>CM035113.1:13088985-13688985 GCA_020205505.1 Panax japonicus
CTATTGTTTCTAATGAAGTGCAAGGAATTGGCTTTTGAGCTCAAGTTCCGAGTTTGAGTGAGCTATGAGCTGATATCGGCCCCCTAGGGGATTGGTGGGAAAGTGAAGCAGCAACCTATTCATGCGGAATGCAGATTCTGAAAGAAAAGACTGGTTCTGAACCCAAGGGGCTAAGAGCACAGACAAATGCTACGAATTGGTTGTAGTAAATGAGCTTAAGCACCTGAGTATTTTAC
This sequence comes from Panax japonicus, assembly GCA_020205505.1. Lineage (NCBI taxonomy): Eukaryota > Viridiplantae > Streptophyta > Magnoliopsida > Apiales > Araliaceae > Panax > Panax japonicus. Next base: position 13,089,222 of record CM035113.1, read on the forward strand.
TTAAAAGTTAGGCATAAAGTCAAACTCGAAGCACCTTCATTCTTAGTTCAAAAATTTACATATGATAAACGACCTATATCAGAGTACTAGATTTTTTATTTTTTATTTTTTTTATCTTCCTAATCATAATGATCATGGTCATATTCTACAGTGCAAAATTTCCACTAGAAAATCTGCATTAAATCCTTGTTTAGTCGACTTAATTGGCTTTTGAGTTCAGTCTTGAAAAACATTTTTGCATTCAAGGAGCTCATCAAACCTTAAATGACTTGCATAAAGTAATTGCACTGGTAAGAACCAAAGAGTTGAGGTTTCACTTAACCCAGGGAAGCTCAAAATCTCCCTTGGTCATTATGCGGATAATCATTATAGATCATTCTTGAAAAGGCAGTGTGCTTCATGTTTTAAAGTCCAGATTGACCAACACTTCCAACTTGACCAGACTAATAAGGACACACCATCAAAAATAGACAACTCTTGTTTTTGGAACACCCCAAGCTCCTTAACATCATGCCATCATAAGGGTCCTTGTACCAATATTGACTGGCAAAGTTTTCAAGATAAAAAACCTGCACCCTTATGTTAAACAGAAAGAAATTATGCAGTAAACCCATGGAAACTATGCAACCAAATATTCAACCATTTAAAAGCATGACATGCAATATATACAGGTTTTTAATGTTATACTGAACTAAATTTATCAATAATATTGTCCCCTCATTTCACCGTGGCTCTTTAATAATAAAATTGATACTTGCTGAACCAGTATATATGTAATCAACTATTATGTTTGATTTAAGATTTAGAAAAAAAACAATGATTTGAAGAGTTAGATACCAAGTGATTAGCCTAGGTTTAAGTCCTTTGTACCAAAAATTGCTCCATATGAAACTTCCAATGAAAGAAAAGTCGGAAGAAAGCACCGACACATATGTCAACTTGTACATCCTGCTCGAATTAGTGTATCAAGCTTTAAAAAGTATCTTAAAGAAAAGCAGCATCTCAACTGCAATTCTATGGAAGAGGTATTCTATCTTATACGCATAGTAATGAAAGACAGTCAACATCAGCTGTCTGATACTATGATTGCCCATCTGTCTTAAGAAGTTTCATATTGAATGCATTTATGATACCAGAAACTATTTGAAAGTTCAGTTTCTATTCATAATAATTACAGCTCTATAATGATAGTGTGAACAACAATTATAAAGCTATATCATAAGCAAAATTGTGCTCATAATAACTTATATATTTAAAATGAACCTGATCTCTGCTAGTAATTTGAGTGCTGCACCTTTTTCATTCAGCATTCGATTAATGCTATGCTTCCACTAGCATCAACCACAAATATAACAAGAGGCTTAAGCTTTTGATGTCAATACAACTATGCAATTGCATTAGCCATTAGTGCATGATCGCACAACAGATCTTGACATTTAATTTGACTATAGTAGTTTAAGGTCTAAAATATAGACGAATAAGGGGAAGACCTGCTATGAATTTCTGTAATTCATATTAGTAAGAAACGAAATGAGTAACATATCCAAATAACTTTTGGTTCTTGAGAAAAACCGACAATCTTCTCTAGTATACGGGTACGTTCAAGAACTACTAGCTCAACACCTTAATCTCCACACAAAGTCCCTATATGGTGAAGAGGTAGGTTATCTAGTGGAAGCATAACATACCCAAATAAACCAACCTCAACTACTCTGGACTTTTGTAGCTAACTGATCGACCCCAATTACACTGGACTTTGGTTGGCTAACTAGTACTAATACTTATGCATAGCAGTTATTCAGAGTAATCCAATTCATACAACAACAGCATATCAGCATCAAAGCTATAGATATAAGAAAAGCTCTATATATAGTGAAATACTGAAATGTATTAAAGAATATAAAATATTTTTGCATCGAATCTGATAATTTTAGTTTACAATTGTGAAAACCTCTTAGCAGCAAACTCACAACTAGCACTTCAAAAACCTCTAACAAGCATCCACCACCAACACATTGCGTCTTACACGATAAGGTTTATAAAATAATTCAACTAGACGCATGGGATTAAGAAAAACTTGAAAAGGAAAGCAGAAAGAATAATTTGTCTCAATTATATTTACGTCATCTTAAAAAAATGAAACACAATCCAGCCTCGGGCACAACTTAAAAGCAATAAAGCCCCAAAATGGTTTCTGTTCAAGACTCCAAGAAATTTTGGAGTAGGACTCAAAAAATAACTCATATATAGTTTGCAACGAGTAACATTTCTTGGATGAAAAATGGAAAACACAAAAGCACATTTCAAGGTTTGTACATTGATTATTTGAGCTTTTTTCTGATAAAACCAAATTCAAACCATGGTGCATAAGTTTATGTCGGTCATTAACTTGAAAGTGTTTAAAGGAATAACTGAAGTGCTTAAACTGAAAAGTGGTAAGGAAAAGTGTGTTCAAGTAACTGTCTTTCGAATTTATTCCGGATAATAATCCCCTGAACTCGTGACAATTCTGGTTGATACTCAAGTATGAAAATATGAAAAATGGAGAAGATTTCTACAATATCGGTCAACAACCTCACCGTGGTTGGAGAAAATAGAATTGTGAAATATGCAATAATATAATGAAAAGAACCCAATATTCGCAATTATTAAAACTATAAGTTTGAAGCAAATACTATAAAAGAATTACATCCACCAAAATTAAACCACAAAACTTCATAATGCAATTACAAATACATAAAATTTAAACGGTGAACCATTAATTCCTTACTCAATCTAAGGGGCACCAGCAGAATCAGTATCTGGTGCTGCTTGTCAGAATGCTATTGAGCACACCTAATACTGCAAACGCCATAAGGGGGCTAATGTCCAAAGTATCAAAAAGTGGGGGAATGATATTTCTGAAGAGATTCAAATAAGGATCACACAAGTCTTGAATTGCCGACAATGGCTGGCGATCCCAAGGAATGTTAGGGAACCAACTGAGCAAAACCCTAACCAGTAATACCCCATTATATATCGTAAGCCATTTGGACATTCCTGCCGCAACAACAGTCAACGGCGTATTCAAGGACCCAGGCGGCCGGCGGCTTCTTAGAGCTGCAAAAAACAAGGGTCCCATGGTGCAAACCACCGTGTCTTGAATACCCTGAATAGACAGTAGCTCATCCGGACTAGAGCTTGCACAGATACCCTTCAATTTAAGGGTAAAGTTACCAATTGTTTGAGCAAATAATCTTGATACTGATAGAGTGATGGCTAATAAAGTTGTGATTGTGCGAGTTGACTCCGTAAGTACGGAGTGAACTGGGGTTTGGGTGTTGGATGAATTGATTGAGGGGTTGGTGGGGATTGTCGAAGAAGAGGCAAAAATCTTGGGTACTCTTGGGGTTTTAGTGTAGGGTTTGAAATTGGAGAAAGCTAGGGTGGGGGTTTTGGAGAAACTGAGGGGTTTTGGGGGTGAAAAAGGAAGAGATCGACCGGTGGTTTTGTGAAGAGGAAAAAGAAATGCGGGGTTTTGGAGGATTAGGGTTTGAGAGGCGATCAGAGAAGAAGAAGAAGCCATCGAAGAAATATCCGATTCTCAAATATCTCTCTCAGCTACCCTCCCTCAATTTACTTTTAATCCTAGTCGACTGTATTTCAATTTCAGTAGTTTATATGTTCACGTCAATTGTGATAAAAATATAAATAAATAAAATTTAAATATAAATATCTAATTTTTATGTCCATCCATAAAAATTGTTAGTCCCTCCTATTCAGATTAAATATTTTTTTAGAATTAAACACACTTATTAAAAAATAACACAAAATATCTTTTGTATTTCTAATTAATTATTTCTCTCTCCACAATGGTCCATGAAATTGCATTTATTTAGCATATTAAATAGAGGGGTAAATTAGAAAAAAATAGTACAATATTGCATAGGGATTCAAAAACGATACTTATATAGAATAAAATGAAATTCTCTAAAAAGATATTTAATCTGAATAAGAGGGAGTATTTTTTTTCTCCTTTTGAGAAGTCTCTATAGCCTTCTTGTCCATTTGGACCATTTGAGATGATGAAAATTTAGAAATTAATTTTCACTATGTTGTAATTTTGAAATAAATTGTAGACAATTAAAATGCAAAGGATAACTTTTCTTCTCGACTCGTTTTTGCAAGTACAAAGAACAATTGACATATAATATGTTTTTGTTTTATTTTTTGGTCACTGTACTATAGGCCAACTTACAAATAGATAACTGATTTTTTTTTCTTACAGTCAAGTAACTGTACTCGACTTTTTTAACACAAAGTTAAAAAAACCGTTAACTGCTTTGACTTTAAACGGAAAACACAACTAAGCTGCTGAGTTATAAAAAACAAGCTGATATGGCAATGATTATGTGACGTGGTTGTGATTATGCGGATTTGGAGGAAACTTTTATGAAGAAAATGAAAAAATATTTTAAAGTATAATATAAATTTAAAAAGTTAGCCAAAAAATAAGAAAATAAATAAATAATGTATTTAATTATTTTTGTAATTAATATCAAATAAACTTTTATTTATAATTAAGCCATTTATAAAACAAAAAACCTAAAAATATGCTAATTAAAATTAAGGGGAATATGAAATATATTTAAGGGAAAATGAAAGAAAATTTAGCAAAAAATACATGATAGAAACATGACTTTTTTTGGGTGAATTTGCTTCAGGAGCTTAATGTAAGTACATGTTAGGGACTAAGGAAACTCTGTTGTATAGTGTTGGGTTTATGTGTAAGATCCCGAAAATTTTTAAATAAAAAGGAATTTCCTTTATTTATTTTTTTTTGAAATAGTAAGGGTGAATTTGATTAATGTGGTTAGTTATGGGTAAACTGCGCAAATATTTTAAATAAGCAGGTGGTTATAAAATATTCATTGTTGTCGGGGAATATTCGTTTGGTCGTGGAATATTCTTGCTATCGGGGAATATTCGTACGTCGGTGCAGTCTTTTGTGGGCCCCATAACGGAAAGCGATTGGATGAAGAAAACAACAAGTATAAGTTGTTTATAAAAAACGGCGTGGTTGTTACCGTTAATACTGTTGGAATACCCGGTGGTTAAAACACAGTAATACGCGTTGTTGCACAGTAGCACACGGTATTGCACCAATTATTGATTTTTACGTAAGAATGCACTACTCAATAATGGTTACAGTAATTACTGTTCAGTATTTTATTTTATTGATTCACTAATTGCTGCATTGATATTTTATATTACTGTTGTTTCAATAATTGTCACTACACAGTATTTTTCATTATCGAAGCAATAATTCATATTATCTGAATAATATTATTAGATAACATTATTGGCAATGTCTAGAAAGTTCTGTCTAAGGAGAGGTTTGGTCACCTAATTGCGCGCCAGTAAGGAGAAATTCTTATTGGAAAGCCCCCTCTTTCCTGGGAACTGCCTGGTTGTCAATATTGTGATTCTGTAATATTATTTGTGAATAATTAATTATTGATTCATATGATGAGAAAAATATTGATTTTATGTGGATATAGATGGAGAAAATTTTTAATGTGACAATTGTTGAAAATTAATATTTTATCTTTTTCTGATAAAATAATTCATCTAAATATATTATTTTAATAATATATTAACGGTGATATTTTTACGATGAATGTGGGATATATGAGTATATATGGAGGAAGAGTATTTTTGTTACCAAAAATATTTAAAACATGTTTTATGTGTCGGTGGACCCCATTTCTTGATTGAAATTTGATTATAGCCTGTACAATCGCCCGTTTGTGGATTTCGGTCAATTTCTGTTTTGAATTTGGAAAAACTTTCTTCTGCAAAGTTGTAGAGAATTGAATTTCCTATAAAAACTCGCAAGATTCGAATTTTCTGGCAAAAGGGCTATTTATTGTGAATTATTGAAGTTTCGAAGTTCCGAAATAATTGATTTTTGGAAGTTTAAATTATTTTATAAAAGAAAAACGTTTTTTTTATTTTTTTTTCTAGAAGGGAGCATGTGTTTAATGGTTTAAAATCAGATTCAAGGGTTGGCTTAGAAGATTATATAAATATATATTATTATATTAAATTTTCTGCTTTGGTGTTCTAAGCAATTTCCTATAAATAGGGTGCTTAGGTTAGAATTGAAAATCACACCAGAAACTGAAGTTTTCTCTCTCTATATTATCGAGCATATTCTTGTGAGTCTTTTGAGTATACTTTGAGTATTGCTATACGGTGCAAGTTCAAGTCATAGCCTATATCCGGTGTTTCAACCAGAAGTACTGTTTTTCGAGGTAAGGGATGTTATTTTCTTCTCAAATGATATTATTTCTTCAATATCATTATGTTGAAATATTGGTTGGAACTTTTTATCAAATTTAGAACTTTTTCATGTCGGGGTTACTATTCATGAGTATTCACGAGTTACTATTCACGAGTTACTATTCATGAGTTACTATTCATGAGTTACTATTCACGAGTACTATTCACGAGTACTATTCACGAAGCATGATGATGTTTTTTGTGAAATTTCTATCTTTTGGTGTCGGACTTACTATTCACGTATACGTCACTATTCATGTATACGACACTATTCACGAATACGACACTATTCACCGAAAAATGAAATTTCTTCTTTTTGTCCAAAATATCTACTATGGATATTAGCTTTGATTGTATCCATGTTTTGATCATTCTTGAATTTTACTTCAGTATGATTATTTATGAAGTATTTTTGAACTTGGATTGTTTAGAATACGAATCCTTAATACTTGTTATTTTGTTTCACTGGATTCGTTTCCTTTAAAATATATTTCATCATCCTCAGTCCTAAATGATGGTGTTACTGAATATCTTTGGCCTGTAGTGCAAAGATGGTTGATTTTATTATGAATATCTTTGGCTCGTAGTGCAAAGATGTACAGGTGTTGAGATGAACATGAACAATTGATGAATATCTTTGGCCCGTAGTGCAAAGATGAACATGTGTTTAGATGAACATGACCAACTGATGAATATCTTTGGCCTGTAGTGCAAAGATGAATATTTGATTTGATTTGAGATATATATTGATTGATGTTACAGGGATAAAATATTGATGATGGACTTTTAAATTCTTAGATGTTAGTAGATTTTATTCTCTACTTAACTCTTCTAATGAATTGTTGTTTCCGCTGCAGTTGTTGATCTAAAACTTGTTGTTTATTGTTTCTATCAGATTTTTCCCTGTTGAAGACTAAGGATAATTTGTTGTACATTATCTTAGTCATAATATTCTTTACTGGGCTAGTTGAGCTCACCCTTTTTCTTGTTGTTCTATTTTTTCTTCTCAGGAGACGAGAATGTAGCGAGTACGAGTCGGGGGATGTAATGATGGTTCTAGAGAGAGTTGTTTAGTAGTCCTCACCATTTTTGTAAAATAATGTATCAATAATTATGATGGGGATTTATTTATATGTGGATATTGTCTAGACGACAATAGTTTATATGTTGTAATAATAAAGTTGTAGTTATTTCTGTACCATGTATTTGGCGACTCAGAATGGGTTGGATGGAATGGACCTATTTTGGGGGCGTCACATTATGCATGTTGGCTGGCATGTGTGACTTTTATTTCCTGAATGCATTTTGTATACACTGCTTGTACTGGTAGTTTACCGGCTATTGTGTCAAATGGTCCCATTGCAAATCTTTGCTTGGTAAGAAGATATTTTTGCTACCATGTGACCTTATCTATTAATATATTTCTATCCATCTTGTGAACTAAATGAAAATGTAGTTGAGCAATTAAAGGAAGAAATGGATGAAATTCTCAGGGTGGAAGTACATCAGCTCATCTGATGTTTGATTTATGGCCTTCATTTCAGCTTGAAGTGAAATGAAGGCCGAGAGATTGATGAAATTGTAGTAAATTTAACCCGTATTTCTCTACTGAATATTATTTGTTCTAACAGTTTCTCCAAAGAAATTACTTTAGTAACAGTTGTACCTATCTAGATTGGCTTTTCTTTTGGATATATTTCTTTCTTCTTCAACATAGAGATAGAAAGTTTTTGTTAGTTCTTAGTAGGCACAAGTTATCTAGAAGGGGGGGTTGAATAGATAATTTATAATCTTTTTCTTTGTAGCTTTATCTAAGATAATTATTAAGACTTTGCGGAATTAGTGTTTGTTTTAATCTCTTTTATCAAGCAATGTAGTTATGAGCAGTTAAGGCAGTTATGGCAGATATAGCAGTTATAGTATGAATGTAAATGACACAGTTGTTTTTAAGTGGTTCGAAGCACTCAAGGCTCCTAGTCCACTCTTCTACTCAACGAGTAGGATATCCACTAAGGATGTCTTTTACAATCTTCTGAATCACACAGATTCCTTCTAGACCAACAGTCTAGGAACTTTTCCAGTTCACTTTTGAACTCTTCAAGTCCAACAGACTTGGCTTTCTTACAGTTCACTGCGAACTCTTCAAGTTCAGCAGACTTGATATACTTCTTCAGTTGATTGATGATTGTTGTTGTTGCGTTCTGAAGGTTGCTACTCAGTTTGCTGTGTAAGCTCTGGTTCGTAGTAGCTGAGTAGCTGAGCAAGCTTTTTAATATCTCAGATCGTAGAGTTTAGCCTTAGAGAGTTCTTCACGTTGAATGTTTTATGCTTGGTACATCTTTCATCTGTCTGATCTGTATATATGTGATGTTGAAAACTATCCGTTGGATCTATCCATTGTGGCATTAAATGCATCTGAATTTTCTATACTGTGATGGAGACATTTCTGTACATCTTCTGAATTCTGCATTCTGGACCACTGACACTGCAGGCTGCTTTTTCACCTACCACCTGAAAAGGTGTTTTGTCCCTTTTCATTCATAGTACTATCCTTAGCTTCTTCAATACGCTTCTTTGTTGCATCCTAAGGATATTTCATTTATTCTGGGACTGATGGACACTGTAGCATTTAGGATCCATTCCTCGTAATGTTGAATTAACAACTCATGAGGCTTTAACGTTTTCTGACATGACAGATGTTGCTCTACGATTTGGATTGTTATGCTCTATGATTCAGATCGTGTTGTTGACTCTACGATCCCAAGAGCGTACTACGATCGTTGACTCTGCTACGATCGTAGAGTTAGCTGGGTGAACGTTGAGTTCACTCTACGATCGCTGACTTGAGCTTGTGTTCATCTGATCTTGTCCGACTACGATCTCTGCATTTGTTCAGTGGACTCTACGATCGCAGAGTGTGATCTACGATCCTTGTCTTTGACTTCAGCATCGCTAGACTCTACGATTCTGAGCGTAGAGTGCATTTCATACTTAGCTTCGGCAGATTGTAGTTCGGCTTATAGGCAGGCTGTCTCTACGATTTCAGAACATGACTTCCTCAATACATTACGATCCTGAGGAGGCTCTTCTTGATACACTACGATCCTTCTTCGTTTCCCCTGGAAGTCTACGAACTCTGAGATCTCACCATCTTGCATACTCCTATTCTGCCTTGATAGCTCCCGAGTTGACTCTGACTCTCCTGGCAGACTACGACTTCTGGTGCAGTGCTTCGAAGATCAGACGAGCCTATCTATTACATCATAAGATCAACCTAACAGTTTTGATCTTTTTATCTATACATTCTAGAGCCGAATGATACAGGATGAAAGCTTAGATCAGCCTAACAATCTTGATCTTTCCATTACAAGGTCCTTGTACATAAGTTTAATTTAAGGACCTTACAATAATCACAAGTATATTAAAACATCAAATCATGCTATGCATTTTCCCAACAATCTCCCCCTATTTGATGTTGACATAACTAAGGAGATTTGTTGTTATGATTATTGATTATATACAGTGCAGAAGAATAAACATGACTTAGTATTTTAGTGAGCAGCTGAAATTTCTAGAGAATAAGCATGAATTTATTGATGTATGAAGATAGATGTTACATTTGAAATAGATACATCAATAAGAAGTGAAAATTTAACTTATCTCTATTTTCTTGGCTTCTTACTCCTTGGAGGATTTGCCTTTTCTTCTGCTCTCCTTTTTCTGCTGGCTTCATCTCTTTTAGCCAAGTCTTCGAGCTCACTTGGACTTAATCTTGGATTGTGGTCGTGCCTGTTCATAAATGCCGGATCTCCAATTGGCATTCTTAGGCCTGTTGCGGTTACTCCTTGTGAGCTAGAAGCTGGCCCTTGACTTCTTAAAGGTTGAGCCACTAAGACTTCCTGCTGATCTGATCGTTGAGTCTGAGAGATATGTCTGACAGGCGGATTTCTAGTTGTTTGGAATCCGCGTCCCTTGTGCCCTTGGTCTGCACGATCTACTTCCCGATCTCCCTTGCTTCTTTTCTCCCCCTTTATGTCAGCATCAAGAGTGCGAATGTCATCTGACAAACGAGCAATTCCTTGGACAAGTTCATGCAGCTGACTTTTGGTCTGAGCAATGTCTTCTCTATTTTCTTCAATGAGAACTTCAGACCTAGCTTCTCTTCGTTGAAGAATGGATAGAATGTTGTCTGTTTGTTGGCCGCTGCTGACATAGAATTGTTGAAACTCTTTGACAGCAGTTTGGAGATTCTGAATGCTTTGCAACATCTGTTTGTTCTGAGATTCTTGAGTTTGCTGTAAGATGAAGACTGCATCCCTATGTCGTTTGGCTGCTTGGAAGTGAATGTCATCCCTGTCCTTTATGCTTTGAAGCATTTCTCTGATGATCTCTTTTAGTGTTTTGGACAATTCAGAGCTCAGAGATTGTGGAAGGGTGTTTGCAGCATTGATCATGGATGTCAGTCTTAGCTGAATCAGTTCAGAGTGATCGTCAAGACTTTCTTCTAGTTCCTTGATCACTTTCTTAGACATAGCTGATAGATCTGCCTTGGTAGACAAGTCTGAGAGAATCTCATCCATCTGGGGAATTCTCGAGGAAGAGGGTGGAGTATTGTTGAATTGTTCTTTTAGGGACCAAAGAGCAAGTTCAAGATTAAAGCAGTCATTTCTGGACGAGGAAGGGATGTCGGATGAAGGGGCTTGTGTTTGGATGGTTGGGATAGGTGACTCTACGATTCCGATATTTGATTCTTCTGGAGGGCTAAAGTCTGGAATCGTAGAACAAGAGATTTGTTGGAGCTGAGAAGAGTTGGCTTGTTCTGGTTCTTTAGTCACAGAATTTTGGAATTCTGTAACTGGAAACTGATTTACTGGGTTGAGAACTACTTCCATCCATTTAGGAAATTCATAGAAATAGCTAAATGAAGATGATGGTTGATGATTAATACTAAAGCTTGTGGGGATAGTCAGTACCTCAGATGTGACATTTGATGAGGAATAGTTTGTAATCAACTTTTTAGCAAAGATGACTTCCCTTGGAAATCCATGAGCCAGAACTTTGATTGCTGGATATTCCTTGAAGCTCCAGAACATGTGGTCCCATGATTTCAGAATCTGAGCTTGATGGTATGCCATCATGGGTAGGTAAGAAAACATTTGATTGTACAGGTAGCTTCTGTATCCATCTCTACCTACACCAGTTATTTCAAGCTCATCATCATCATCCTCTTTTTCTTCTTTGTTGTCTTCTGAAGAGTCCATTAACTCAATGACCTTTGACATTGGTTCATCTTTATCTTGAGCAAGGACTTTTTCTTTAGTCATTATGATATTGTGAGGCTCCCCCTCAACATGATCATCTTCCTTTAGAAACTCCCCCTCAGCTGGAACTTCTTCTTGAGCAGTGGGCTTCTCCCCCTTAGCTGATGCATTCTTTTCTTCTGTTGCTTGGGGAAGTTCTACTTTTACAGCCATGCTCTTGGCTTCCTTCTTCAAAACTTTTTCATTTTCAAGTATATACTTCTTGACCAACCTTCTCTTTGCTTTGCCAGTGTTTTCTTTGGTTGTCCTGCCACATTGACCTGCCACTGTTCTTGAAGCAACTTCCTCCATTTCTGCCACACTTGGCCTGGTTTCAGAGAACAGCAGGGTCTCTACGATTGAGGACACTGTTGGTCTTTTGGACTCATGACCAGCCTTATTCTTCTTTAAGAGTTGTGAAATGGTGGTTTGATCCTCTTCAGCCTCTTCTTGCTGTTGTATGTTCCTCAGCCTCCTTAGAGTTTCTATGTCAGAGGACTCTATAGGCATATTAGTTGCAGATCCCTGAGGCTCTTCGACTTGTGTTCCCCTCAGCTTTCTCTTGCCCTTGCTTTTTCTGACAAGACCAGAGGGTTCTCCTTTATCTGCTTCTTCTTCTTCTCCAGCCTCATTAACAATAGCAATTCCTGCTTCCCCTTGCTCCCCAGTTCTCCCACTTGACTCTGTCATCATTCTTGTATACTCAGCCGGGTTTCTTTCCCAATTTTTAAACAATTGCTGTGTCATTCTTCGGTTTGGGTTGATGGCTTCTCCTTCATCATCCCCAATTTTATCACCCACAGTAGATTGCAGAATGATGCTAATAAATCTTCCATACAGCATCTTCTGAGGACTTTTTGACTTCTTCGAGCCTACAATCCACTTGCCAATCCACTCCAGTAGTATGGCTCCATAATTTAGTTGAATTCCAAGAGTTATTGCAGTCATGAGTTTGAGTTGAACTTCATTAACAGAGTCATGACCTGAACTCTTACAACAGATACATTTCCCAACAATGTCAGCTAGAAATTCATACCTTTGAGGGAATTCCTTCTTTTTATAGCCTTTTACAGAGGAGTTCTTTTTGTGATGCATTTTCTTCAATCCCTCTTCAAATCTTATGCTGTCGAGAGGTGAGTGCCCTGTATCCTTGAAGCCAAGGGCCAGATTGAAGTCTTCTTCCCTTAGCATCATTTCAACTCCTCTTACCCATGTAGTGATGGTGTTGAGTTCGTACACTCCATTTTTGTAGAACTCTTTCACTAACTCAGGATAGATGAGGGTGTCGGTACTCAGCGCTTCTTCGAGACCTGCCTTCTTTAGTAGTGCTAATGTTTTGTGAAACTTTGGAGGAGCATCCTTGAACTCATCGAAGCAGAGTCTGTAGCCTGAGATTACATTTGAAACAGCCATGATTCTGTGGTTGAGAAGTGGAATGCGATTGAGCTTTTTCTTGAGTTAGGGTTTTGCTTAGAGAGAGAGATTATCTTTTGAACTTCAGATTTCAAAAAATACGGTTCCAATTAGTTCTTGTAGCTTCCCTCTCTCTTTTTGACTTAGTGGGACAGGTGTCGCCTTTTGCTTGGCTCTACGTCTTGGATTTGCTTGAATGTACTGATTTGCCCTTTGAGTCTTTAGTGCTGAAATGTCCTTAGAATGACTACGATCGTTGAGGTAGTCTTCTAGTCGTTGAGTCTGTCTACCATCCGTACTGTCCTTTTTACTCTACGGTCTACGATCGTCGAGTCTGTTTTACGATCGTCGAGTCCGTTTGACAGCTGTTGAGTCTGATCATCATTCGTAGAGTCTGTCCTTTCTACTCTAAGGTCATGGACTTCCCTTGATTATGTCTATGATGTTGAGTTTAGCCTTTGTACCTGTTATGGTTAGTACAGTCTAGAGCATATATTTCATGGTTGAAGATTAAGCATCCCTAGTTCACTTAATAACTTATTGAATCTGGATTCATCTAGAGGTTTAGTAAAAACATCTGCAAGTTGATTTTCAGTAGGAATATATTGTAGTGATATAGTTCCATTTTGCACATGATCCCTAATGAAGTGATACCTTATTTCAATATGCTTGGTCCTAGAATGCATAACAGGATTATGAGTTATTGCTATGGCACTTGTGTTATCACAGTGTATGGGTATCGACTTGAAATCAAACCCATAGTCAGCTAGCTGGTTTCTCATCCATAGAATTTGAGCACAGCAGCTGCCAGCAGCAATATATTCAGCTTCTGCAATCGAAGTGGACATTGAGTTTTGCTTTTTGCTGAACCAGGACACAAGCCTATTTCCTAGTAACTGACAGGTGCCACTGGTACTTTTTCTATCTATCTTACATCCTGCAAAATCAGCATCTGTGTATCCTGTTAGTTCAAATGAGGATTCCTTGGGATACCAAAGCCCCAAGTAAGGTGTGCCTTTGAGATACCTGAAGATCCTTTTTACAGCAGATAAATGAGACTCTTTAGGGTTAGCCTGAAATCTAGCACATATGCATGTTGCGAACATTATGTCTGGTCTACTAGCAGTTAGGTACAAAAGAGAACCTATCATACCTCTGTATTGAGTTATATCAATACCTTTACCATTTTCATCTTTGTCAAGCTTAGTTGCAGGAGCAATTGGAGTTTTCATGGGGGAAGCTGATTCCATGCCATATTTCTTTAACAAATCTTTGATGTATTTGGCTTGATTTATGAATATTCCTTCATCAGTTTGCTTCACTTGTAATCCAAGGAAGAAATTCAGTTCACCCATCATGCTCATTTCAAACTTGCTCTGCATTAGCTTAGAGAATCTCTTGCATAATTTTTTGTCAGTAGAACCAAAAATGATGTCATCAACATATATTTGAACTAGTAAGACTTTGTCTTTGTGCTTTCTAAGGAATAATGTGGTATCTACCCTGCCTCTAGTGAACCCATTTTCTATTAAGAAGTTAGTTAGAGTTTCATACCATGCTCTAGGTGCTTGTTTAAGACCATATAAGGCTTTATCTAATCTATAGACATAATTAGAAAGGGATGGATTGATAAAACCTGGAGGTTGTTCGACATAGACTTCTTCTTGAAGCTCTCCGTTTAGAAATGCACTCTTGACATCCATCTGGAAGACTTTGAACTTCATGTGGGCAGCAAAGGCAAGAAAGATTCTGATGGCTTCTAGTCTTGCAACGGGTGCAAAAGTCTCATCATAGTCGATACCTTCTTCTTGAGAATAACCCTTTGCTACTAATCTTGCCTTGTTCCTGGTAATGACTCCATCTTCATCCATTTTGTTTCTGAAGACCCACTTAGTTCCTATCACTGGATGATCATTTGGTCTTGGCACTAATCTCCACACTTTGCTTCGTTCAAACTGGTTGAGTTCTTCTTGCATAGCTTCTATCCAACTGGAGTCTTCCATTGCATCCTCTATTTTCTTTGGCTCAATTTGTGACAGGAAGCTTAGATAGAAACATTCATTCTGAGTAGCAGATCTTGTTTTGATTCTAGCATTCGGATCTCCAATGATTAGATCCTGAGTGTGATCTCTTGCCCATCTGCTGCCAGTTGGAACATCTGTCCTGATGCCTTCCTGTCTTAAGTCTTCAAGGTCTATTTCTTCTTCTTGTAGTGGAGATTCATTATCTTGGATGGTCCTCTCTATGATTTCATTATCATGCTCTACGACTTCTCTGTCTGGTACTTCACTCGTAGTGTTGGCCTCGACAACTTCAGTCGTAGTGTTTTCATCATTGGTCGCAGTGTCTTGAGGTACTGCTTTGTCTAAGTCAGTTTCATCAAAAATGACGTGTATTGAGACTTCGACATTCAGCGTCTTTTTGTTGAACACTCTGTACGCCTTGCTGTCCGTGGCATATCCAAGGAAAATTCCTTCATCTGATTTTGGTTGAAATTTTGCCAGGTATTATTTTCCATTGTTGAGAATATAGCATGCACATCCAAAGACATGGAAGTAGCTGACATTCGGCTTTCTTCCTTTCATAGTTCGTAGGTCGTCTTCTTGATCGTAGAGTGGATTAGTGATCTGTTCTGAGTGTAGCATGCAGTGTTGACTGCTTCTGCCCAAAAGTATTCAGGCAGACGGGCTGCTGCTAGCAAAGTTCTCCCAGCCTCTATCAGGGTTCTGTTCTTTCTTTCAGCGACTCCATTTTGTTGAGGAGTTCGTGGAGCTGAGAAGTTATGATTGATGCCATTGTCTGTGCAGAACTGATCCATTTCTGAAAAATCGAATTCTCTACCATGATCACTTCTTATAGCCTTGATTTTCTCTCCTTTCTCGTTCATCACCATTCTGAACATCTTGATTAATATGGAGCTTGTCTCATCCTTTGAAGTCAAGAAGAATACCCATGTGAATCGAGTGTAGTCGTCGACTATGACTAGAGAGTATCTTTTTCCTCCGAGACTGGTTGTTGGTATAGGTCCAAAAAGATCCATGTGAAGCAACTGCAGGGGCTTGTCAATGGAGTTATCAGTCTTGCCTTTGAATGAGCTTCTGGTTTGTTTTCCAAATTGACAAGCATTACATAGCCTTTCCTTCACAAAGTTGAACTTAGGAAGGCCAGCCACGAGACCTTTTGATGCCAGTTTGGACATGCTTTTAAAGTTGAGATGGGATAATCTTCGATGCCATAGCCAGCTCACCTCTTCAGAGGCTTTAGCTAGAAAACATATTATTTCGTCTGAGCTTAGTTGTCCAAGATTTACTGTGTAGACATTTCCTTCTCTTGTCCCGGTTAGCTTTACTGCAGATGTCTTCAAATCTCTGACTTGACATTGATTATTGATGAATGTTACTTGATGTCCCTTGTCGCAGAGTTGACTAATGCTTAGAAGGTTGTGCTACAGACCTTCCACATAGGCCACTTTACTGAATGATATCACACCATTTCCGGCTGAGCCATAGCCTCTTGTCTTGCCAGTACCATTATCTCCAAAGATGACTGAGGGACCCTCCTTTTCCACGTAGTTGGATAGTAGACCTTTGTTCCCTGTCATATGTCTTGAGCAACCACTGTCCAGATACCATGTTGAGGACGTGGAGCTCTTTTCCTGTTAAAACATTTGAACCTTCATTTTGGTACCCATATTTGCATGGGTCCTTCTTTGTTAGTGCCTTTGGGGACCCAAATTTGTCTAATCTTGGGTCTTACATGCATGGAATTATAATAACACTTTGTGGCCTTATGACCATATTTATTGTATATGAAGCATCTATTATAATGCATGCCTGTGTGTGTGTGGTGATTCATCTTCCACTTGGACTTGTATGGTTCCTTAGTCAACCTTCTGTTAAACTGACTCTCTTTCTTCCACGTGTCCTTAGGTTTCATAGATAGTAATGAGTGTGCCCTACCTCTACTATACCTTTCCAGTTGATTCGTAGAGTTGATTTTGTTTGACTCTACAATTCTTCGAGGTTAGTAAGTAGAGGT
Organism: Panax japonicus; assembly: GCA_020205505.1. Lineage (NCBI taxonomy): Eukaryota > Viridiplantae > Streptophyta > Magnoliopsida > Apiales > Araliaceae > Panax > Panax japonicus. The sequence continues at coordinate 13,106,297 of CM035113.1, forward strand.
TGGGTTACTCTTTTCCTTGATGAAACCCAGACCAGCGTGTGATCCTTTACTTCTCTGAGTATAACTAGAGACAGTGGAACAAGGTTCTTCCAACTGTGAGGATTTTACACAAGCAATACCTCTACCAAAACTTGAGACATTACTGGTGCTAGTTTCCATTATCTTTTCCATACTTGGCTCTGAGATGGATCCCCCAAAGCCTAAGCCTGTTCTGTCGAATGCGCTTTTCTGACTAGAGAGCAGGCAATCCATGGAAGATGTGGATCTGTTCCATGCAGAGATAGTCTTCTCTAGATCCTCAATTTTAGAGGTTAGCATAGACTCTCTTTGAGCATGATGTGTGTGTGTCTGTTTCAAAGTTTCATTCTCAACTTCAAGCTTGGAGAGAAGATTAGTACTTAAAAGGGTTGTTTCAAGCTCTTCTTGAACTTTCTTCTTCTCTTCTTGAAGAAGAGAATGATCTTTAGACAAGACTCTGAACCACTTCATGTATTGATGTAGATCAGTGGTTATGCCATGCAAAGCAGTTCTTAAGTCACTTATATCTACATCAGGAGAATTAAAATCAAATACCTCATCGATACTTACATCATGTATATTTAGGCTTTGTTTGTCCTTTGCATGTTTGGCCATTAAGCACAGATTGGCCATATGTGGTTCTTCCTCATCTCCGGATTCTGCATTTGAGTCGTTATCTGAATCACTCCATGATCCTCCGGCAACCAGGCCTTTGTCTCTCTTCTGAGGCCCCTTGGTTCCTTTGTATTCTTTCTTTGCCTTGGATTTCTTCTTTAGCTCTTCTTTGATAGGCTTGTTGCAGTTGGCAATGAAATGACCAGGTTTCTTGCAGTTGTAGCATAGATCATTTATTTGTTCCTGGCTGACGTAGTTGGTGACTTTCCTTGGCTTACCGATTCTGCCTTGTCGCATGAATCTTCTTAGTCTTTTTACCAGCATAGCAAAGTCATCATCATCGTCTTCATCATGATCATAGTCAGTCTCAGTGATGGCTTTTGATGCACCTTCATTTGCTTTGAGAGCAACACCTTTGTCTTTTCTTCTTCCTTCTGACAGGGTTTCAGCACGTTGAGTTAGCTCCAGCTCGTATGTCAGGAGATTGCCATACAGTTGTTGAACTGTCATCTCATTAAGATTCTTTGACTCTCTTATTGCAGTAGTCTTTGCATCCCACTTGCTCGGTAGAGCTCTCATGAACTTTATGGTCAGATCTTTGTTGGTATAGATCTTTCCATATGCTCGTAGAGAGTTGAGCAGAATGTTGAATCTTTCATAAGTGGCAGTTACATTTTCGCCTTGCACATGAGCAAACATTTCGTACTGCTGTGTTAGAAGAGACTGTTTATTCTCTCTAACTTCTTCAGTTCCTTCGTACATGATCAGCAGTGCTTCCCAAACCTCCTTAGCTGTTTTGCTGTTTACAACGTTTTCAAACAGATCGTCCTCTAAAGATTGGAACAGGATGTTCTTCGCCTTTTTGTCAAGTTGGACAGCTCTCTTCTCTGTGTCTGTCCATTCTTCTTTTACTTTTATTTGTACTCTGTTTGGATCGTCAATGGTTGGTGCAAGCTTTGTTGGTATATAGGGCCCATTAAGAACAGTCTCAAATAGATCTTCATCTATTGAGTCCATGTAAGCTTGCATCCTGACTTTCCAGTTCGCAAATTTATCCTTGTTGCACATTGGTGGCTTGCTGCCTCCCCCGGTCCTGGATTCGCTTGGTACGAGTGCCATTGGATCTACTAAAGCGTGTAAGCTGTAAAAATAGAACCTGCTCTGATATCAATTGTTAGTTCTTAGTAGGCACAAGTTATCTAGAAGGGGGGGTTGAATAGATAATTTATAATCTTTTTCTTTGTAGCTTGATCTAAGATAATTATTAAGACTTTGCGGAATTAGTGTTTGTTTTAATCTCTTTTATCAAGCAATGTAGTTATGAGCAGTTAAGGCAGTTATGGCAGATATAGCAGTTATAGTATGAATGTAAATGACACAGTTGTTTTTAAGTGGTTCGAAGCACTCAAGGCTCCTAGTCCACTCTTCTACTCAACGAGTAGGATATCCACTAAGGATGTCTTTTACAATCTTCTGAATCACACAGATTCCTTCTAGACCAACAGTCTAGGAACTTTTCCAATTCACTTTTGAACTCTTCAAGTCCAACAGACTTGGCTTTCTTACAGTTCACTGCGAACTCTTCAAGTCCAGCAGACTTGATATACTTCTTCAGTTGATTGATGATTGTTGTTATTGCGTTCTGAAGGTTGCTACTCAGTTTGCTGTGTAAGCTCTGGTTCGTAGTAGCTGAGTAGCTGAGCAAGCTTTTTAATATCTCAGATCGTAGAGTTTAGCCTTAGAGAGTTCTTCACGTTGAATGTTTTATGCTTGGTACATCTTTCATCTGTCTGATCTGTATATATGTGATGTTGAAAACTATCCGTTGGATCTATCCGTTGTGGCATTAAATGCATCTGAATTTTCTGTACTGTGATGGAGACATTTCTGTACATCTTCTGAATTCTGCATTCTGGACCACTGACACTGCAGGATGTTTTTTCACCTACCACCTGAAAAGGTGTTTTGTCCCTTTTCATTCATAGTACTATCCTTAGCTTCTTCAATACGCTTCTTTGTTGCATCCTAAGGATATTTCATTTATTCTGGAACTGATGGGCACTGTAGCATTTAGGATCCATTCCTCGTAATGTTGAATTAACAACTCATGAGGCTTTAACGTTTTCTGACATGACAGATGTTGCTCTACGATTTGGATTGTTATGCTCTATGATTCAGATCGTGTTGTTGACTCTACGATCCCAAGAGCGTACTACGATCGTTAACTCTGCTACGATCGTAGAGTTAGCTGGGTGAACGTTGAGTTCACTCTACGATCGCTGACTTGAGCTTGTGTTCATCTGATCTTGTCCGACTACGATCTCTGCATTTGTTCAGTGGACTCTACAATCGCAGAGTGTGATCTACGATCCTTGTCTTTGACTTCAGCATCGCTAGACTCTATGATTCTGAGCGTAGAGTGCATTTCATACTTAGCTTCGGCAGATTGTCGTTCGGCTTATAGGCAGGCTGTCTCTACGATTTCAGAACATGACTTCCTCAGTACATTACGATCCTGAGGAGGCTCTTCTTGATACACTACGATCCTTCTTCGTTTCCCCTGGAAGTCTACGAACTCTGAGATCTCACCATCTTGCATACTCCTATTCTGCCTTGATAGCTCCCGAGTTGACTCTGACTCTCCTGGCAGACTACGACTTCTGGTGCAGTGCTTCGAAGATCAGACGAGCCTATCTATTACATCATAAGATCAACCTAACAGTTTTGATCTTTTTATCTATACATTCTAGAGCCGAATGATACAGGATGAAAGCTTAGATCAGCCTAACAATCTTGATCTTTCCATTACAAGGTCCTTGTACATAAGTTTAATTTAAGGACCTTACAATAATCACAAGTATATTAAAACATCAAATCATGCTATGCATTTTCCCAACAGTTTTGGATAGTACAAATTTTTAAGAGGTTATATATTAATTAGTGCAAATTACTTTGCTTATATATACTCAACTTTTCTATATTTTGTGCATATTAACATCAAGGACGAACTCAATCTACAAAATGTTGAGACTTATGCCACAAAAACTTATTGTGTTGTAAGGTTGACATCCTCCATCTTTTATTACTTGCATTAACCGTGAATCTAAGATTCTATTTCCAAACCTTTAACCAAAGTAGTTGGAGAACACTTCCACTCTCGTACTTTTTTATATTTTGCGATTAGTTTGACCATCACAAAATCCCACAAGTCTTTTGTGATGGCGAAAGTAGTCTCGATAGCATATCAGTTATTTGTGATGGCTGAAGCGATCACATCTTTCTATGATGGTCAAAACAATCACCAATTATATGTGATTGCCGAAGCAATCACATCTTTTTGTGATGATCAAAACAATCACCAATTATTTGTGATGGCCGAAGCAATCACATCTTTTTGTGATGGCCAAAACAATCACCAATTATTTGTGATGGCCGAAGCAATCACATTCTTTTGTGATGGCCATGAGTATCACGTACATAAGTTTCTTGTGATGGCTAAAGCAATCACAATTGTCCCTATTTTTGTAACCTTTTTATATGTTTTGGTGATAATAAAGTCATCACAAAATTCGTATACTAAAATATATTTAATTGCCAATTTTATATTTCAAATCTGTAAATGGCATAAATTACAATAAATTTGAAACGTAAAATCATACAAATTTATTAAAATGAAGAAATCTGATCAATTTAATTAAAAATATATTCATAACTAAGTACTTAAATAGGTAGCTACATGTCATAGGTTCATCAAACAATTAACAAATCCAACATCTATCAAAGAACCCTAAATTAATAAAATTGATAATGAAAGGAAAGCTAAATCATCCTAAATTCTCCATGGAGTCCTCTTGAGATTCGTCATCATCTTCGTTGTCATTCTCAGCATTCGTGGTTGAGTTATTCGTTGGAATATCAGCTGATGCATTTGATGAAACAAACAAATCATTTGGGTCTATAGGAGGATCAAGTGCAAGTGTTTCGACCATATTCGTTGCATATTGATGAAGATAAGTCATGTAGCTTTCCAGTTTCTTTAATTTAATGTAGTTCTCATCTGCAACAAAAGATAGACAATACGAACCACGACGAGAACTCCATTTTCCCCTGGTCGACCAACAAGTCTACCCTTTTTGACGCCTCCAACAGTTTCCTGCCATGTCTCCAAATTTGGATCATCTAACTCATTCGCAGGCTTATTTGTATCACCATGTTTAGCTAAGAGTCTTCTCTCATAATCATCCTATACAATGCATAAAATATGTATATATAATTAACAATACTCATAACTAATTGCGAATAGAACGAACAACAATCTTCACTTTCACATGAGTAAACAAAGTTTATAATTTTACGAGAGAAAATCATACCAATTTCCTCTTTGCTTCATCACAAATCCACGTTTTCCTCGCTACCCTTCTCCTTCCTCATATGAGTTTGTTTATATAACTCATATTGTGTTGGCGGACGATGCAGTCTTTGTTTCTAAGACAAAACAAGCAAAATAATAATTATTTTAATTAAAAACATTAACATTAAAAATAAGCAATACATACCACATGAACACTTAAAAACTCCAAACAGAGCATCATGATAAGAATCTTTTACCGTTATCATGTTCATTTATCAACTACACATATTATTAATTTAATTTTATCAACTTATAATTTACCTCTTGTTCCCTCCTAATGGCGTACGGTATGGAGACTGATGTGTGAGGAACTTATGTAGTTATATTTTTGTTCTTTTTTTGTAGCTCACTAGAGTCTAAAAAGTCTTTACTCAGTCAATAATCACACATCTCCTGCCACACATCAAGAGTTGTCCAACTAGGTTTTTTATCCCTTGTTTCCTCAATGGAACCAAACTTCTTAATGGCATCATCTTTCCATCTCCATTAATAGTTTGGGTAGATTTTTTGTGCATTTTCCTCCCATATTATTCGACCCCTTCCCTCCTCCTCGGATGAAGAGAAACGAAAATATTTCTATAACACCATCCACAAGTAAAAATATTAATCAATACATAATGAATAATACATTTTTTGATAAACTTTCTTCTACAATTGAAATTTGTGTTCATTAAAACATACCAAATATTCTCCCCAAAGAAGTTCAATTTCATGTTTTGGCCATTACTCGAATTTGGTTCGAGCTTTTTTAAAACGTTTTTGAAATAATATGCGAGTCTTGATTCGAGCTTCAGGTTCAAGGAAGCTAATTACAAGATATAGTAACATAGCATGATATGATTAGTACAACAATAATGAAATGTAAAAACAAAGTTGTCACAATAGGATTAATCAAATCATGTTAAATGGAACCCCTATTAATTGCTTTTATAGAAAAACATGATATTATTAGTTGCTTTTATGTTCTTTGGATTACATTGTGCTACATGGGTTACCCTGTTATAGTTAAAAATAGACGGTTATATTACGTGTCAAGAATTGATTGTATGTATCTTGCATATTGACAAACATGAGTATATTTGTAAAAACTTACTTTTGTCCAATGATATTAACAAGCATCTTTGTTTGGCCTGTTTTAGGCTTCATTATCCCTAGAGTTGGCCCCCTTTTCTTACGAGATAAGCTTTCGGCTTGTGTAGCATTCGGTGTAGCCCCATCAATACTCTCATCACTATTATGAGATACAGTAGGCTAATCTCTCATTCTCTCCATGTTAACAGTCTCACAACTATTATGAGGAAGAGTTGATCTCCTACCGGAAAAGACTACTCTCACCTCTAGTTCTCACCATAGCTGTAGAAGAAAAAAAACTTATAATTAAGTATAGGATAAATAAAAAAATTATTCAAGATAATGTTGTAATGAAATTTCAAAATTATTCACTACTCTACTAGCTCCAAAATCAATTAGCATCTTAAATCGCTTAAATCACTGAAAGTACTGCATCTTATCTGAATTGCAAGTATATATGGTTTTCCTATAGATCAGAGGTTTTGTTTTTTATTATGGCTCTTGCAGGGAACAAGGACCATCTAGTGAGGCAAACCCATTACCCAGAGTCAAGCTCCCTGCGAACCAACGATCAATTGAACCAGCTACAACAGTTAAAACCCATAGAATTCCATTGTGCAAGTTGCCAAGATTAAATCATAGTATGATGTACTGCTGAACAGAACAATATTGACATGCTCCTTTGATGGATTAGTACAATTAAAGAAAATTATGTGAAAACACAAAGTTTTGCTAGTTTTGTCCAGCAAGATCAATTGTCCAATTTGTAACGAATCTAGATATAAAAACCATGGCAGTGTTAAAGGGAAAAAGAATAAACCAATAGCAAGGAAGGTCTTAAGTTTTTTACCAATTATACCAAGGCTTCAAAGGCTTTATTTGTCATCAAAAACGGTCGAGCCTATGAGGTGGCACAAAGAAAAACGATTTGATATTCCATGTGAGCTAAGGCACCCTGCTGATAGCGAGGCTTGGAAAGATTTTGACCTCAATTACCCATCTTTTGCTGAAGATGCTCGTAGTATAAGACTTGGTTTAGCTACTGATGGATTTAATCCTTTTGGGCATTTTAGCAAACCTCATTCGACATGGCCAGTTTTCCTTGTTCCATACAATCCCCCCCCTTGGATGTGTATGAAAGAGGAGTACATGTTTATGCCACTGCTTATTCCAGGTCCACATAGACCTAGAAGAGAGATTGATGTGTATTTGTGACCTCTAATAGAAGAACTAAAGACTTTGTGGGATGTTGGAGTTGATATATATGATGCTTTCTCAAAGAAAATTTTAATATGAAAGCAGCTGTAATATGGACAATCAGTGACTTTCCTGTGCTAGGCATATTAAAGGGTTGGAGTACACATGGGGCCTTGTCATGTCCTTCTTGTATGGATCCAAGTGTATCTTTTAACCTTAAACATTGGAGGAAGCCGAGTTATTTTGGATGTCATCGTCGTTGGTTAAAGCGTAATCATAAATATCGAGCTGAGAAGAATAAGTTCAATAATAAAACTGAGCAGATAAATTTCCCGCCTCGACGAACAGGTGTTGAGGAGTTAAATTTCGTATCTCAATTTAGTTCGGTCATCTTTGGAAAGGATAAAAACAATGGTACCGATAAGACTCCTGGGTTTGGAATCGAGCATAACTGGACAAAGAAAAGTATCTTCTTTGAATTGCCTTATTGGAGTATGCTTCTACTAAGACATTGCTTAGACGTGATGCATATTGAGAAAAATATTTTTGATAACTTATTTTGCACTGTGATGAACATTACTGAAAAATCAAAAGACCACCTTAAAGCTCGTTTAGATTTGCAAGAGCTTGGTATAAGATTTGAATTACATCCTGAAGATAGTGGTAATGCAAAATTGAAATTGCCAAAAGCAAAATATTCTTTAAAAAGGGAAGAAGTCAAGCAGGCTTACAAGTGGCTTAAATCGATGAAATTTCCAGACAGGTTATGCTTCAAATATCTCTCATTGTGTTAACCTTGACAATTGCAAAATAATTGGGCTAAAGAGCCATGATTGTCATGTTCTCATGCAGAGATTATTGCCATTAGCCTTTCGTGATTTCTTACCAAACTCTATATTGGAACCAATAAATTCTTTGTGCAAATTCTTTCGAAACATATGCTCTAAGGTGTATAAATTAGCTGAGTTAGAGAAGCTTGAGCTATTTATTGCTAAAATATAGTGCAATCTTGAGATGATTTTTCCACCATCTTTCTTTGATTCAATGGAGCATCTACCTGTTCATTTGGCATATTAAGCCAAGGTCGGACGACCAGTACAATATCGTTGGATGTACCCTTTCGAGAGGTGATGTTTTAATAAATTAAATCTCTTTTTTTAACAAGTTTTTTTTATGGTTAAAGTGATTACCTAATTTTAATATAATTATAGGTGCATGTGTTTTTTGAAGAAAAGGGTGCGTAACAAGGCTTGCCCCGAGGGTTCAATAGCCGAGGCATACATAATAGACGAACTAGTTTACTTTTCTTCTTGATATTTTGATCTTAGGGTGCAAACCAAGTTCAACCGAGCTGATCGAAATGACGATGGCAGTCAAGCTGAAACTAATGGAAAGTTATCAATATTTAGCCACCCTAGGCCTGGTCGTCCAATAGGAGGAAAACAAAAACGCGAAGATCTGTCCGATAAAGAACTCAAGGCAGCAACCTTATACATCTTGTCTAATTGTGAGGAAGTCTTTGATTTCACCGAGTATGACATTTTAATTCTTATAAAGTTTATTACTTTTAGATATGCAAATCATTACTCTATATCTACTAATTTATTTCATTACTTCTAGAGAGCACAAGCATTTATTGAAAGAATTACTGTTCAAACATGTCGGATAAAGTGCTACAAAAGGAACATAATTCGACATTTATAAAATGGTTTGAAAAGAGAGTCAAGAATGATGATGTCGTTGATACACGTCTAAAAGCGTTCGCTATGGGTCCGTCTAGAGAGGTGACATGTTATGATGGATTCATTGTCAATGGATTTAGGTTCCACACAAAAGAATTGGAGTCAAGAAAAGTAACTCAAAATAGTGGTGTTTTAGTCCAGGGATGTACTTTTGAAGGCCAAGAACGAAACTATTACAGACAATTAATTAAAGTAGTTGAACTAGAATACTATGGCGAAGAGAATTCAGTATTTTTGTTCCAATGTGAATGGTATGATTCTGAAAAAGGGATAGTTATTGACAAGTACGGGATAACTACAATTGATACAAATTCAAGGCACAAGCTGTATGAGCCATTTGTTATTGCATCACAAGTTGTACAAGTGTTCTATGTTAATCCAGTGTCGACTAAAGCTAAAGGTTGGTTCTACTGTCATCACAACAAAAACAAGAAATACATATGATGTTGCTGAAAATAGTAATGAGGAGACATATCAGGAGGAAGAGTTTCATGATTTTAACTTATATAATATTGAGGAGCAAACTCAGAATTTGATATTGCTTGATGATTCTCAATTTGCTGAAAAAGTGGATCCATCGTTACCGGAAGCAGAAAATGAAGATAGAGAATATAGTGATGAAGATGATAATGAATATTCCGAAGAAGAAGAAGAAGATGATGATATTTAGGCCCAGGTAGCTGAGTTTTTCAGTTATGTTTTCCTATATATAGTAGTTGGCATGTTCAAGATAATTATTAATCAATTATTATTTCATTTCATTATTGAAATAAGAATCCTTTCAATTGTTTCTTTGTTTTTCTGCAGTAACAGAGTTCCTGCCAAGTCTGTCATTCACTTTCTTTTATCACTAATGTTCGGGAGTGTTTTACCGACCATGATGATAGATGCAGGCCTGGGCTAGAAATGTTGAGGTTGGGCCTATGTGACCGAAGGCATACAGGATGTTGGGGATGGTCGGGTTCGGATACCTGAGCCCATTAGGCCAGAGTCCGATTGTGATCAGGGAGGTCGGGGTCAGGCTTTCGCGTCCTTTGGGCCGAAGCCTGGATTGGTGTTTATGTTGTCTGTTGGGTTGGGCTGGTGCAGTTAGACAACCCATATACAGAGTTGGGAGTGATAAGGGGTTTATGTGCTTAAGGGTTCTAACCCTAGACATATTCTAATAAGGTAACTCCAAATGTAGTATTGGAAAGGGATTCTACTTACGTCTTTTAAGGAGATTGTGTTGGACCCAAATATAGGTAACTGGTATATTTAGGAGTCCTATTCAGACTCGGAGAGGGACTCTTGGGAGATGAGAATGGCTATAAATACAAGGCTTAACTACAATTGACAGGTAATACATCTTTGAGCACTAAACACTTAAGCCTCCATTGTTAAACCTTGTGAACGGCCTGTACTTATTCTCACATCGAAGCTATCCCCCGGCGGCACAAGCCGTCAAGATTCTGTGTGATCTGTTATTGTGCAGGTTTCAGCGCACGAATTCTGTGATTGGACACACAGACGAAACTTGGCGTTAACATTGGCGCTAGAAGGAGGGATTTTTTAGTGCTTTTTTGCAATCACAACTAACTTTTCTGACAGCAGGCTATGGCGAGTAAGGTGAACAATGTCTCTGCCCTGGAAAAGGCGAAGACCCAGCAGTCACACCAGACCACGCAGGTGAGGGGGTCGGTGAAGGACCGCCTAGGGTCCAGAATTTTGGACGTTCAGGAGGTGCCGACTCCTTCTCTTCGACGAAAACTCTTCCACGATAGCCAACACACGCCTAATCATGCGAGTCAGGCCAGTGAAAACCATTCTCGGGCCCTCGTAAGGCAAGAAGGAAGAGAAGATAGCCGGGACCAGCAGGAGTTCATCCTGAAAAGGAAGATGGAGCAGAACGAAGATGCCATGTTGGCACTACGACTACAACAGGAGAAACTCGAAGCATAGATGGCCAAAGTGGCTGGAGAACAGGAAGCCTGCTCGAAGAAGCGTATACATCATAGCCGATCCCGATCACCTCGACAGGATGATGCTAGAAAAGAAAGGATCCGACCTCGGAGTCGCTCTCGAGAAGGAAGAAGCCGAAGGAGGAGCCGATCGGATGACAGAAGATCTAGGCAAAAGAGGACGATCGCGTCACCCGAATACGGGCGGGACAAACATCATTCGTCCCCCCGTAAAGAGGAGGCCGATCCCCTCGCCAGAAGAGTCGCGGAACTGGAGAAATTACTAGCAGCTAAAAGTCCGATGGGGACCACTTCAGGTTGTCCGGGATCGCCCTTCTCACCAAAGATAAATCAAGTCAAGACCGATCCAAAAAAGAAGATGCCCCCGATGGATACATACGACAGACTAGGGGACCCTTACGATCATTCAGATGGATATGACCGTCTGATGTCTTACTATGGGCATTCGGATGCAGCTAAATGCCATATATTCGCTACAACGCTGAAAAAGAGTGCCCGAGAATGGATGGGAACCTTGGCAGTCGGATCGATCGGTTCGTGGAATGACCTTAGGGAAAAGTTCCATGCTCGATTTGGGAGTAACAAAAGACGGGGTAAAATAACAGTTTCCCTCATGCAGGTCAGACAGAAATTGGACGAATCCCTAAGTCAATAAGTGAAAAGATTTCAGGAGGCTGTGGGTTCAGTAGCAGAGTTGAACTCCCCACAAGCCTTGGGATTTTTCACGACTGGGTTGGATATCGGGAGGTCCAAGAAGTTAATGAAAGATTTGGTGATCAATCCTCCTGCAGATCTGACCGAAGCCTTCCATCGGGCCGAAGGGTTCATAGCAATAGAAGAAGCCATGGGAAATTTCAAACCACACTCTCAATCTTACGAGAAGTCTAAGGATCGGGAGAAACAAAGTTATCAGTATTCGGATAATAACCCGTGGAGGTCGGATAACCCCGTAAAGAAAAATTATAACGGTAGCGGATCAGGAAGCAACCGACCACCTCTGCCAATCCGCAACATCAGTAAAGTTTACACCCCCCTCACTACAGATCGGGCGAAGATCTTGGAAGAGATAAAAAATAAATCCTTCTACGAGCCATGCTCGAGGCGAACCAAACCAGGGAGGAGGGATCGAGACAAATTTTGTGAATATCACCAAAGCACCGGGCATTCGACGGAGGAATGTAACAATCTAATGGACATAATAGAGAAGGACAGTCCAAAACGGTCAGTTAGTTCAGTATGTAGCCGATCGGGATACTGGAGTGACCCCGAGAGAAGAAGGCAGAGACCAGGATCAGGACACCTAGCCACCGCAGAATCCACCAGCCCGAGGCATAATTGATGTGATATCAGGCAGTTCAGTCGGATGGGTAAGTGAAAAGAAAAGGAGTGGGCATCTCGAGGCGATGTTGTCGGTTACGGGTTCTACTACTAGAAAGGATCAGGCATATCCTGGAACATATATCTCCTTTTTGGATGAGGATTATCCTACAGACCTCATCGAGCCCCATGACGGGGCGTTAGTGATAACCGCAAAGGTCGGGACCGTGGATATGAAGTAAATGATGATAGACAAAGGATCTTCGGTCAATATCTTGTATACTCACGCTTACCAGAGGATGGACCTACAAGGAAAGAAGATGGATTTGGGCGGCGAAGGACCTTTGTACGAGTTCAGTTGGGATCCAGTGTATGTGTCTGGTACCATCGAACTGCCAGTAAAGTTCGGCATGACACCCAATCAGGTCGAAATAATGGTCAGATTTTTCATTATCCAGGTGGATTCGGTGTACAACGCGATCCTTAGAAGACCTACCTTGGCAGCCCTGCAAGCAGTGACTTCCATACCCCACTTCAAAATCAAGTTTCCAACACCAAACGGGATCGGGGAGGTAAAAGAAGACTTAGATATTGCCCGCAGGTGTTATCGGAACATCTTGATTTCCTCAGGGGTCGGGGTCAGTAAAAAGAAGCAAACAATGGCCATTAAAATAGAGCCATTCACTGAGAGTAGTACAGAACCGCTTGCTCTATCTGATGAAGAAACAAAAGATGTAGAGCTGATACCAGGAATCAAAGATAAAGTAGTCAAGATCGGGTCAAGATTAGCAGAACCATTTCAGATAGGACTGATAGATTTACTCCGAGTCTACGCCGACATCTTTGCATGGGAACCGAGTGATATGCCGGGGGTAAGCGAATCAGTGGCCCTGCACAAGTTACATGTAGACCCAAACAGGAATCAAGTCATACAGAAACGAAGGGTTTTTGCCCCCAGAGAGACAGAAGATCATCGATGAAGAAATTGCCAAACTCCTGGAGGCCGAATTCATCTTCAAAATCGACTACCCATAATGGTTGGCCAACGTAGTCTTGGTCCAGAAGCAGAACGAGAAGTGGAAGCTATGCATCGACTACACAGATCTGAACAGGGTGTGTCCAAAGGACTTCTATCCATTGCCCAATATAGATCAATTGATAGACGCCACTGCGGGATACGGCATGCTGAACTTCATGGACGCCTTTTCAAGGTACCATCAGATCTCAATGAGTAAGGAAGATATCCCAAAGACCAGTTTTATCACACATCGGGCAATATACGCATATCGAAAAAAACCTTCGGGCTACTGAACGCCGGGGTGACTTATCAGAGAATGATGAACTTCGTGTTCACGAAGAAACTAGGGAGAAGTATGGAGGTCTACGTAGACGACATGATCGTCAAAAGCATGTCAGTTCGTGACCATCTTGAAGATCTAGAGAACTGCTTCGAGATAGTCAAGAGATGCAAGCTGAGGTTGAACTCGACCAAGTGCACGTTTGGATTTGGTTCGGGAAAGTTCTTAGGATATTTGGTCAGCAAAAGGGGAATCGAAACGAATCCAGAGAAGATTCAGGCAGTTCTGGATATGAAATCTCTGAAGTCTTATAAGGATGTGCAGAGACTAACGGGTCAGATCGCAGCCCTCCGAAGGTTTGTCTCCAAATCAGCAGAGAGATGCCTACCATTTTTTGACACCTTGAAAGGGCCCAAGAATGAGGAAAGCTTTCAATGGACTTTGGAGTGCGAAGATGCGTTACAAGGGATCAAAAATATTTATCTTCGGCACCACTGCTGATGAAACCGATCCCTTCGGAACCTTTGTATCTGTATCTGGCAGCAAGCTCGATGGCAGTGGGGGTGGCGTTAGTTCGGGATAAAGGGGGAAATCAGTTCCCGCTATACTACGTCAGCCATCTACTTCGAGACGCAGAAATTCGATACCCGAACCTGGAAAAATTCGCCTGAGCTTTGATCATTGCAAGTAGGAAACTTCGGCATTATTTCCAAGGTCTGATGGTGATAGTATACATGGATCAGCCGTTGAAGAAAATCCTACATCGACTAGAGGTCTCGGGGTGACTGGCAGCATGGGCCATGGAATTAACACAGTTTGCATTAGAATATCTACCTCGGACAGCAATCAAAGGACATAAACTGGCTGATTTCGTCGTGGAATGCTCGTTCTCAGAATCGGATGTGGGATCGGTCACCGAAACACAGCATATGAGAACTTCATGGACACTTTATGTTCACGGCTCATCAATCTCGGACGTCAGCAGAGCAGGGGTCATGCTGATGAGTCCCGAAGGGTTCAAGGTCAAACAGGCCATTCGGTTCCAATTCAAAGTGACCAACAATGAAGCAGAGTACGAAGCCATTCTAGCTGGGCTGAAGTTGGCCCGAAGCCTTGAAGTACAAAATTTAGTCATCTATAGTGACTCCCAGTTGGTTGTCAAACAGATATATGGGGAGTATGAGGCTCGAGGGGCAAGAATGACAAGATATTTAGTCGAGGTGAAGGATAAGCTGTCATACTTCACTTTAGTCAGCTGTCAGGGAGTGGATCGATTAGATAATACAGTAGCAGATGCTTTGGCTCGATTGGCAACCACAGTAGCTAGCTCCTTCAGCGGGTCGGTATATCTGAAAATACTGGAACAACCAAGTGTTCCAAAGTTGGAGGTATTATGCGTGGATCGGCTCGACTGTTGGCTAACACCATACATCTCATTTTTGGCCGAGGGGGTGTTACCTTCGGATCGCATTCTAGCAAGGAAGATCAAGCACCGAAGTTCAAATTTTGTACTTATTGATGGAGATCTATATCAAAGGGCTTTTAGTTCTCCACTGCTCAAGTGCTTAACACCGTCAGAAGAAAACTATACACTTCGGGAGGTACACGAAGGAATCTGTGGAGATCACATGGGAGCAAAGTCGCTGGCACACAAGATTCTGAGGCAGGGATATTACTGGCCAACCATTTATCAAGAAGCGAAGGACTATGTCAAAAAATGTCCCAAGTGACAGCTGAATAGTGCCATTCCACACCAACCTCCCGAGGAGTTGTATTCAGTCTTATCGCTGATTCCTTTTGCCATGTGGGGAATCGACATCTTGGGGCCTTTACCGAAGGCCAAGGGGTAAGTAAGTTTTGTAATCATTGCCATCGACTACATAACCAAATGGGTCGAAGCCAAACCTCTACAAAAAATCACCGAACAAGAATGCCTGAAATTCTTCAAAGAAGGGGTCGTATATCGGTTCGGTATCCCGATGGCCTTAGTCTCGGACAACGGCCGACAGTTTGTGGGATCGAAGTTTGAAAGTTTTTTTAAAGAATTGGGGATTCAATATAGAAAAACTTCGGTGGCACACCCTTAGTCGAACGGGCATGTAGAAGTCACCAACCGAACCCTTCTTAACGGTACCAAAAGGAGGTTGGACGAGTTAAAGGGTCGCTGGCCAGAGGAGTTACTTAGTATTTTGTGGGCCTATCGAACTACACCAAGAACAATAACGTGAGACTCATCGTTCAGATTAGCCTTCGGGACCGATGCTCTTATACTAGTTGAGATCGGTTCCCCTACACTTTGGGTCAGTTAGTATAAGGATTTGTACAACGAGGATGGCCTACGCCTCTATTTAGATCTTTTAGAAGAAGTCCGGGAGTCGGTACTAATGCGACTAGCCATTTATCAGAAGCGTACTGCTCGACACTACAACCAAAAAGTCAAGCAAAGAAGGTTCGAGGCTAGATGTAAGACCCCGAAAATTTTTACATAAAAAGGAATTTCCTTTATTTATTTTTTTGAAATAGTAAGGGTGAATTTGATTAATGTGATTAGTTATGGGTAAAATGCGCAAATATTTTTAAAAAAGCAGGTGGTTATAAAATATTCATTGTTGTCGGGGAATATTCGTTTGGTCGTGGAATATTCTTGCTGTCGGGGAATATTCGTACGACGGCGCAATCTTTTGTGGGCCCATAACGGAAAGCGATTGGATGAAGAAAATGACAAGTATAAGTTGTTTATAAAAAACGGCGTAGTTATTACCGTTAATACTGTTGGAATACCCGGTGGTTAAAACACAGTAATACGCGTTGTTGCACAGTAGCACACGGTATTGCACCAATTATTGATTCTTACGTAAGAAGGCACTACTCAATAATTGTTACAGTAATTACTGTTCAGTATTTTATGTTATTGATTCAATAATTACTGCATTGATATTTTATATTACTGTTGTTTCAATAATTGTCATTACACAGTATTTTTCATTATCGAAGCAATAATTCATATTATCTGAATAATATTATTAGATAACATTATTGGCAATGTCTAGAAAGTTCTGTCTAAGGAGAGGTTTGGTCACCTAATTGCGCGCCAGTAAGGAGAAATTCTTATTGGAAAGCCCCCTCTTTCCTGGGAACTGCCTGATTGTCAATATTGTGATTCTGTAATATTATTTGTGAATAATTAATTATTTATTCATATGATGAGGAAAATATTGATTTTATGTGGATATAGATGGAGAAAATTTTTAATGTGACAATTGTTGAAAAATAATATTTTATCTTTTTCTGATAAAATAATTCATTTAAATATATTATTTTAATAATATATTAACGGTGATATTTTTATGATGAATATGGGATGTATGAGTATATGTGGAGGAGGAGTATTTTTGTTACCAAAAATATTTAAAACATGTTTTTCATGTTGGTGGACCCCATTTATTGACTGAGATTTGATTATAGCCTGTAAAATCGCTTGTTTGTGGATTTCGGTCAATTTCTGTTTAGAATTTGGAAAAACTTCCTTCTGCAAAGTTGTACAGAATTGAATTTCCTATAAAAACTCGCGAGATTTGAATTTTCTGACAAAAAGGCTGTTTATTATGAATTATTGAAGTTCCGGAGTTCCGAAATAATTGATTTTTGGAAGTTTTAAATATTTATATTAACAAAAACGTTTTTTACATTTGTAAGCCTCATGAATCACATGTTAAGTTGCTGAAATCAGAAGTCTAGGTGGGCGTATGAAAATTTTAATATATATTATTATTATATTAAATTTTCTGCTTTGGTGTTCTAAGCAATTTCCTATAAATAGGGTGCTTAGGTTAGAATTGAAAATCACACCAGAAACTGAAGTTTTCTCTCTCTATATTATCGAGCGTATTCTTATGAGTATTTTGAGTATACTTTGAGTATTGCTATACGGTGCAAGTTCAAGTCATAGCCTATATCCGGTGTTTCAACTAGAAGTACTGTCTTTCGAGGTAAGGGATGTTATTTTCTTCTCAAATGATATTATTTCTTCAATATCATTATGCTGAAATATTGGTTGGAACTTTTTATCAAATTTGGAACTTTTTCATGTCGGGGTTACTATTCATGAGTTACTATTCACGAGTTACTATTCATGAGTTACTATTCACGAGTTACTATTCACGAGTACTATTCACGAAGCGTGGAGATGTTTTTTGTAAAATTTCTATCTTTTGGTGTCGGAGTTACTATTTACGTATACGGCACTATTCATCGAAAAATGAAATTTCTTCTTTTTGTCCAAAATATCTATTATGGATACTAGTTTTGATTGTATCCATGTTTTGATCATTCTTGAATTTTACTTCAGTATGATTATTTATGAAGTATTTTTGAACTCAGATTGTTTAAAGTACGAATCCTTAATACTTGTTATTTTGTTTCACTGGATTCGTTTCCTTTAAAATATTTTTCATCATCCTCAGTCCTAAACGATGGTGTTACTGAATATCTTTGGCCTGTAGTGCAAAGATGGTTGATTTTATTATGAATATCTTTGGCTCGTAGTGCAAAGATGTACAAGTGTTGAGATGAACATGAACAATTGATAAATATCTTTGGCCCGTAGTGCAAAGATGAACAGGTGTTTAGATGAACATGTCCAACTGATGAATATCTTTGGCCTGTAGTGCAAAGATGAATATTTGATTTGATTTGAGATATATATTGATTGATGTTACAGGGATAAAATATTGATGATGGACTTTTAAATTTATAGATATTAGTAGATTTTATTCTTTACTTAACTCTTCTAATGAATTATTGTTTCAGCTGCAGTTGTTGATCTAAAACTTGTTGTCTATTGTATTCTATCAGATTTTTCCCTGTTAAAGACTAAGGATAATTTGTTGTACATTATCTTAGTCATAATATTCTTTACTGGGCTAGTTGAGCTCACCCTTTTCCTTGTTGTTCCATTTTTCTTCTCAGGAGGCGAGAATGTAGCGAGTACTAGTCGGGGTATGGAATGAAGGTTCTAGAGAGAGTTGTTTAGTAGTCCTCACCATTTTTTGTAAAATTATGTATCAATAATTATGATGGGGATTTATTTGCATGTGAATATTGTCTAGATGATAATGTTTGTATTCAAACTCACAGCTTATGGGTGGTAAAAGTTGTAGTTGTTTCTGTACCATGTGTATTTGGCGACTCAGAATGGGTTGGATGGAATGGACCTATTTTGGGGTTGTCACAGTTAGTATCAGAGCTTAGGGATATGATCTCTGGCGGAGATCAGGGAATAGAACTAGGAGGGGAGAGACGAGTAAATCCTTCGCTAGTGTGTCCTACCTAAGCTTATTTGTTGGTCGGTCATAACATAGGGGTATTATGTGATTTGTTAATTTGTTTAATTAACCCTTGTTTTATGGCAGTATTTGAGAATGTCGACTGAGAATATTAACAGTGGAGTAAATGAGACCGTGGAGATGCCTGTACTTACCAACGAGGAGAACGTGTAACAGGCTGGCAATGTTCCTCCTGTGAACAACGCCACTGAGTAGATGATGAACGACGGGATGTTTAGAAGCTTTTTGCAGTTCATGCAAAATCAAACGAGGGAGACACGTGTACAGAATACGGGTGAAAATGATAGCAACGCGCGGCTTGTTACAGCCAAGCAGTTCAAAGAGTTGGGACCACCAGAATTCTGGGGAAAGCCGGATCCGATCATGGCGGAAACGTGGGTCAAACAAATTACCAAGATATTCGATGTCTTGGGATGCACGGAGGAACAGAAGGTTCCATTCGCTACCTTTATGTTCCGTGGTGAGGCAGACTACTGGTGGGAGTCTGTGAAGCGTACACATCTAGCCGCACTCAGCATGTCATGGGAGACGTTTCAGAAAGTTTTTAACGAAAAATACTTTCCTGAAAGTATTCGCCATATGAAGGAAGTGGAGTTTATTAGACTGGAGCAGAACAACATGACGGTGTCTCAGTACGAGGCGAAGTTTGCGGAGTTGTCCAGGTTTGCACCTCATTTGGTGGAAAATGAGGAACGAATGACGCGTATGTTTCTGAGGGGTCTAAAACCCGAGATTCGACAATATCTTATCTCTCATAAATTTTCTTTATATTCGGATGTTGTAAACAGGGCTCAATTATTAGAGCGTGATAACGAGTATGTTCAACCGAGGGACCACAACCAGGGTCATATCGGTGACAGCAGTCATCAGAACGATGATAACCAGCGGGGAGGAAAGAATACGGACAATGGCGGTAACCACTCGGGTGGTAATCGTGGCCGTGATAATAGGAAAGGTGACTCAAGTGGACATTTCAAGAAGAGAAGGTTCAACAACGACCATGTGAAGACGTCAGCTCCAGTAGCAACTGGTTCCAAGGGAGGAGAAAGACCACCGGTCGTATGTTACAAATGCGGGAAAGAGGGACATATCAGCCCAAACTGTCCACAACAGTTCAAGGTATGCTATAATTGTGGAAAGGAAGGACATATCGCTCGAGAGTGTACGGTAGCGAAACCAATTCCAGCGGGGACGGTGATTCAAAAGGCTGTCCCAGAAAAGTCAAAGTCAACGGTTCCTGGAAGAGCATTTGTTGTGACCGATCAGAATGCGAGGAACCCGAATGAGTTTAGAACGGGTTAGTTAATTATAATTCTTGCGAAGTTTATACCTTACTAGGTACCGGTTCTACCCATTCTTTTATCTCTCTTGCTTGCGCTCAACGTTTGAACTTAACTACGGAGAAATTAGACTTTGACCTATTTATGGAGACTCCGTTAGGAGAAACTTTCATTACATCCGTTGTTTAGAAATCTTGCTTGATTCAAGTTGGCACTATCACATTTCTTGTTAACCTTATTTCTATATAGATATTTGCTTTTGATGTGATTTTAAGGTTAACTACTCATAATGCCAAAATTAATTGCTTTTGTAAGGTTGTTAATTTTCATATTCCTAAGCAACCTGATATTCGAACTCAAGCAATTAAACCATTGAAGTCAAACTCTTTCATATTAAATTATAAAGCCATTTGTTTATTGAAAAATGAATGTCAAGCTTTCTTAGTCCATGTTATGGATTTGAATAAATACACGTCAGATTTGAATAATATTCCTGTTGTTATTGATTTTTCCTGACGTATTTCCTGAAGAATTTCTTGGCTTACTCCCAGAGCGTGATATTAAATTTTGTATCGACTTTGAATCCGGTACAAAACCCATTTCTAAAATCTCATATCAAATGGCTCCTATTGAACTTCAGGAGTTAAAAACCCAACTGTAGAAGTTGATACCCGAGCCTTTATCTGGTGACTTCCTTTGTGGAATACACAGAAGCCAGACTCTTCGTAGGGGACACAACATTCGTGCGATAGTAAACTGATAGGTGTCATTGTAACGTGCTATCCATGGTTGGGATATGAGTCACAGTTGAGAACAACCTAAGTCGGTAATTGAAATACGTAGCTTTTTAGGCTTAGTTGGTTATTATCGGAGATTCGTTGAAGGATATTCTTGAATCGCTATTCCATTAGCACAGCTGACTCATAGAGATACAAAATTCGAATGGAGCAAGGAATGTGGGAAGAGCTTCGAAGAACTCAAGAGGAGACTCATTTCAGCACATGTTCTGACCATGCCATCCTGAAAAAGCGAATGTGGTAGCTGACGTGTTGAGTAGAAGATCGTATACAAGTACGAGTACGATATTGTCAAAGACTCATTTCGTATAATTTACAAATAATAGAGATGGAGATGAAAACTCTAGGTACCCACGTGATGATATACGAGTATAATCGACTTTAATCGATAAAGTTAAAGTTGTTCAAACTACACACTGGAGCTGATGAATTTGAAGAAGGAGGTGCAAGAAGTTGTTATTTCAAAAGCGAGAATTTTTGAGGTGAGGAAAGCTCAAACCTTCTATTTATTAATCCATTTGAAATTCTTGATCGAATAGGAACTGTGGCCTATAGACTCGTTTTACCGCCAAGTATGACGCGTGTTCATAATGTTTTTCACGTATCGATGTACGTAAATATGTGGACGACCCGAACCACGTCATTGAGTTAGAACCGGAAGAAATAGTCGAAGACTTAACGTACGAGGAGGTACCTGTCAAGATGTTGGATGGGAAGGAGCATGTCCTACGCACGAAGGTTATACCATAAGTTAAAGTTTTGTGGAGAAACCATGCTATTGAGGAAATGACCTTGGAGTTGGAAACGGAAATGAAAGCGAGGTATCTTTACCTTTTTGAAACACCAGTTATGTACGTCAATTTCGAGGACGAAAATTCATAAGGAGGGGAGGTTGTAAGACCCTGAAAATTTTTACATAAAAAGGAATTTCCTTTATTTATTTTTTTGAAATAGTAAGGGTGAATTTGATTAATGTGGTTAGTTATGGGTAAAATGCGCAAATATTTTTAAATAAGCAGGTGGTTATAAAATATTCATTGTTGTCAGGGAATATTCGTTTGGTCGTGGAATATTCTTGCTGTCGGGGAATATTCGTACGACGGCGCAGTCTTTTGTGGGCCCATAACGGAAAGCGATTGGATGAAGAAAACGACAAGTATAAGTTGTTTATAAAAAACGGCGTAGTTATTACCGTTAATACTGTTGGAATACCCGGTGGTTAAAACACAGTAATACAAGTTGTTGCACAGTAGCACACGGTATTGCACCAATTATTGATTCTTACGTAAGAAGGCACTACTCAATAATTGTTACAGTAATTACTGTTCAGTATTTTATGTTATTGATTCAATAATTGCTGCATTGATATTTTATATTACTGTTGTTTCAATAATTGTCATTACACAGTATTTTTCATTATCGAAGCAATAATTCATATTATCTGAATAATATTATTAGATAACATTATTGGCAATGTCTAGAAAGTTCTGTCTAAGGAGAGGTTTGGTCACCTAATTGCGCGCCAGTAAGGAGAAATTCTTATTGGAAAGCCCCCTCTTTCCTGGGAACTGCCTGATTGTCAATATTGTGATTCTGTAATATTATTTGTGAATAATTAATTATTTATTCATATGATGAGGAAAATATTGATTTTATGTGGATATAGATGGAGAAAATTTTTAATGTGACAATTGTTGAAAAATAATATTTTATCTTTTTCTGATAAAATAATTCATTTAAATATATTATTTTAATAATATATTAACGGTGATATTTTTATGATGAATATGGGATGTATGAGTATATGTGGAGGAGGAGTATTTTTGTTACCAAAAATATTTAAAACATGTTTTTCATGTTGGTGGACCCCATTTATTGACTGAGATTTGATTATAGCCTGTAAAATCGCTTGTTTGTGGATTTCGGTCAATTTCTGTTTAGAATTTGGAAAAACTTCCTTCTGCAAAGTTGTACAGAATTGAATTTCCTATAAAAACTCGCAAGATTTGAATTTTCTGACAAAAAGGCTATTTATTATGAATTATTAAAGTTCCGGAGTTCCGAAATAATTGATTTTTGGAAGTTTTAAATATTTATATTAACAAAAAATTTTTTTACATTTGTAAGCCTCATGAATCACATGTTAAGTTGCTGAAATCAGAAGTCTAGGTGGGCGTATGAAAATTTTAATATATATTATTATTATATTAAATTTTCTGCTTTGGTGTTCTAAGCAATTTCCTATAAATAGGGTGCTTAGGTTAGAATTGAAAATCACACCAGAAACTGAAGTTTTCTCTCTCTATATTATCGAGCGTATTCTTGTGAGTATTTTGAGTATACTTTGAGTATTGCTATACGGTGCAAGTTCAAGTCATAGCCTATATCCGGTGTTTCAACTAGAAGTACTGTCTTTCGAGGTAAGGGATGTTATTTTCTTCTCAAATGATATTATTTCTTCAATATTATTATGCTAAAATATTGGTTGGAACTTTTTATCAAATTTGGAACTTTTTCATGTCGGGGTTACTATTCATGAGTTACTATTCACGAGTTACTATTCATGAGTTACTATTCACGAGTTACTATTCACTAGTACTATTCACGAAGCGTGGAGATGTTTTTTGTGAAATTTCTATCTTTTGGTGTCGGAGTTACTATTCACGTATACGGCACTATTCATCGAAAAATGAAATTTCTTCTTTTTGTACAAAATATCTATTATGGATACTAGTTTTGATTGTATCCATGTTTTGATCATTCTTGAATTTTACTTCAGTATGATTATTTATGAAGTATTTTTGAACTCAGATTGTTTAAAGTACGAATCCTTAATACTTGTTATTTTGTTTCACTGGATTCGTTTCCTTTAAAATATTTTTCATCATCCTCAGTCCTAAACGATGGTGTTACTGAATATCTTTGGCCTGTAGTGCAAAGATGGTTGATTTTATTATGAATATCTTTGGCTCGTAGTGCAAAGATGTACAGGTGTTGAGATGAAAATGACCAACTGATGAATATCTTTGGCCTGTAGTGCAAAGATGAATATTTGATTTGATTTGAGATATATATTGATTGATGTTACAGGGATAAAATATTAATGATGGACTTTTAAATTCATAGATGTTAGTAGATTTTATTCTCTACTTAACTCTTCTAATGAATTATTGTTTCCGCTGCAGTTGTTGATCTAAAACTTGTTGTCTATTGTATTCTATCAGATTTTTCCCTGTTGAAGACTAAGGATAATTTGTTGTACATTATCTTAGTCATAATATTCTTTACTGGGCTAGTTGAGCTCACCCTTTTCCTTGTTGTTCCATTTTTCTTCTCAGGAGGCGAGAATGTAGCGAGTACTAGTCGGGGTATGGAATGAAGGTTCTAGAGAGAGTTGTTTAGTAGTCCTCACCATTTTTTGTAAAATTATGTATCAATAATTATGATGGGGATTTATTTGCATGTGAATATTGTCTAGATGATAATGTTTGTATTCAAACTCACAGCTTATGGGTGGTAAAAGTTGTAGTTGTTTCTGTACCATGTGTATTTGGCGACTCAGAATGGGTTGGATGGAATGGACCTATTTTGGGGTTGTCACACTAGAGACTTGGTACTTCAGGAATCAGAGGCATCGACCCCCCAGAATACCGACAAGCTAATGCCTAACTGGGAGGGGCCTTCTGAAGTAGTGGAGGTGCTGAAGCCCGGGACTTACCAGCTTCGAGCTATGGATGGCTCCGAGGTAAAGAATATATGGCATGCTGGAAGACTTAGAAAATATTATCAGTAAATGACAATGCTATTCTTTCCTTTATTTATGTAATCTATGCAATTTATCGATGAAATAAAATTCTCTTCGGGAAACATTTATACTTCATTTAAATTCATAATGCTCTTACAAATCCGACCAGATAAGCTTCGGACGTAAACTAATCAGACAGTCCGGAAGGACCTAACTGATCAGAGAAAGTCACAAGTATAACTGATCGAGAAAGTTACAAATCCGATCAGATAAGCTTCAGACGTAAACTGATCAGACAGTTTGGAAGGACCAAACTGATCAGTGAAAGTCACAAGTATAACTGATCGAGAAAGATGCAAATCCGATCAGATAAGCTTTGGATGTAAACTGATCAGATAGTCTGGAAGGAACTAACTGATCAGTAAAAGTCACAAGTATAATTGATCGATAAAGTTACAAATCCGATCGGGTAAGCGTCGGGCATAAACTGATCAGACAGTCAGAAATGACCTAACTGTTCAGGAAAAGTCACGATCAAAACTAATCGAGATAACAACTAAGAAATTTATGCTATTTCATTCATATCCATATGTTTTACAATTCCCGATCAGACAGGCTTCGGATACACTTACCATCAGCCTAACTGATCGAGCAAATTATAAAACTAAGAAATATGGCGTTTATAAATACGAAAATCATCTGTCAAGGCAAACCATCATCAGCTTTGGCTTTGGATTCCTCATCAGAAGAGTCGAGGATGGAGGCATCCAGCCCAGCATAAACCAGCTTTGCCCGGGCCTTCTCTCGATAAGCCTCAACCCCTTCAGCAAACTGGGTCATAATCTTATCGGTCAAGGCAGGAGATTTTTCATACTCCTTGATGGCTGCCTATTTGATGATGGCATGTTCATCCCTCAAGGTATTGTTCACCTGGATCAGCTTCCTCAGTTGACCGTGTACTCTAGTGAATTTTTCCTCGATGGTGTAAAGATTCTCCACCAAGACCTTGTTCTCCTCGGCCATAAGCTCTTTGTCCTGCACAAGCTTCTTGGCATGACCATCAAGACTGACGAACTCTTGTTGAAGTAAAGAATGTTGTTCTTCAAGTTCAGCAATCCGACTATCAGCCTTGGTCACCTTGTTGCGAGTATCGGCATGAAGATCTCTTTCCCTCCTCAATTTCGAATCTCGACCCCGCAACTCGGCTTCGAGAAGCAACACATCATGTTTTAGTTGCACCTCTTTCTTAATAGATCGGATAAGAGGAGGGATAGCCTGAGCAAGGATGGCATTGGCCTAAATACAAAAGACACATCAGTCATGCAAAACATAGCATAACGGTAAAGGAACATAAAATTTTAAGCTGATCGGGATTACCTGACACTGAGCTCTGATATAGGATACCAGATACTCATCGGATGAATATCCCTTGAGCCATTCTTCGTCACCAGGGAGTTTGAAGTGCTCGAACAGGTTGAAGGGGAATATTTCTGAAGGACTCTTCGGCCAACAGGTAGTCAGCGACCCTTGAGACGAACTGGCCTTCGAGGTAGGGGTCGTGTCAGGGACCGGGTCCACCACCGCCACCACCGGTTCGGGAGCTTCCCCAGATGGCGTTTCTTGGATCGAGGTTCGAGAAGCCGATCTTCTGTGTCCTCAGAATCCTCGACCACCATGACTATTGTAGGGGGTGGGAGTGTCGGCTTCGGCTGGGCTGATGAAGCGGCCTTGGTAGGGGCCTTGGCAGAAGGTTTCTTTGCCTTCTTTAGCAGGGCCATCTTATCAGCCCGTTTCATCTTCAGCAAGTACTTGGTAGAAGCCTCAGCCTCTGAAACTTGATTAATAGGATCCGAGGAAGAATCGATGGAGAGTTCGGTCAGGGGAATGGCTTCTTCCTCGGGAGAATCATCAGTAGCAGGAGGACGAATGGGTTCGACAACGACCGGAAGAGGTGTCAATGCCACATCAGCCCCATCAGCCCCATCGGGCTTGAAAATGGTCACTACAACATAAAATAATGTAGTTAAGGAAAAAAGCTAGTAGAAGATTGGGAGCGTAAATAAAGGAGTTCGGGGAGTGTGACTTACAACCGTGTTCGTAGAGCCAAGATTCCTTAGACACGACCCCCAAACCCCAACTAGTTTTCTTCAAAAGAGAGTAAAACTTTTTAAAGGCGTCAGCTCGATCCTTCAAAAATTTGGTACTCTTTACAATGGGATCTTAGGGACCAGCCCAGCTAGGTAGGAGATTAAGGTCGGATCCCTTCATGAAAAACCACTGTGAGTGCCAACCCTTATTGCTAGAAGGGGTCTTTATAAAGGTTGCTCGGCCAGATACCCGGTTCAGGTGTCGGAGACCAAGCTCCTTCGATCGACCAACAGAACAGAGGACGAAGAAGAAGTCCAGCCCCGGAGTGATACCAGCCTCCTGGCATAGGGCGATGAAATTGACAAGCTGGATATAGGATTTCAGCGCCAGCTGGGAGAACCCGATCCCAACGAAACAGAGAAATGAGGAGATGAACTCATGAAGAGGGAAACGAACCCCATACCTCAAAGCATAGAGGTGAACGGCCATCCAACCGCCTACGGGATGCCAGAACATCCTATCGTTCGGCTCCGATACCCGAAGTTTATACTCTTTGGGGATATTAAATACGGACCGAATGTCGAATAATTGGGATGGAGTGATGGATGATTCGGTGTTGATAATGGCGTAGTCGGTTTTGGATGCATATAGGCGTCGGTTTTTGGATTCGACACTCTCAGTAGGGATGTTGGTCGGAGCTTTCAGTAACTCAACCGGAACCAGGTCGTTAGAGGCGAGTGTAGCGGTGCCGATCAAAACGATCGTCGTGGGAGGAGGATCACTAAAATCTGCCATTTGATTAGCGCACTGAACAAAAGTGAAATGATGAAGTTTGGAAAATAATTAAAGAAACTAGAATCAGAGAATCGGTGAAAACGAAGTATTCGCCAGAAATCGCCCTTGCCATAAAATTTCAGGAAAGATTTAATATGGTTGAAGACTTGAAAAAGTGACAGTGATGGATGGATAGGGACTTATATAGCATGTCTGACACGGTTTTCAAGGGAGGCTATTTATGGCGAGTGGGGTCCAGCCCTAGGAAAATGTGTATCAGCTCATAAACCGAGAAGAAACCGCTTGGGTTCCCAAGGCAGATCATCATTACTGGGCGTGACTATTCAAATTAGTGTCCTTTCGATTCTCATGTCATAAATATCTTATAACAAGAGAATGGGGGGGCAATGTTTGGGAGTGTTTTACCGACCATGATGATAGCTGCAGGCCTAGGCTGGAACTGTTGAGGTTGGGCCTATGTGGCCGAAGGCATACATTGTAAGACCCCAAATTATTAATAAATAAAATTTAATTTCCTCTATTTATTATTTTGAAATAGGAAGGGTTGATTTGATTAATGTGGTTAGTTATGGGTAAAATGCACAAATATTTTAAATAAACAGGTGGTTATAAAATATTCATTGTTATCGGGGAATATTCGTTTGGTCGTGGAATATTCTTGCTGTCGGGGAATATTCGTACGACGGCGCAGTCTTTTGTGGGCCCCATAACGAAAAGTGACTGGATGAAGAAAACGACAAGTATAAGTTGTTTATAAATAACGGCGTAGTTGTTATCGTTAATACTGTTGGAATACCCGGTGGTTAAAACACAGTAATACGCGTTGTTGCACAGTAGCACACGATATTTCACCAATTATTGATTCTTATGTAAGAAGGCACTACTCAATAATTATTACAGTAATTACTGTTCAGTATTTTATTTTATTGATTCAATAATTGTTGCGTTGATTTTTTTTATATTACTGTTATTTCAATAATTGTCACTACACAGTATTTTTCATTATCGGAGCAATAATTTATATTATCTGAATAATATTATTAGCTAACATTATTGGCAATGTCTAGAAAGTTCTGTCTAAGTAGAGGTTTGGTCACCTAATTACGCGTCAGTAAGGAAAAATCTTTATTGGAAAGCCCCCTCTTTCTTGGGAACGGCCTGGTTGTCAGTACTGTAATTCTGTAATATTATGTGTGAATAATTAATTATTGATTTATATGATGAGGAAAATATTGATTTTATGTGGATATAGATGAAGAAAATTTTTAAAGTGACAATTGTTAAAAATTGATATTTTATCTTTTCTGATAAAATAATATTTTATTATATTATTATAATATAATAATGGTGATATTTTTACAATGAATGTGGGATATATGAGTATATGAGGAGGAAGAGTATTTTTGTTGCAAAAGTTATTTAACACATGTTTTGTTTGTCGGTGGACTCCATTTCTTGACTGAAATTTGATTATAGCCTGTAAAATCGTCCGTTTATAGATTTCGGTCAATTTCTGTTCGGAATTTGGAAAAACTTTCTTTTACAAAATTGTAGAGAATTGAATTTCCTATAAAAAGTCGCGAGATTCGAATTTTCTGACAAAAGGGCTATTTATTATGAATTATTGAAGTTCCGAAGTTTCGAAATAATTGATTTTTGGAAGTTTAAAATAATTTAAATAAGAAAAACGTTTTTTGTGTTTGGTGGGCATCATTAACACATGCTAAGTTGCTGAATTCAGATGATTCTAAGTGGGCATAGACAAATTAATATATATATTAATATTTTATTAAATTTTCTACTTTGGTGTTCTAAGCATTTTCCTATAAATAGGGTGCTTAGGTTAGAATTGAAAATCACACCAGAAACTAAAGGTTTCTCTCACTTTCTCTTTCTATAATATCGAGCGTATTTTAGTATTTTGAGTATTCCTATACGGTGCAAGTTCTTTCAGCACTATATCCAGTATTCCAGTCAGAAGTACTATTCTTTCTGAGGTAAGGGGTGTTATTTTCTTCAAAAATGATATTATTTCTTCAATATCATTATGCCAAAATATTGGTTGGAATTTTTATCAAATCTGGAACTTTTTCATGTCGGGGTTACTATTCATGAGTTACTATTCATGAGTTACTATTCACGAGTTACTATTCACGAGTACTATTCACGAAGCATGATGATATTCTTTATGAAATTTCTATCTTTTGGTGTCGGAGTTACTATTCACGTATACGGCACTATTCACGTATACGACACTATTCACAGAAGAAATTAAATTTTCGTTTTTCGTCCAAAATATCTATTATGGATACTAGCTTTGATTGTATCCATATTTTGATCATTCTTGAATTTTACTCCACTATGATTATTTATGAGGTATTTTTGGACATGAAATAGCTGAAATACGAATCCTTAATATTTATTCTTTTGTTTCACTGGATTCATTTTTTTTTAAATATTTTTCATCATCCTCAGTCCTAAATGATGATATTACTGTATATCTTTGGCCTGTAGTGCAAAGATGAATGATTTCTTGATGAATATCTTTGGCCTGTAGTGCAAAGATGAACAGGTATTGAGATGAACATGACCGACTGATTAATATCTTTGGCCCGTAGTGCAAAGATGAACATGACCAACTGATGAATATCTTTGGCCTGTAGTGCAAAGATGAATATTTGATTCCAGATATATATTGATTGATGTTACAGGGATAAAATATCGACGATGAACTTTTAAATTCATATATAGAAGATAGTAGTTTGCATTCTCTACTTAACTCTTCTAATGAATTATTATTTCCGCTGCAAAGATTGATTTAAAATTGGATGTCTATTGTATTCTATTAGATTTTTCCCTGTTGAGGACTAACAATAAATTTTTTCTATATTATCTTAGTTATAATGTTCTTTACTGGGCTAGTTGAGCTCACCCTTTTCCTTTTTGTTCCATTTTTCTTCTCAGGAGGCGAGAATATAGCGAGAACTAGTCGGGGTATGGAGTGATGGTTCAAGATAGCTGTTTTAGTAGTCCTCACTATTTTGTAAAATAATGTATCAATAATTGTAATGAGGACTTATTTGAGTGTGGATATTGTCTAGATGACAATATTTGTATTTAAACTCACAGTTTTTATGTTGTATTCATAAAGTTGTAGTTGTTTCTGTACCATGTATTTGGCGACTCAGAATGGGTGATGTATACCTATTTTGGGGCGTCACATACATAATGTTGGGGATGGTCGGGTTCGGATACCCGAGCCCATTAGGCCGGAATCCGGTTGTGATCAGGGAGGTCAGGGTCGGGCCTTCGCGTTCTTTGGGCCGAAGCCTGGATCGGTGTTTATGTTGTCTGTTGGGTTGGGCCTGTTCAGTTAGACAACCCATATGCAGAGTTGGGAGTGATAAGGGGTTTACGTGGTTAAGAGTTCTAACCCTAGCCATATTCTAATAAGGTAACTCCAAAGGTAGTATTGGAAAGGGATTCTACTTACGCCTTTTAAGGAGATTGTGTTGGACCCAAATGTGGATAACTGCCATATTTAGGAGTCCTATTCCGACTCGGAGAGCGACTCTCAGGGACGGAGCTACCTTGTGTTTGCAAGGGGCCGTGCCCCCCCCCCCCCCAAGAATTAAAAAAAAATTTAACACTAAGGCCCACTTTCAATTGTGTCATTTAAATTTATAAGGCCCCACTTACAATTTTTTAAGTAGAAGGCCCACCTCCCTGAATGGTTCAGCCCCTTTTCATTTCAAATAAGTTCATTAGTTCATTTCATCGTCCTCCGCCATTTGCAATCTACCCAATTCGGTTCTGCACTCCAGCAAAAAAAGTTGTTTTCTTCTCCAGTTATATCCCTAATCCCTAATCCAAAAAAAAGTCCTCCGCCATTTGCCCATTTTGGAAACCTTGGTTAATGGTAATTCATTAGCTTTGGTGGAGACATGACTCACTGAATCAGGAGACCCTTGCTCATACCTCAGTAGATTTGCAATTTAGCTACTTTTTATATGAATTAATTTCTCTCTTCTTTCTCTAATTAATTTGTGTAGCTGTTCTTTGAAGTTTGAATTGTGTATATCACTATATCAGTATATATATATTATATATGTATATATATTATATATATATATAATATATATTATAATATTATGTATGTGCATAAAGAAATTGGGGTTTAAAATTGTTGATATGATGAGTTATCAATTTGATCTAAATTTGTTTATGTGAATCAGATTTTTCATTGTGTGTTTGCGTTTATAATATTGATGAACTCATTCTTGTAGTGTAGTTAATTGAATTTTTTGTTTTCTGTTTTAGAGTAATGGGAAAATCACAAACTATTGATTCATTTTTCAAGAGAAAGCAATCAAATCATGTTGACACATCTTTGCTTACTCCTGAGCTTAATGTTCAAACATATCTTCCTATCCCTGAACAAGAACAACGTTCTCTAAAATCACCAAGAATTGAAGGTAAAGAATGGGATATTAATTATTTGGAGTGTGATCCTGGAAAACGTATCGAAATATGTAAATGTCCTGGTGATCTACTTGATGAAGTTCGACGAGCTTACATCAATTACGGTCCATATCAATGCATTATTCCCGAGTACCCTCTTTCTGGATCTGAAAAGCATCCTCGCCGCTTTCATTCATCATGGTTCAAGGTATTTCCATCTTGGTTAGAGTATTCCCCTTCAAAGGATGCCACATTTTGTCTACCTTGCTATCTCTTTAACAAAGAAGGTGCACAACATGGGCAAAGTAGTTTTTCTAAAGATGGATTTAATAGTTGGAAGAAAGTAAGGGATGGAAAGAATTGTGCATTTTTGAATCATGTGGGAAAAGATCCAAATTCATTACATAAAATTGCTCAAAAATCATGCGATGATCTAATGAATCAATCACAACATATTCAAAAAGTTATTGAGAAACAAACTTCTGAACAGCGTGCAAACAATCGATTGTGACTTAAAGCATCAATTGATTCAGTTCGCTATCTTACACTCCAAGGTATGACTTTAAGAGGTCGTGATGAAAGGAAAAGTTTCATCAATCGTGGTAATTTTCTTGAATTAATAAGACTTTTTGCTGAGTATAATGAAAATGTTGCAAATGTTGTGTTAGAAGGGGCTCCTCAAAATTCCTCATATACGTCACCCCAAGTCCAGAAAGAGATTTTACTTGTTTACTCGATGAAAATTAGAAAGGCAATTTGCGAGGAAATCGGTGCTGCAAAATTTTGTATTCTTGTTGATGAAGCTCGAGACCAGTCAAAAAGGGAGCAAATGGCTATTGTTATTAGATTTGTTGACAAAGATGGTTTTATTCGGGAGCGCTTTTTTGGTCTCATACATGTATCAGATACGAAGGCGCTAACTCTAAAGAACGAGATATTTTCTACTCTTTCCCATTATGATCTTGACTTTCATAATATTCGAGGTCAAGGATACGACGGAGCAAGTAATATGCGAGGTGAATAGAAAGGGATACAAGCTCTAGTTGCTAATGAATGCCTGTATGCATATTATGTCCATTGTTTTGCTCATTGTTTACAATTGGAATTAGTTGCAACATCTAGAGAAGTTACTTTTGTACATCAATTTTTTTCAAAATTGAGTTTTATTATAAATATTGTGGGCGCTTCTTGTAAACGTAACGATGAATTGAAAGCTGCCCAATTATCCGATATTGCTCATTTGATTTCCATTGAGGAGCTTGAGATAGGGACAGGAATGAATCAGATTGGTACTTTACAAAGGGCTGGAGATACACGATGGGGTTCTCACTTAAGGTCTCTTTCTAGCTTGATAAAGATGTTTAGTGCAACTTGTCAGGTTTTATTGAACATCATCGATGATGGAACTTGGGATCAACGTGGAGATGCTGATTCGGCTTACACTACTTTGACTTCTTTTGAGTTTGTGTTCATCTTGCATCTTATGAAAGCAATTATGGAAATCACTGATATGCTTTCTCAAGCTTTGCAACGAAAGTCTCAAGATATTTTAAATGTTATGCACCTTGTGAAAACCACAAAGAAACTTATTCAGAAGTTGAGAGATGATGGATGTGATACTTTCATAGTGAAGGTGAAGTCTTTTTGTGAACAACATACAATAGATGTCCCCGATTTAAATGCTTTATATGTTGAGAGAAGAGGTCGAGCTCGACATCGACAAGATAAATTTACAGTGATTGAGCATTATCGGATTGATATATTTGCAGCTATAATAGACTCCCAGTTACAAGAGTTAAACAATAGGTTTAGTGAGCATGCGGTGAAGTTACTTGTTTTAAGCTCTACATTTGATCCGTAAAATGGGCATACGCCTTTCAATATTGATGATATTGTAAGCTTGTGGATGAATTTTATCCCAAAGACTTCACAGAGCATGAGAAAGAGGGCTTAAGGATACAATTGCAGCATTACGAGTTTGATGTACTCCAACATCAAGAATTTCAAAAGTTGTCCACTATTTCTGATCTCTGTCAATGGTTGGTGAAAACTAGAAAGTCAACAATCTATCCACTAATCGATAGACTGATCAGGCTTGCTCTAACTCTTCCAGTTTCTACTGCAACTACAGAACGTGCATTTTTAGCTATGAGTCATGTTAAATCTGAACTTCGAAACAAGATGGAGGATGAATAGATGGATTTTGTGATTTGAAAGAACGTCGGGTGCAATTCTGACAAAACTTTGATATGTTCTAAAAGACTTTTTTTGTTATGTTTTGTTGTCTTTGTCAAAGCAAATTCTATTCCTATATTATTTTTATTTTAGTAAAAATATGTTTTGTAATGATAGACGAATATATATTTTTTGGCCCTCCCAAGACTAAATCCTGACTCCGTCCCTGGCGACTCTTGGGAGATAAGAATGGCTATAAATACAAGGCTTAACTACAATTGACAGGTAATACATCTTTGAGCACTAAACACTTAAGCCTCCATTGTTAAACCTTGTGAACGGCCTGTACTTATTCTCACACCGGAGCTATCCCCCGGCGGCACAAGCCGTCAAGCTTCTGTGTGATCTGTTATTGTGCAGGTTTCAGCGCGTGGATTCTGTGATTGGACGCGCAGACGAAATTTGGCGTTAACAACTAACTTAGCCTATATTCATTTTCCCGTGTTGCTTTATAAACTGCATTAAAGAAGACAAGGATTTTTTTAATATTTTATTTAATAAAATAAAAGGTCAATAATTTATTTTAATATATGTTCGAAACAATTTTCGAATATTTTTATTTTCTAAAAAACACAATCACTCTTCATATTATCACCTGATTGATTCTACATATAATGCTATGAAGTTTTTAACTTATACAGATTCGTGGCTGGAAGGTTTGGGAGCAGGAAACTGCCTCTCAGGACTATGAGTTTTCCATTGGTATGTCGCTGCACGATCAAGAAAGGACTAGTTATTCATTCTGGAGTTTGAATTTAGTATTCATTTTAATATTTGTGTACATGAGGCTATCTTTATGTTAAATTTCTCCTACAATGAACACGCAGATCCGTCAAGATTCAGTCTTACTCATGAGACATCTTTCGTGAGAGCGCACACAAGTTTCTGGACCAGGATTCCCTTCTTCTTTGTTATTGTAAGATATATTTCTCCAATTCACCCATATCTATTTTTTCTCTGTTATTAATTATTAGAAAAGAGGAAGTCATTTGAGTTATGTTGATTACATATAAGACTATAAGTTGATAACATGAACTTGGACATGAAATTCAGTTTTAGAGAAGCTCTGTAACCAGTGTTTTAAGTAAGTTGATACATTGCTCCAATAGTTTTGCCACTTGAAATTATATATCATATGTTGAACAAGCATATACAAATAGAATGATTACCATGATTAAATGGCATGAACAAATAGAACGTCCTTTCAATGCTTCCACCTGCATTAATGAGAACATTCCGCGCCAGAGAGTTGATCTCCATTGTGTACCGAAAATAAGGGCGTAATAGCCTATAAATTGGGTGCATCACACTAAGTTGTCGGTTGGTAGCAATTATATAAGGCTCTGTAGTTGCTGTTAATAGCCTATAAAAGATACCAACATATTTCTTCTCATAGTTGCTGTTAATTACATTCCACAAACAGAGTACCAAAAGAATAATTAAAGCAATTTTCCCAGAAGTATTGCTTCTAAATTCATTTATAGAAGAACTTTTAAGCCATTTCTAGGAGTTTACCATAAATGTGCAGAAATCACACACTTTAGATTTTTATTTTTTTATAATAAAAAAATAGAATTAAGGATGCAATTCTACTGCTTTATTACTGATTGCATCTCTCTCTAGATATCACACATTCAATTCATATTTTATGGGTCCATTTGGCTGCTCTGTTTGTTGCTTATGCTGCATTGTTTGCATGTTTTGGTCTGCAGTATTGTGTCTATCTTCATGTCTTGATGCTGCAGATTCGGGGGGTGGTGTTGTGCTTGTGGCTGCTATCGTTTGCTGCTGTTTTATTTGATGTCGGCTGCAGCTGCTGCACTTTTTTGTTGCTGCACTTCATGTCTTGATGCTGCAGCTCTTGCTTTCCCTG
The DNA here is from genome assembly GCA_020205505.1 of Panax japonicus. NCBI lineage: Eukaryota > Viridiplantae > Streptophyta > Magnoliopsida > Apiales > Araliaceae > Panax > Panax japonicus. Next base: position 13,142,546 of record CM035113.1, read on the forward strand.
TCCTGTCTGCTGTTTTGCTTTGCTATACTGCTGTCGGTTTCTCTTGTTGGGCCTTGTGCTCTGTTGTGCTGCTAGTCTGAAGTAGGCTCTTTCGGTTCTGTTGTGGATGCTGCCTCTTGGTCTTTGGATTGATTTTGCTTTTGTTGCTATTGTGGGCTGCTGCTACTTTGGATGAGGTTTTTCTTGGTTTTGTATATGATTTCTATGCATTGTATTCTCATGAATGTTGAGATTGTTTCTCTTTTGTTTGGGCATCTGGCCTTGTTTTCTTTTATAGTCATGACATCATATCGCATGTCATATGATGTCTATGTTATATTCTGATTGGGGTGATGTATATGCTATATTTTGATTGGGTTTTCCCATGATTTTTGTACATTCTTTCTCCTTCAATACAATTTAAATTTAGTAAAAAAAAAAAAATTCCTGCTTACTGCTACTTCCATTTCAGATTTCTTCCCACCAATTTGAAGGTTACATCAATTAGTCCATCTGCTCTTCCCCAACAGCAAGACTTTTGCTCCATCGTTTTCACTATTTTTTTGGGTGGAGATTTGGACTCTAGACTTCTTGCATAGAAAGAATTATATATATACCAACCGAGACAAAGGTTTTCACTTTTTCTAGTCAACACACCACTTCATTTCTAAAAATCTTGTTATTTCTAGCTTCTCATAAAAGTCTGATGCAGCGGAATAAGATAGATTGTAATACTCTAATACAAACGTAAATAGTTAGTTATATACAACCGAGATAAACTCTAAATCCTTTGAATTCACAAGAAAAACAATGAGTTTACAAAGAGAACAAAGCAAAATAGAGATTAATGGGGACTTGAAAAAGAGATGCACAATTTACGCAAAAAATTTAGTGATTGTAATGGTTGTCTCAAATATTCTATAACGATGGCACAACTAGACATTGAGTAACATCTATCATATATACTACTATTTTGTGATTGCTAGTAAATTTCATCACCTAATATATTTGTTGTTCATATATGCTTGTTTTTTAGTGATTGTCTTGTCCGTCACAAATAATTTATAGTGATGGAAAAAATAACGAGTACTAGGAGCCCTCATCTATATTATTATTTTGTGATTGTTAAAAAAGTTCATCATATAATACCATTTTTTGAGATTACTTTAAATGTAATCATAAAGGTCCATCACATGTGGTTTTCTTTTCGTGTTGTGATGGCTTAAATGCAATCACATTAAGGAGAAATATATAGGTGATACATGCCATCTCAAAAACTAAAAATTAATTTTGGACAATATTTGGTGATTGAAATAGCCGTTACATATATATATATATATATATATATATATATATATATATATATATATATATATATATATAGAGAGAGAGAGAGAGAGAGAGAGAGAGCAATGATCAAATGCATACCCCTTATCTTACTCACCCGAGCTCACCCCCCTTTAGGCTACGGTTTGGGTCATACAACCGTCGTCTATACTTTTAACGACGGACAACATATAGCGTCGCTAAAAGTATAGACGACGGTTGTATGACCAAAACCGTCGCCTAAAGGGGGGTGAGCACGGGTGAGTAAGATAAGGGGTATGCACTTAATCCGGACCGTGTGTATATATATATATATATATATATATATATCCACGATGGCAAAATTAAACATCACTAGAGCCATCATATATATATACTATTTTTTGTGATGACTCAAATAATCCATCACGAAATATTATCAATTGTGATTGCTTTTGAAAATCGTCACCAAAATCCATCACTTATGTTGTAATAATTTACCGTCTACTCTATCATATTACAATATATTGTTACTAAGGGTAACTTAATCATATTACATCATATTGTTAACAAAAATCATATAACAATCATAATACAAAGATTCAGAAACATTATAGACTACTCTACTAACATGGTACGGTTTCAGTTTTATGCGTGCGGTTTTGTCTAGTAACCAAACCAGAACCGTAAATTTGATTTTTCAGCCCACCTAAATCGCCACATATGCCGGAACTGTTGATGCTGTTCTAATTGGTTTGGTTTGTGCGATTTCGATTCCAATTTAATTCCGTGTTGAGTCCTACTATGGAGGCATGGACTATTAAACCACATTCCGACCTTAATAAGGTTTTCAAACAGCATTGCTGACTTGCAAGGCAGCTTCAAAAATAAATACTCCCTCTCTATTCGGTAAAGATTAGTTTAGTTTGACTTTTCAGTCAAATTGATTAATTTTAAAATTTATAATTAAAAAAATTTATTAATATTTTTGTATTTTTAAAAATTGAATTTTGTAGTAAATTAAACGTAATTTTTAATAATTACATTCTCTTTACTTATATTTGTTAAAAATTGAATGTTATAGTTTTTTATGATTATAATCTCTTTATTTATATTTGAAAGAAAATAGGATAATTTTAATTCTAAAACTAGTCGGTTTGACTTGAAAATTCAAGAACGAAGGAAGTAACAATTATCTCTAATGAATCCATGCAAGTACACTAATAAGTTTTTATTTTTTTTAAACGTAATGAATCCATATAATTTATTAATTTTTGGAATAAATTACTATTTATGCTTATTAATCTTTTTGGATAACAGATTGAAGTTCATTTTACTAACTTGTTGCCTAAATATTGTTTGTTGGTTGGTTGGTTAATGTGGATCCAAATAAGGGTGTGATTGAAACGAATTTAATGTATTCGATAAGTTTCTTGACATACTTGATTGAACTCAGAGAATCTATTAGATAAGTTAAAATTAAATAAATAATTTAAATTTTACTTCATTTTTAAAAATGTATAATATAATTTTATGCGTATAACAAAATCTATTGTACTTAAAACGAATCAACAAGATTAAAGTAATAAACATGCTAGAACTGAAATTTATACACAATTAATTACATGGGTCATGTTACAATCTTATAACTTGACACTATACGAATTCGCCTAACACAACATGACCATTGTCAACTCTAGCTATAATCAACCTCGGAGGCTAGAACTTGCTGGGGAAATAGGAGAGTGAGGAAGCATATATGGCCAAATATTTGTACTAAAAAAACACCCAATATTACTTTCAAGTTCGTTTGCAGCTCCCTCCGTGCTCAAATAAATGAATTAAAAAAATAAAAATAATCAAGGTAAATGATAAATGAACTTCAATCTCCACCGTAATATTTATTTATTTCAAAGTAATGCACTCTAGTATCCATTAATTAACCACACTAGCTAAGCTAAACATGTATGTATATATGACTGCTGCTAAAATGAGGGAATTACAAACTTTTTGGATAAGTAGGTTTAACTGATTTTCTGAAGGAATCAAACACCAAGCAAGCGTACAAATGAGAAAAAAAAACTACTTTGAAACATAACTATGCACCGCGTCATTAAAACACATGAACGAACAAAAGTTTATTTATTGAGCAGACGGAATCTTCAGCAACGGGCAAGACATCCTTCAAGGCCTTCTATGATTTCAACACTTGGCTGTTGCTGCCCTGTGCCATCAAACAAAGTTATGTAATGAAACATAAAAGGGAACATAGGAAGATAATATTGTTTAGGTTTTTAAGGACGGTCATTAACATGACACAAACACGATTAGGGTGGACCAAACTATTCCTCTCTTGATGACTACGCCTGATACTACCAATTTGACCACACAAAAATGACGCGATAAGAGTTGTTTCGTGTGATAAACCCATTCACACGTTTAACATGAAATTTAAATGGGCTAGACATGTACTATAATAAACATGTCGTTTAGTTGGGACATAAATATGGTACAACACCATAGCTAAAATTAAATAATTAAGTTTCAAATTTGATAATGATTTATTTAAACATGCCATCTTGCAGTTTGTTTAAAATATCTGGCGTCATGTTAAATTTTATTTAATATTTAAAAATGCGTAATATTGTGTTATTCGTATAACACAATTTGTGCATTAAACTACTTAAACGGATCAACAAGTTTAAACTAATAAACAGGTAAGAATTGAAATTTGGACACAATTAATTAAATGGGTTGTGTTACAATTGAACTGTTAAGTTAAAACTTATGACTTGACACTACACGAATTCGCCTAGCACAACACCATTGCCAACTCTATAATCAAACCTTGAAGGCTACAACTTGTTGTGGAAGTAGGAGAGAGGAAGCATGGCAACTTCACAAACCATTAAAGATGGAAAAAATAATATCTAAATCTATCCCACCTGTAGGCAGAAATATACTAACAAAGAAAGAATATACAAACAGTTTGAGCAAAATGACACAAAGAACCACCAGGTACCAACCCTAGTTGCAATGAACCTCCAACCAATAGACAATTGGGAATACAAAATAGTGTAACTTTGTCATTCTATAACCAATACTCATTCCTAACAGAAACATTAAATTAAAATAAAATAAGAATGAAGAATCAATATGCCCTGGGCATCAATGAGCTGTGCCCAGTCAAGAAACCCTTTCAGGCAAAGCAAATTAGTATAAAATTGAAGCATATTCATGGTGTTGACACTTGTTACTAACAAAGTTGACAGACACAGACAAATTTGGCACAAGGTAAGGCACAACTTAATGAGAGAAAATGATTGATCACTAGCAGAGCAGGAAATACCATAGTCATTGTGCACTAGAAACCATTATTTGTACGGCAAAAAAACCAAAGGATGAAGAAAAAGGGTGTGCAACCAAATGTAAAAAACGAAAGCAAATGTAAAAGGAAGAAATCAGCCCAAACAAAACAAAACTCGCACTTCCTCCATTCAGGAGAATGGAACTCAAGAAAGAGGTGAAAAGTTTCAATCAATACCTCATCAATCTTCTTGGTTGGTGAGCCAACTTCTCTATATTTCCATCTGTTATTAACCTCTTGTCATCCCCGGATTGCAAAGAGTCCACAATATCCTTAAGACCCTGTAAAATGGTTACAGACGCCATCTTTAATAAAGTAAAAAGTAATAGATATGAACTAAATTATGCCTTTTCTTTTCTCTTTTTTTGCTTCCATCCAGGGTCTTATCCTGGTGTGGGTGCAAGTGTGCATGTGGATGTGGGGGTATCAAGGTTTGTCTTTCACTTTTGAGCATCATCGACCAGCAATTTCATAGATACTGGAATCATAACTTCTAACAGAAATATAGTAGAAACAGACATAACAAAAAAGCTTTCACCAGGTTCAATACCAGAAAATGCAGGGACACAAAACAAGTTTCTCTTTATTGATATCAACATGCCACATAAAGAGTAAGAGATGGAATGATACCGACCACACAGTCAAACGAGATAGGTGTCCTGATATGTTTTATAATCAGCTTCCAAAAAATTATGAAAAGTAGGAACCAAACCTTAAGACTTGGTTCTTCTGAAGATGTGAGAAAAGCCTGGGTCTTGCCAGAAAGTTTAGGTTGTTCCTGCACCTAATTAGCAACAGGAAATTTGTTAGTAATCACCTAATTCTAAGAAACTACAGGACAAGACCGAAGAAATCCAAAGTCACTTCAAATTCAATAAATAAATAAAAACTCGTTGATATGGACATAAGTTTCAGCGTGATTAGGAAAGGAAAAGGAACCCAAGACAAATAATAAAGATAACAATAAAGGAGATGTTGAGGGAACCAAAAATAATGAGTCTAAACCACCCAGAAAAAGCAACAAGAATGTGATGAAAATATAGGTTGAACAGTAGTATTTTAATAATTACAAGGAGATTCAGGGAGACGAAGGTAGGTAGTAGACCATATTTTACTAAGCAGTAACCTCAACCTCAAAAGGATAGGACAAAACTCAGTAGATTGAATTTATAACATCGATTGTACAAACCTGCAGCATTTGAAGAGAGCTCGTCCCTTTTCCATTAACAAAGTTAACGAGATATAATATGCCATGATTTGCAAGATCCTGTTGTGACAATTAGATTAGTAAATTGTAAAACAGAAATAATGGGTGAAAATATCACAATATCACAAATAAGTACTAGAAACCCTTGAGCTATACTTATTTTGTGATCGCACTAATGGTGAGGAAGTTGTGGAAAAGTTAATGCAGGTTCAGGGTTGTTTATTATTTCCCCCATAAAAAGATCATATAATTCAGCTTTTTGTTCAGTACAACTCAGTACCTTTAAAGGCTGATAACAAGAACTGACAAGGAGGATGCTAGCATGTGCACACCAAATATGGTTCCTTTGTACCACTACTTTTAAGTACCTTTCATACCTTTATAACAATACATACCAAAAGTAGTAGAAAATCGTATGTAGGAATTGAGATGGAAAGAGAGGGGCCAAGGGAAGGAGACAAGACAGTCCCCCTTAGCAAAAATAGTACGTATTTGTTAAAAGAAAAATAAACTACTTGAAATAGCATTTCCAAACAAACACTTAATTTATTAAATAAATGATGGAAGTTGGTTTTACCTGTTTGTTTTCCAATGTCATTATCTTCCCGTTCTGCAAACCCACCAACAGAAAAGGGCAGATTAAGCAAAGGCAAATAACAAGTTCAAGGAGTCTCCAAATATATAAAACAATCATAACATAGAAAAAAGAATACTAAGATGTCTTGAAATACAAGTTTTGGTCAATCAACTTATTACACATAATCACCATTAGCTTCAATATTCAAGTTTTTTAATCTCGTTTCATTTCAGTTTTCAACAGCATATCCTCCACCAGAGTTCTCCAAACGAGAGGCTTTGTCTAGCCGTTCACTCACTTTACATTTTCTATGAACTTTTTCTAGTGGATATGCTACAAAATTAAATTTTTCCCTTCTCCGTGGACACCTCAAACCTGATGAAGGCAAGGATATTCCCAAACCTCCAATACATCTACCTGTAGACCTACTACTTAGGCTATGGATAGACCTGGTAATTTAGGTTGAGAACCATATACTTGACCAAAACCACTTGGATCTATTACGTAGGTTAACTAGTTTTTAAGTTATGGATTGATTTAGTTTTGGACCCATATTATTAATTACAAATATAGGTTGGAACTAGTTTTAACTAGTTTTGACCCATATTTTGCTACTCCTACACGTATGTATAAAAATGTAGTTTTTTTTTGTTTCTTTTTGGTATGTGAGAATAAACAAATAATTATTCGGTCACCTTATTTTCAAAGAGTAGTTTTTTTTACTAGTAAGGCAAAAGCTGGTGGTCGCGCTAACCAACGATGAACTCTTACTGTGGAAAGGTAAGAAAATACATAAAAATAACTCTCCTGGTGAAGAAAGCATAAGAAAACTCTATCTGATTAATGACTTGCGTATGAATTAGAAGAGTATTTTGAACTTTTAAAACTATTTACAAAATTTTAAATTTAAATTAATATGACTGAATTTAAAATCTCAAAAAGTAAAATATGGGGCGATCTATATTAAAACTATAACCATTTGGGTTCAAACCATACAAACCGTATTAAAAATGGATAATATGGTTTTAGTTCTTATTTGGACCCATAACCATTTTATGTAAACCAAAATCAAACCAAACCTATATTTTACTAGGTCTAGCTATGGATAGCACCTCGCTGTTATTAAAATCTTATGCAGTGAAGAAGTCCATCAAAAACTTGGAATTATGACAGGGGTTCATGAGTTGATGTAATCAAATTCATCTGCTTACAAAAACTCTGCCGATTCCAATTGTTTAATTGTTCAAGTATAGAACATTAGAGCTCGTGTATATGGGTTATTCACTGTAGTGTAGTACTTTTATTTTTCACAAGTACTACAATAATTATTTCAACTGTTTATACTTTATAGTGTTATTTCCTTAGCCTTCTATTCGCATCTCTTCCTTCAATGTAAGTAATAACAATGCTAAAAGAGATACTTAAAATGAAAATTAACAGAGACCATATAGTGCAATAACTCATCAATTAAGGACCAAAACTCACCAAACCAGAAACCATTTCATGTATTGCATCCAAGTCATAACCAATATCAGAAAGCTCAGCACGAACATCGGACACCTGTTTCAATAATTCAACAAACTCATAAAGTTTCTAGATTGCATTCAAATTATAATCAGATTCCTCAGTTGCCCAGTAATAATTCATCAAATTTTGACTATAATAAAAAAAACCAATATATTATGTACATGCAATTCGAATGTACTTTTGATCCTATGCTATGTTAGAGGAGGAAGATTACTGATGAATACAACACAGATACCCGGTTTCATGGATGTACCTCATTCTTGATTAACTTTGAAATCTCCATTTGGTCATCCATTTTGCCGTCCAAGTTCTCAATTCTTTGTGTCAAATGTTTCTTCGTTGCCTGATTCAAAGAAGAAAGTTAGTTCTGAAGCTGCAAAAGATTCCAGTGGTTGAGGTATGCAAGAAAAGAATTCAAGATAGAAATCAAAAAATTGCCACTGAGGACATTTACATAGCCCAAGAGGGACGATCAACTTTTTTAAAAAAATTATTGTGAGTGTGAGCACAAGTGCATGTACATATAAGAAGGGGTCCTCCTATATGTCGTGACAAACAGCAGTAAAATGCACTTATGTTTTGTCAATAAATTTATGCTCTGTTCAACGCATTCTAATTGATCCCTTGTTTGGATGTGCTCTACATGGATTCTAAAACATACCAAGAATACATTTATATTTTATATATGCTATAGGCAAAAAGATAACATAAATATATTGAAAGTTTGAAACATTATGCACAAATATGTTTCAGATTAAGTGCTAAAAAAGTATTCTACAAAAGGCTACAAAACGCACAGGTCACATGAGAACTTTATGAAGTAGAAGTTAATGCTCTAAAGACCGTAGCTAAGGCATATTCATAATAACAATGACTCTAAAATAAATAGTAATGGCTAGTAAGCTAAAGTTTCATAATGTACAGGAATTTTTCTTTTTGAGAATAGGATTAACCATCCCAACTTGCAGAACAAAAGAAATGGGGTTATATACAATGTAAAAAGAAGTTTGCATTTTAGTAGCAATGGAGTCTCCAGCATCCATTAAGAGGTGCACCACCCCCAAAAAAAAGAGCGGGGGGTACTGATTTCTGTAGAGCTAATTCTGCACAAGCAGGTTGATAAAGAAAACATCAAATTCTACACTTCTGTAGAAAAGAGAGCCCCATTTTCTCATGAAAGAGGAAAACAATGCTACTAAACAATCCTAAGAAGTAAGGACTAACTACTAAGGTGTGCTTTAATTTAATCCATCGCAAAGGGACAAAAATACAAATTGTAAGAGTTCAAACTTAATTGAGAAGGTAAGAACCATTGGAACACCAATCCTCATAAGAACTGATTACTGGTTCAAATTTACTCCAATGAGACTTAAAACTTTATAAGAGTTGCATAGAAAGGTAATGAACTTGCCTCTATAGTGAGAACTGCATCTAAAGGAGTAATTCATAGCTTCAGTTATCAGCTAAAGACATTTTTCTACTGCTCTTCTCAAGTACTGTTGGTAGGAAATAGTCTTGTTATCTTAAATCATATATCAGGAGAGAATTTGTAAACACTCTAATCTATTAAAGAGAGTTCAAAAGAAGAAAAGAGTGAGAGACAAATAGAGATAGTGAGAGAGAGAGTGAGAAAAAGGACTTTTGACCGGACAAATCAACTTTAGGTGCCTGTAGTAGGACACAACTTTCAAATTGGTACCTAAAGTGAAAAAACTTAAAAACAAGTGCTTGTACTGGAAAAAAAAATCCGATTGATAAAAAGTGACGATTTCCGTTAATAGAATTTTGACATGACGGGTTTGGGTTAAACAAAACCCATTTTTTCCTTTAAGGATTCTAAGATCAACTTAAACCGTACTTTTTCACCTTCTTCCCCAAAATTAACTCAACTATCTCCAATATATACATACCAATTTATGGCCATCAAAAAAAATGGATCTTCTACTCTTCTATGTACATAATAATGAACATAACTCTTCAGTAACATTCAAATATATCTCAACAAGTATGCTTATATGTATATTCAATAAAAAGAAACAATCATAAGATGAAATCTCCAAAACAATAATTATATATATACACTTCTCTCTCTAATAGATGAAACTTTAATTTTTAATATCGCACCGATTTTTGGGTTGCAATCGAAGTTTAATTAGAAGTATAGATTTTTTTATGGGAGAATTGAAAATGAAATCGTACATATATAGATAGAGAAAGAAGGATCTATATATATAGAGAGATCTAGAAAGAGATAGAGAAGAGGGATTTGTATATATATAGAGAGAGAGACGGAGGAAGGGAGAGAGGGGACTGGGCAGGTGGGAGATGAAGATGGTGTGGTAATAATGAAGGTAAAGGATGGGGATTTTTTTGTTTAAAGTTTGAAAAACATGAACGCGACATGTTTGACGGATGGTTATCAAGTCATCGACTAAGCATCCAGGCGGTGAGAAAGGAATTAGTCACGACTAGGTGAATGGATCAAAGCGAGCGCTTTGTTCCCTAAGTCGTCGAAACAAGACGACTAGGCGTCGCCTTGGACGAAAGGTGTTCCATATCATTGTGAGAAATAACCAAATCAATGGGAAAAAAAGGAGAAGAAGAAAATAGTGGTTCAGTCATTTGTACTTCTCTTCCGATGTCCTCCTAGATCTTCGATCGCGTCTCTCTTCGATCTGTTATCTCCTAAATTTTCTCTTTCATCTGCTATTTTTTGGTTTTGTTTTGCAACAGGACTCTCTTCATGTATCTGAAAGTATATATAATCTATAGTATAATTTATGTACTTATTCCTTACAAGAGTCAGTAGTCACTAGTCTCATTAAAAGTTAAATGGTCTATGGCTTTATGCATATATTAGTTGGCTTACACTACACAAATTACACCATACATCAACACATGTAATGTTGTTGATGGCAATGACTGTGGACTCAGCATACAGCTGTGTACTACTAATGTAGAAAGTATCATTATATTATATATTTCATATACTATAAATTACAGCACATAGTTTATATATTAGTATTATATTATATGTATGATAAATAAATATTAATATTATATATAATACATGATAAATAAATATTATTATTATATTATATATGTATGATAAATAAATATTTAAATTATATGTTTTGAGTCTATGAATTGTAATGCACTAATGTAGTGTTAATTATATTTAAGATGCTTGTTGGTAATTTTTTTTTAATGTTTAGTGTACCTGTGAATTGAAAAATAAATAATATATATGTATTTATTTATATATAAAATGCATACTCATTGCTTTATGGACGACTAGTTGGGCTAGTCAACTAGTCACTTCAACAGTTGGCCACCGACACGCCTCGACTTAACGCCTTAACAAATATAGTTTGACCCGACCCATTGTTATATAATATTTTCTCTCCTTATATGCATAACCCCCCACATGCCATATAAGCATCCACGCACAATTTATCTATTAAGTCCGTTAGTTTTTATTAACGGAATGAAATATTTTTCTGGTACAGATACTACTTAGAAATAAAATTTAAGTACAAACACTTGTTCGTAAAGTACAAGCACCAAAATTGAATTAACTTGACTTTTAACAAAGCAACAAGCCATAATAGCTAGTTATAGTGATGAGGATGGAAGCAAGAGAAATTTAATATTATTGGGTTATTATCATATATTTATGGATGATTTTAATGTAATTAGTTTATTTAGTACATAATATTAGGATATATTTAATTATATTAGTAGAATACTCTAGAATATTAATTATTAAAGGTAGTAGGTAATTACTAGAATTTTATTTCCTTATTTAATTAGGTACTTAATATTTTACTTAACCTCCAAGTATTAAGGTTTTTCCCTATACCTATATAAACAGTTGTAATTCATCACTAGAAATTATTGAATGATTGATATTATTTAATTTTTAGCATTGTGCCTCTTTCATCTCTTTGGAATCTCTTTTCTTCTTTCCACCTTTCTCGTCCTACATCGTAATGGCATCAAAGTAGAAAGGTCCTAATATATTTTGATTTCAACAAATTTCTTCCTACCCTAGTTTTCTAGCCTCCATCAATTGTCAAGTTCGCTCTAGAGTCGACAACAATATCTTACTAGGCTATAAATCGAATCAAACAGTTCGGACTCGATTCGAGCTTGACTTGAAAAAATACGATTGGGATTCGCTAATAATATAATCCAAATCTGAACATAAAAAATAATTCGAAAAAAAATACGAATAGAATCAGAGCAAAAGTTATACTTGACTTGTTAAAGATTCAAGCTACTCGAATTCTCAATTGTGAGTTGATACATACTCGATTAATATATATTCGATTAGATACTCGACACATTATTTTATAATATATACAAAATTAAATCAAATTAGGATAATTACTTATTTTTTTATTTTAATTGTGATTTTATATCTGTAAAGTGTAATGGGAAATATATTTTCTCATTTCTAGGTAAAATAATAAATTCAATTTATAATTATATTTATTATAAAGCTAGTTATTATGTGAAAACTCAAATTCGAGCTTGAATTCGAAGCAAATAGTTTGAATATAATTCGATCAGAGTCGGATCGAATTCGAGTAATAAATATTCGAGTCGAGTAGAATCTGAGTATAATTTTTCAAATACAATTCGAATTTGAGTCAAATCCGAGTATGAATTTAACGTTTTAAGTCGAATTCGAGTAGCTCTATGTTTGGTTCAGTTCGACTCGTTTACACTCCTAAATATCTATTGTCGTTTGAGTGAAATTAGAGCAACACTATGTTCGGTTCAGTTCGACTCTTTTATGCCTTTAAATTTTTTTAACGAAAACGTAGTCTCCAAGTATATCCCAAATTTTTATCCAAAAAAAAACTATTTGCTATAGCTTGCGCTACAGTGTTACTGTTCGTCCGTGGTAAAATTACAGATCGGTACCCCAACGTTTCTGAAACATTCAAACCAGTCCCAAAGTTTCTGAAATTTTCAAATCATCCCCCAAAGACCTCAAAGAAGAAGAAAAAAGTGTTGATTTATTTTCTTTGCAGAATCATGGCTGCTAATGCTGAGCTTGTATCTAAGATGAAAGAGATGTCCAAAGTTATTGTGCAAGAATTGATTATTTAGAGGCCCAAATGAAATCCTTAACGGAATCAATAAATGTTGTGCTCCAACTACACAAGTGTTGCTAGGGTCCTGATCGAGTAACTAATAAAGGCGAAAACTGGGTTGGGCTTCTATCTGGTGCATCAATAGACAGACCGGGGACTTCCAAGCCCAATCCGATTATTCGCGCCACCCACTGCTACTAAATCACCGCCCCCGAAGTCAAACTGGTGCTTGTTCCTCAGGTAGGACATTCCATACAAATCTTTCTGATCCTCAACTACAATTAATCAAACAAGACCTCCGACAGATGTCTGCTTTGTAACTGGGCAACCTCTCGTAGACTACTGTTCTTGTCTTGGCCTTTGTTCACACTATCACATCATATGGTAGTGTGGTTGGCAGCGGAAGTGAATCTGATTCAACCGGAGTTTATGAGTTAAGGCTACTTGGCTAAGACTAAAAATGGAACTGGACGATGACTAAGGAACCGCAATTTACAGAGACGCTCAATGTTATTGATACTAATTGGGAAGAAATTCCGCAACTCAATGACAAGTCACATGAAGATAAAGTTGAAGTTGATAATACAACGAGCGACAGCGAGATTGAGTAGAAAGTCAATGATCTATTCCAAAAGCAACTTGATAATCTATATGAAGAAACCAACGATCAAGTCATTTATTTTTTATCAACGAGAACTCCAACAAGATGTTATACAAGGAAGTTCACTCCTTGTTTCCTACTAATCAATATGGATACAAGGAGGATAAAATTTTCTTGCATGTTTGGAGTCCAATTCGTGGAATATGGATTCTTCTATACTTCAAAACTCGACAAGTTTTTTTCAATGGAGAGGAGAATGAGAATGGAAGAAAGAGAAATTTAATATTATTGGGTTATTATTATATATTATTATTTACAATTATTTACAGATGATTTTAATGTAATTAGTTTATTTAGTAGATAATATTAAGATATATTTAATTATATTAGTAGAATACTCTAGAATATTAATTATTACAGGTAGTAGGTAATCACTAGGATTTTATTTCCTTATTTAATTAGGTTACTTAATATTTTACTTAGCTTCCAAGTATTAAGGTATTTTCCTATTCCTATTTCCTACTATATAAACAGTTGTAATTCATTATGCGAAATTATTGAATTATTGATATTATTGAATTTTAAGCGCTTTGTGGCTTTTTTAGCCTCTTTTATCTCCTTTGAATCTCCACATTCTTCCTTCCTCCATTCTCGTCCAACATCATATAAGAACTTGGGTTTGAAGAAAGGGATAATGGAGAGAAACATTCTTTCAATATTCATTATTTCATTCAAATCAAGTTTAAACTGCAAATTACATTCACTTCATTACTTATACTACTGGATAGAAGCTAGTAGAAGGCACTCATAGTCTACATTCTCCTACCTCATTCTTATCCTAACAAACCTTGCATGTGTCATGTGAGGACACACACTATCTAATAGTTAACAAGATAACAAAAATACACTTATAACTAAATAACAGAATTATATTAGGACTAATCATGTGCCCAGATAATAGTAATACTAAGAAACATTTGTAACTAAGGTATGCAGTTGGTAAAGCAAAAACTCACAGCAAGAGCGTCAGACACATGCTCCAAATGCTTTGTCAAGTTTGAAACAGCATTAGCCATACTTTTCTTGGTCACATACATGAGATCCGAGAATGAGAGACCCTAAGAATAAAAGAAATACAAGGAAAAAGAGATGATTAAAAAAGTGCATTAGCCTCAAAAGATCAGAAGCATAAAATATTAATTCATGAAGATTTGTTTCTTTGGGAGGGTAGGGGGCAACTTAAGAATTAGTGAACTATCAATCCCAAAAATAACAACAGATAGTTAACTTAATGTAGACTTATAAAAGTGACAAACTTAAAGGGTAAGTTTAGATTGATAATATAAGCCCCTTATGGTCGAAAATATTCCCACATAACCACTTGAAATCCGAATTACCTTTTAATTTTGGAAAACATTTATGGTTATAGTAACCTACGGACTCTTCAATTAGTCAATTAGTCCCGTAATACCCGTGTCCAACACTCAGACAAAGGTATGGATGCTAAACATTTCATTTTAGAATAAACCAAAATTGAGGAGTAACCATGTCCAACCGGACACTCCGTCCAACTTCATGTAACTTAGATAGTAACTTCTAACTAGTTTATTACATAACAATGGAATATGACTGACATAAATTTCTTAATAAGCTATTTTGGGTATATTTATCATTAGAGTAAAAAAAAGTAAAATATATTTAAGTTACATGTACATTACATCAGTCAACTTGGACTGTCTAAAACTCGGTGTTTTAAAAATTCCTGCCTAGCGCTAAGCGGTCCTCTATCGCCTAGACTTTGTTGGGCGCCTAAGCCCCCCGCCTAGACGAAATCAAATCTATACTTCTTCAATTTAATAAAGGCTTTAAAACTCTACAATACTTGAAATGAATTTATTAAGGCCTTAAAGATTGTTTTTTAGATAATTTTTCATGTAAAATTTTAAAAAATTACATCTATTGTAAGTTCTGTATAGTATAACAAGTTTATGCAATAGGAAAAATGGAAAATAAATATATGAGACCGTCTAAGAAAACGTCTAATCCGCCTAGGCGAATGCCTAGGCAGTCTAGGCACTAGGTGCCCCCTCCGGCCTCCACTGCCTAGCGATCACTGCTAAAACCAAGATGAGCAAATTGCATTTGACCATAGTATAAGCTAAGGAATATTATGATACCTTCCACCACATGTATCCATAACCCAAAGCTCCCACGGCAGCAGCTGGTACTATGAGAGATGTTAGTCTACCTGGTTTTTGTTTGTTATGGGAGAGAAAAGAGGGAAAAGTATTATAATACAGCAACTATAAAATGATAAATAATTCATCCGAATAATAAGGAAAAACTAAGCAATTTTAGCAGTATGATATATGCAAATGCTTAATCTTTTCACCTAAACTGATGGAGGAAAAAGAATGATGAGTCCCATTAATAGTTTGCTTGTCAAAGAAAAAGTAAAAAGAATGATTGAAACAGTATGTTAAGTGATTCCTCAGTATAATAAGACAGACCGCCAGAGTTCCCATTCAGAACAGTGATTTGTCGCGCCGAGGCTAATTGCCGAACCTCCATTGCTAACCGACGAACCTATAAATCAAGCAAGGCATAAATAAATAAAGATCATATATCTATGAGATCCAGATTCAACACTAATTGTTAAATAATACCATAAAAAATCTTGAAAAAGAAACTCACACTTCAACTGCTTTTGTACAACAGCAATAGAAGGAATAAGATGAAACAGTACAATTTCAGAGTCAACTTTTCTCCAACAAAGGAAGGGATATACAACTTTTCAATGCTAATGATCTATATAATCTCATAACTTAAATAACCTGAGGCTTATAAGAACCACAACCTAAACATACATCTGCTTCCCAGAAGCCTTTAAAAACTGAAGGGAATAGCTCTTCAACAGTTACTACCTGAACATAACTTACTAAATGCATGCAGTGATACTCTACTACTCATACCACTGACACATGGGCTGTAAATAAAAAACATCTAGTATGAAACTCGTGAGCCGATTGTATGGCAAAAAAGAAAAACACATAAGAATAGGAACCAGTAGGATTTCAGTTATAAACATACTCAAAGTTCCAACATACTACAATTTCAAACAGAGTTACGAAGTTCTTCATTTATTGTGTTTTTCTAATCTGAGAAACATTGAAACTTCGCAATGTAACTGTATCGTGTCTGTATGACTGTATCCTTATCCCTTATTTGTGTTTCTTAGTACCAAATTTAATCAGGTATTTAAAACAATGGTATAAGACTCTTTCTACTGCTAGAAGACAGTCTGTAACCATGATAATCCTTCAATAACACTGTTTATAGCCACCCCACCAGAAAATTTTCCCATTACTTTGAGATAATTATAATCATGACATTTTCCTTTTTCTTTTATTTTCAGTTTTTCCTTAGTTCCAAAAGCCACACCTAAATACCCTAATAGTAATTGCATTCCACAAATGAAATAATAAATATATTAAGATGCAAATTCCTTAAGCTTCCGACATAATACTGGATGCTGGACAGATTATACATAACTTCATAAGGCACCAATATAATGTCAGTTGTACATCTCTAACAGACAACCTAAATTACTTTTTACCTAAACTGAGCTGCTACTATTAATTTACTGTGGACATACCTGATTAGAAATGGCATCAGAAACATCAGCCTCACCATTCTCCCCATTGTTTCCGTATCCTTTCAAAAGTGACTGCCAAATAAATTACAACAAAATAAATTCCTCAAAATTTCCCTACCAGCTTTTATGCAACACCAAAACCAAACCAACATAAACAGAAAAAGCTCAAAACTTCCATCAATTAACAATTCTATATGGAAAATCCCATCTAAACAATTTGAACTTCCATCAATTAACAATTCAATATGGAAAATCCCATCTAAACAATTTGATTTCAAACTTAATTTGACGAACATAGTGAAAATTTTAGTACCTGAAGTTCGCCCAATACATCAGATAATTTACCGTTCTTAAGCAGGATAGTACTGGTGTAGCCTGTACAATAAATACATAAATATACACAAACATAAATATATAAACATATATTTGTGTATATCAACAGATCGAAACCAAAAGTCAATAGAGATCAATATGGAAACGAAGAGCAGTGTGTAAAAAAGAAAATACCTGCCCCAACTAAGATGATGATCTTAGATAAGCCCATGCTAGTTTGCATCGCCATGGCTGGTAGCTTGGTTTTTGATGTGATGAACAAGCCCTAAGTCTGTGTCTCTGTATCCCTCTCAGCCGAGAGCTTTGAGAATAATTTATTCACAAGTTGTTTATTATGTTTATTTATTTTTTAAGAAATAAGTAGTAGCCGCCTACAATATATTTATAAGTAAGACTTAAAAACGAGTTCAACCAAAGCAAATAGAAACCTATTCCAGTTGGATTAGTAATGTTAAATTCATACTAAATTAAACTTAAATTTAAATTTTATTTAAAAAATTCTATCCAAATTCGATTTGAATATTTATTAATCTCGCGAGATTCGAATTCAACCTCAAATTCGAGTATCCACGTAATAACATAATAAATAGATTTATAATAAATATAATCATAAATTAAATTTATTATTTTACTTATAAATAAATATAAAATCATAATTAAAAATAAAAATAAAATAATAATAATAATAATAATTAATTATCCTACTTTAATTTAATTTTATATATATTATAAAAGAATGTATTAAGTATTTAATCGAATATGTCAATTGACCAAGTTATACTTTCACTTAAGGGGAGGATATTATAATTATAATGTCTGATAATTCATGATAATATAGGAAAAGTTTATAGTAATAGTCAGTATTTTTTGTTAAAGCCTTGAATCTTCCTAACAAAATAAAAATCTTGTATAATGTTTTCTCACCTTTAAATTTTAAGGTTTTTATTAAATTAATATTGATAGGCGTATATTTCATATATTTTATTATCCTTAATTTTGTTCATTATATTATATTAGTTTATTTAATTAATATATTTTATTTTATTTTATGGAATTTAACATTTTATTATAATAAAGTCAAAATCTTAGTGATCAAACAATATTTAATATTTCTATTCATGAAAGAAAAGAAACAAGAAAAATCCTACAACGAGAAACAATTTTGGTATGCAAGTCAAATTCAATGAAGAAAAAGGAAAATCTATCTAGAAGATTTATTTTAATCAATTTAATTGCCACTAAAAAGAAGAAATTAAGAGATTTGAGGAGGAGATATTAGGTATTTTTTATGTATTAGTTTAGGTGAGGAGCAGGGGTAGGGATAAATTATTTTTTTCATTGTACGCTTGTTGGATGATCCTTAATAAAAGGGAGTCTTCTTATTTTATTTTTAATCTTTTACTTTTTTTTTCTTTTTTTTAGTTAATTTATTTATTTTTAATATCTAGCAAATTTTTTATGTATAATATGAAGATGAAATTAAATAATTATTCATGACAATATTTTATATCTCTTTTATTAATTGTGCTTTAATGTTTACTTGATTTCGTTTTTATACTTCACTATTGAAATATTTCCGTTTTATATATTATTGTTAAGATATGAGTTTTTTTCCTTCATAATTCATGTTTACTCGAATAAGTTTTAATGGGTTATAATTAATTCTTAAATTTTTATAGTTTATGTTTACCCACGTTAATTATAAAATTACTAAATTAAAGGAAAGAGAGATCACAACTATAATTAATTTTAATTGGACTTAATTGATTTATTTTCCGAATAATGTACATCAAACTAGTGACATAATTTAAGTTATAAAAATAGAAGAGATAGTTGAATTATATGTTATGTTTATTGTTTAACGGATTCCTAAATTGTTTCCTCGTTATTAATTTTCATATTATAATTAATTTAATTGTAGTTAATCAATTCTCATTTTTATTTTTAATTTGTCTAAAATTAATATTAAGGATTTTTAAATTTAATCTAATTTTTGTGGGTTCGACATGTACTTAACAGTTCTTTAATTTAACACTTACAGTTATATATTTTTGTCACATCAAATATTCTTCTTAAACGCCAATTGTTGTTTGCTTTGTTGATTGATATATTTTTTGCATGAATAGTTTAGAGTTAAATATATTGACACTTCATGTAGATAACTATAATAACACTTATCAATCCTTTAGTTTTTAAAGTAACAATCAGTACCCCTCTAATTTATAATATGTAACATTCATTAACCCTAGTATGGTTGACCAACTAATATTCAAAAATATTTTTAATATAATATCTAATATACCCTTTCAAGTTATAATGTTTAATATATCTGATAAATATAAATTTGCATTGTTATAATTTTTACTTTAACTTGATCTAATTAATGAAATTATGAATTTGTACATTAATAAATAACATATTTCTCAAAAAATAATAAAATTTTATTTTATCAAGAAAATAAAGTCATACACTTTTTGCTAATTAAATTTCTTAAAGATTAAAATTTACGTAATATACATTCAAATATATTTTTTGTAATTAAAAAAGTAAATTTAATAAGCATAAAAATACAAATTAACGCAAATATAATTATTTTTCTCAAATATTAAAATTTAAGTAAAATAAACTTTTTATTACATAACAAATCTCAGTATTCATATAAAAAAGTATTAAAAATTATATTAATTATATTTCTTAAATATTAAACTAAACATTAGTAACTCTTAAGCATAATTATTTACAATAAAATGACAAATGTTATTACTCAAAAAAAGAAAGAATAAATTAAAAAATTATTTTAATAAGATAGAGGTGGTAATAAATATTATTATATTTTCTTTTATTTAATATTGTATAAAAACAACACCAATTGTATACTAAAAAATGCAATTAAAATCATAAACATCCCAAATTTTAACATATACTCAAGAAAATTTAACATATAAAATTTAATTAAAAATTTTCAATATTTATATCACTTATCCAAAAATATGTGTCAATTAAATTAAATTATTTGAATAGGATAGTCTTAATTATAAATAAAACTATAATTAAAATGTATTGTATTAAAAAAAGATAATTAAACATATAATGAGTGTCTAGTTTAACATGTTTGATTTTACTTGTGAAACAAGCTCACCAATCACGTGTGAAACACCCACGACATGAATAATGGTTTATTATATTATTAAATGGATAAATATTTAATTAGGAATTTAATAAGATAGT
This sequence comes from Panax japonicus, assembly GCA_020205505.1. NCBI lineage: Eukaryota > Viridiplantae > Streptophyta > Magnoliopsida > Apiales > Araliaceae > Panax > Panax japonicus. The sequence goes on from CM035113.1 coordinate 13,163,430, forward strand.
TGTAGTTATTAAATTATTATATATTTATTTAAATAATAAATTATTCAATTATATATTATAGGTTCATTTGATTATTAAGTTAAATATTTGAATGGAGTGCATATTTATTTAATTATTATTACAAGAAATAATCATTTAATTTTCTTAAGTTTGTAATGAAAATCTATATTAGTGCTTATATTTATAAAATTTGCTTGAAATTAGAATTTGAATAGAATTATAAAACTCATGTTTTAATTTTGTTACGACAATTACTTAGTAATAAATCTATTATAATTTTTCAACTAATATTACAATTATTATATTTTAAAAAAATTCAAGTTTTAATGAATTTGGATTAATAATTAAATTTAATACTGATATTAATATAATAAATCACATGATATGTTAAGAGATTTTTCCCTTGATATCTTAATATCTTAATAAAATTGTAATAATAGAATTATCATACATAAAATTTGTTATAATATATTATCTTAGATAAATTGTGATAAAAAAAAGCTTGTAATAAAATTGGTAGAACCAAAAATATATTTTTTTATTAATTTATTTTCGTACCAGAGATATAAAAAATAATATCTTCCTTTTTTTCGTAACATGTAAGAGGTCGAACCAAAAATTATTATAAATTGATTATTTATAAATCAATTATTATAAATTTTTATAATAATTATTATAAATCTGAGTATTTAATTATTATAAATTTGGATAGAAAAGTAAGAGGCTGAACCAAAAATTGATTATATTGTTAACCTTGAGTACATTATGATATTTTATACAATCATCAATAAAAATAAAATTCTTTTTGTAAAATAATTAATTTTTATTTGAAATGAGACTTTCTTTGTAAAGATCAAAGGGTATAGCTTTTGAAAAACCTAATGCACCAATCTAGAAGATTGTCATGTTCAACTCACTCCCACTTCAGACTGACTATTCATACAAAATATGACCAACTTTTCCGCGGTTCATGTGTGTGCAAGCAAGCGTAGGGGGTATTTGATAAAAAAGGATAATAATTGTATTAGGGTCCGATTTTCATTGTGGTTATTGAATTTTTTTTGTAACAATTGAATAAACGGACGAAATGTTGACTGTACAAGTTGACCAGACTTTTTTGGTTAGGTGGAGCAAGTTGGCCAGATTTTTTTGCTTACGTGGACCACCTATATAAAATAATTTTAATAATATGTAGAACTTCGGAATAAAATTAATAGTATTGTATAACAATAATTTTAAAATAATAATAATTTTTTTTAATAATAATAATAGTATTAATAATAATTTAAAAATAATAATAATAATTAATTTTATAAAAATTTTAATTTTATAAAATTAATTGTATTTGGGGGTTTGTTCCCTACAGATTTGTATGAAATTTGTTTTTTTTAATGGAGAATAAAAAATGATTTGTCAAATTTATCCTTGCTCAAATAATTTAAACTAATAAAATAATAAAAATATTATTTTTTAAATACACATCGGCTTCATATAAAAATATTTTTATAATTTACATAATCTTTTTTTAAAATTTTTAAAATTATTTTTATTGTTATTGTTATTATTATTATTTTGAAATTATAATTATATAAAAATTATTATTATTATTTAAAGATAATAAATTTTACTACTCCAGTTTGTTTAAAGATAACAAAGAAGAGAAGTCTGGTTCACGTAAGCAAAAAAGTGTGATCAACTTGCACAGTCAGTATTTCGCCCGTTTTTTCGGACGAATATCTTAAGTAATGACCATTTTATAATTTTCGAGAGTACAGTTATTCGATTGTAAAAAAAAAAGTTTCGGTAACCATTGTAAGACCCCAATTTTTTTTATTATATATAATGAAATTTCTTATATTTATTATTTTGAAATAGTAAGGGTTGATTTAATTAATGCAGTTAGTTATGGGTAAAATGCGCAAATATCTCAAATAATCAAGTGGTTATAAAATATTCATTATTGTCGGGGAATATTCGTTTGGTCGTGAAATATTTTTACTGTCGAAGAATATTCGTACGACGGCGCAGTCTTGTGTGGGCTCCATGACGGAAAGCGATTGAATAAAGAAAACAACAAGTATAAGTTGTTTATAAATAGCGGCGTAGTTGTTACCGTTAATTCTGTTGAAATACCCGGTGGTTAAAACACAGTAATACGCGTTGTTGCACAGTAGCACACGGTATTGCACCTGTGACAATCCCAAAATAGGTCCATTCCATCCAACCCATTCTGAGTCGCCAAATACATGGTACAGAAAATAACTACAACTTTATTACAAAAATTATCGTGCAAAATACAACAACACATATACTGTGAGTTTGGATACAAATATATACCAACTGTGACTCTCATCCCAACCTTGAATAGCACGTCACCATGACATCTTACATAAAGGTATAGTCAAAAACTGTTTTAGAAATTAGAATCTTTAGGAAGTACTCAAGGAAACCTTCGTACATGGGAGGCCATGCGTCTAGATTATGATAGATATCATATGGCCACATAATTATCCTTGGTTGACCCAATAGACCCCAAAGAAAAATGAGAAGATTACTATCATATTCTTCTCAATGGTGAGTCTTCTCTTGACATATCATTATCTCCACTGTCTCTAATTGAGAATTATTCTTTAAACAAACACCAAGATTATATAGGTAGTGCTCGTAAATATACTCAGCCAGTGGATGGGCACAACCATGTCTTATTATGACATGAGGTTGTATGTCATTAGACATCTTGTATGATAGTGGCAAAACACCCTTCCAATGTTGGGTTCGCCTCACCCCAGTTGATTTACCAAATATAACTACTAAATGATGACCACCGTTCTATTCCCCTGTTACCTCCGCTCAACCCAGCTACACTCTTATTACCTGAAAGAAATTGTGAAGCAAAAGGGTGAGCACAACTAGCTCAGTAAAGAATATTATGACTAAAGATAAATAAATTATCAATAGCCTTCAACAGTAATAAATCAGAGATTTAGAATATATGGTAGATGATAAAAATTTTCAACCATAGTTGCAGCGGAACGAGCAATCCATTAGAAGAGTTAAATAGACCATAAAGTTTATTATCTTCTCCACATTAAAAGTTCACCAACAATGTTTTATCCCTGTAACATTAATCAACAGTTCATTTCCACAATTATATGAATAACTCATAATCATAATTGTAATTCTAAATTCCTCTTCGCATCCAGGACGAAGATAATTTTCATCACCTGAAACATCAAAGATCATGGTTATACTAAATCACAGTTCATGTTCATAATCATACTAATAAATTCATCTTTGCACTACGGCCCAAAGATATTCGTTAACAGTTCATCTATGCACTACTGGCCAAAGATATTCAACAACATGTCATCTTTGCACTACGGGCCAAAGATATTCATTAACAATTCATCTTTGCGATACAGGCCACAGATATTCCTTAATAGTTCATATTTCCACTACATGCCAAATATATTTATCAACAGTTCATATTTGCACTTCAGGCTAAATATATTCATCAACAATTCATATTTGCACTACAGGCCAAATATATTAATATCTCAAAGAAATATATAATCATTTTAGAATTTATATAAACCATAATTATAACTATGTTGATCAATTCACCTTTGCACTTAAGCTAAAGATATTCAATTATAAATTCAATGGTCATGATCATACCAGTCAATAATTCAACTTTCCACTGCTGGCCAAAGAGAACCCATAGTCACGATCATACCAATAATCTATCCATCTTTACACTCAAGTCAAAGAGAAATTTCATCACTAAGATTATAAAAATGTTATATATGATAATAAAAACAATATGATCAAAACATGAATTTAATTTCAAGAGTAAGATTCATAAATCAACGGTATTTTGGTCAAAAAAAGAAACCAATTTTGTCGTGAATAATAACTTGTGAATAGTAACCCATGAATAGTAACTTTGTGAATAATAATTCATGAATAGTAACTCGTGAATAGTAACTCATAAATAGTAAACCCGACACAAAAAGGTAAAAATTTCACAATAAAATCCATACCAATATTTCAGTATAATGATATTGAAATAACATTTCTTAAACTTATAAACAATTTATTTTAATTGTTTACACTTTACTAAATAATGCATTTAACCATCCTAAAATTCCAAACTCATAAGATTTCATCACCAATAATCAAAACCCTCATAAAAAATATGCATATACCTCATATAGGATTCTCAAGCCATAAAATTCTATTTTCAATTTTCTTACTTCACATAACATATTTAATTCATTTACTCATAACTAGTTTATTTTCATGAAAAACACCAAATCAGTTTCAAAAATATTTCTTTTCTGGGATTTAGCAGAATATAGTCTCATATTGAACATATATTTTTCTCAGAATTTTTAAAATTCATTTACTATTTTTCATATGGCCAAAATCGCCGAATATTTAGACATCATAAATTTTACTTTTATCCAAAAATTCTGAAATTCACAGAGTAAACTGATATTATATAATGTACTCTCAATAAAAATTTCATCAATTTAGGAGTTAACCACAAGGAGTTATAAGCGGTTACTTTTAAAATAGTATTTTCCGTTAAAATTCATAACTCTTTATCTATACATCAAAAAATCACTATTTTTGGACACAATCAATAAAACTCATCAAAATATCATTTCCAATTTTTCCAGAATTTTATGAAGGTCGGAAGAAGTACGAATTGAAAAACATAATAACCCTTAAAATCCCTTACCTCAAAAGAGCAGTACTTCTGATTGGAATATCGGATAACAAACCGAAGGAAACTTCTACTAAATAGCAACTCTCAAAGTATCTAAATACTCTCAAAAATATGCTTGATAATATAAAGAGAAAAAAACTTGTGTCTGGTGTGATTTTCAATTCTAACATAAGCACCTATTTATAGGAAAATGCTAGAACGCCAAAGGAGACTAAAATAATAAATTATTATTATTTATTCTCATTCTTTCTACGCATGCTTTGAAATCCATCAGCCCCTCAATTCTGAAAATTTTAGCAGCCCACATGTTATTGACACCAACAAAAGTGGGTCCCACCCATAAATTTAATAAAAATTATTTTATTTTCCAAAATTTTAATAATTCATAGAAAATAGCCCGTTTATCAGAAAAATATGAATTTTATGTCTATTCTGCCTGAAATCGAATTTTTTACAACTTTTTAGAAGAAATTTTTTCTAAATTCCAGACCAAAAATATCCGAAATCCGCAAACGGATGATTTTAAACACTGTTTCAACACCTTTAAAAATTCAAAACAAATCATGCATTAATTTTTAACGGTTTAAAATTTGTGGACATATACTCAACTTATATATGTATAACATATCCAAAAATTACAACGATCCAACGGTCAGATTAAAATTATAACTCACGCAATAGAGCTTTAAGAACACCGATTTGATCTTTTAATACCTCCAATCCGATAAAATACCGATAAAAAACCTCAACATTAATTATTTCTTTTATAACCAAATAAATAAATCCATCATTTATATCCACATAAAATAAATATTTTCTTATCGTATAAATCAATAAATAATTATTCACAAATAATATTACAGAATCACAGTTATGACAACCAGGTGGTTCCCAGGAAAGAGGGGGCTTTCCAATAAGGATTTATCCTTACTGGCGCACAATTAGGTGACCAAACCTTTCCTTGACAGAACTTTCTAGACATTGCCAATAATGCTATCTAATAATATTATTCAAATAATATGAATTATTGATCTGATAATGAAAAATACTGTGCAGTGATAATTATTGAAACAACAATAATATAAAATATCAACGCAATAATTATTGAACCAATAAAAATAAAATATTGAACAGTAATTACTGTAATAATTATTGAGTAGTGTCTTCTTACGTAAGAATCAATAATTTCAAAAATATTGTGTAATACCGTGTGCTACTGTGCAATAACGCGTATTACTATATTTTAACCACCGGGTATTCCAATAGTGTTAACGGTAACGATTACGCCATTATTTATAAAAACTCATTTTTGTTGTTTTCTTTATCCGACAGTTATTCTGTTATGGGGCCCACAAATGGTTGCGCCGTCGTACGAATATTCCCCGACAGAAAGAATATTCCACAACCAAATGAATATTCCCCGACAACAATGAATATTTTATAACCACTTGCGTATTTTGAAAAAAATTCATATATCACCCTTAACTTTAACCTTTTATCAATTTAACCATTTACTGAATAATAATTATAAGAAAAATTGAATACTTTCATTTCATAAAATTCGGGGTCTTACAATCTCCATTCCTTATAAAATTTCGTCCCCGAAATTTATGTACCTGGTATTTCAAAGAGTTGAGAATACCTTGCTTCCATCTTCCCTGTCCTCGTGATTTCTCCATTGCTCATCTCCTGTATTTCAGATATCATTCTAGAATACAGCTTCAAAATAAGGGTTAATTGAACAAATTAACATATCACATAATATCCCGATATTATGTGTAAGACCCCAACTTATTATAAGTAAAAATGAATTTTTCTTTATCCATTATTCTAAATTAATAAGGGTTAATTTGATATAATGCTTTGGTTATGGGTGAAATATGAAAATTTTATAAAATAAGCAAGTGGTTACAAAATATTCTTTTTGTCGGGGAATATTCGTTTGGTCGTGGAATATTCTTATTGTTGGGAATCTCCGTACGACGGCGCAGTCATTTGTGGGCCTCATAACGGAAAGCGGTTGGATGAAAGAAAACGACAAAGATTGAGTTTTATAAATAACGGCGTAAATTGTTACCGTTAACACTGTTGGGTTACCTGGTGGTTAAAATACAGTAATACGCGTGGTTGCACAGTAGCACACGGTATTGCACAATATTATTGAATTATTGATTCGTACGTAAGAAGGCACTACTCAATAATGGTTACAGTAGTTACTGTTCAATATTTTATTTTATTGATTCAATAATTGCTGCGTTGTTAGTTTATATTATTATTGTTTCAATAATTGTCACTGCACAGTATTTCTCATTATCAGATCAATAATTTATATTATTTGAATAATATTATTAGATAGTATTATTGGCAATGTCTAGAAAGTTCTGTCAAGGAGAGGTTTGGTCATCTAATTGCGCGCCAGTAAGGAAAAATCCTTATTGGAAAACCCCCTCTTTCCTGGGAACGGTCTGGTTGTCATAATTATGATTCTGTAATATTATTTAAGAATAATTAATTATTGATTCATATGATAAGGAAATATTTTTTTAATATGGATATAATTGATGAATATATTATTTTATGTGGATATAATTGAAGGAATTAATGCTGAGGTGTTTTATCAGTATTTTGTCGGTCTGGAAGAATTAAAAATTATCTGTTTGTGGATTTTGGATATTTTTTGTTGGGAATTTGGAAAAACTTTCTTTTACAAAGTTGTAGAGAATTCGATTTCAGGCAGAATGGACATAAAATTCGTATTTTTCTGATAAACAGTTTATTTTCTATGAATTGTTGAAGTTTCAGAAAATAAAAATGATTTTTATTAAATTATGGGTGGGACCCACTTTTGGTTTTTAAACACATGGGCTGCAGGAAAATTTTCTAAGGTGGTGGCTAGTCATGGTTTTGTAGCATGCGTAGGAAAATTTGATTAATAATATATTATTTTATTATTTAGTCTCCTTTGACATTCTAGCATTTTTCTATAAATAGAGGGCTAAGTTAGAATTCAAAATCACACTAGAAACAAGTTTTCTCTCTTTCTCTCTCTATATTATCGAGCGTATTCTTGTGAGTATACTTTGAGTGTTGCTATACGGTGCGAGTTTCTGTCAGCACTATACCCGAAATTCAGTCAGAAATAAGGTTATTTTGAGGTAAGAGATGTTATTTTCTTCTTAAATGATATTATTTTCTTCAATATCATTATGCCGAAATATTGGTGAACTTTTTAATCAAATTTGGAAATTATTGTGTCGGGGTTACTATTCACGTATACGGCACTATTCACGAATACAACACTATTCACCGAAAAATGAAAATTCTCCTTTTTGTCCAAAATGTCTATTATGGTTACTAGCTTTGATTGTATCCATGTTTTGATCTTCATTCTTGAAGTTTGGCTCATAATTGTTTATTATGGAGTATTTTTGAATTTGGACAAACTAAAGTACGAATCCTTAATCCTTAATCCTTGTCATTTTGTTTCACTGGATTCGTTTCTTTTAAAAATATTTTTCATCATCCTCAGTCCTAAATGATGATAATATTGAATATCTTTGGCCTGTAGTGCAAAGATAAATGATTACTGATGAATATCTTTGGCCCGTAGTGCAAAGATGAACAGGTGTTGAGATGAACATGACCAACCGGTGATATAAATGAATATCTTTGGCCTGCAGTGCAAAGATGATTAAAGATGTATATTGATTGTCGTTACAGGGATAAAATATTGATGATGGACTCTTAAATATTAGAAGATAGTAGAATTCATCCTCTACGTGACTCTTCTAATGGATTGTTGTTTCCGCTGTAGTTGTTGATCTAAAACTTGTTGTCTATTGTATTCTATCAGATTTTTCCCTGTTGAAGACTGACGATAATTTGTTGTATATTATCTTAGTCATAATATTCTTTACTGGGCTAGTTGAGCTCACCATTTTCCTTTTTGTTCCATTTTTATTCTCAGGAGGTGAGAACATAGCAGGATCGAGTCGGGGTATGGAGTGAGGTTTCTAGAAAGATGTTTTAGCAGTCCTCACTATTTCTATAAAATAGTGTTTGAATAATTGTAATGAGGACTTATTTACATGTGGATATTATCTAGAAGACAATATTTGTATTTAAACTCACAGTATGTATTGTCGTATTTCACACGACATTTGTATTATTGAAGTTGTAGTTTGCTTTATGTACCATGTATTTGGCGACTCAGAATAGGTGTTGTATACCTGTTTTGGGGGAGTCACATTATGACTGACCAACAAATAAGCTTAGGTATGACACACTAGCGAATGATTTACTCATCTCTTCCCTCTTAGTTATATTCCCCAATCTCCGCCAGAGACCATATCCCTAAGCTCTGATACCAAATGTGACAAATGTCCCATCAGTGGACAACACCTCACATTGGTACCTATCAGTTTGCCACTGCAGAACGGTGTCCCCTACGGAGAGTCTGGCTTCGGTGCATCCCCCATTAACAGGAAGTCACCAGCGAGAGACTCGGGGCTCTTTACTTATAGCTCTGATACCAACTGTGACAACCCCAAAATAGGTCCATTCCATCTATGTGAAACCCCAGATTTTATGAATAAAGAATTAATTTTCTCGAAATAATTTTTGTATATTATGGTGTGAATTTGAGATAATGTTATAGTTGTGGGTAATATTTATAAATTTTGCAAAGTATGCAAGTTGTCATATTATATTCGATTGGTCGGGGAATATTTGTTTTAAACAGAAAATATTCGTACGACGACACAATCATTTCTGGACCCCACAACGGAATTATTGTAGGATTGAGAAAACGACAAAAATATTTTAATGAAAATAACGATAGAAGTTTTACCGTTGATACTGTTGAACTACTCGGTAGTAAAAGTACAGTAATACGCGTTGCTGCATAGTAACACACGATATTGATTATTGATATTTATGTGAGAAGTCACTTAGTTTTGTTCAATTATTGCTACAATAGTTGCTGCATAGTATCTCACATTATTTGATTCAATTATTGTTGATTTAGAAGTTTTGTTTTATTCACGTAATAAAATAGAAACATCTTTTTATATAAAACAGAATACTTTATTAAAGTTATTCTATAAATAGAATATATTATATTCTATTATGCATAGTGTTTTGCATAGTAAAATCTTTTTATATAAAACATAAAACTTTATTAAAGTTATTCAATAAATAGAATATATTATATTTTATTGTGCATAGTAGTTTGTATAGTGCCCGCATAGTGTTTGCATAGTAAAAATCTTTTTATATAAATAGAATATATTAAATTTTATTTAAAAGATTTTTCTTTAAATATGGACCGTCAGATTAAAGTAAATCAATCTAGACCGTTCATGGACTAGTTACTCTGTCAGAATATCCTCTCTGTACTATACGTCGAACCTGGTTCCATCATTTATTATTCCGCATTTATTATTCTGTTGGAACATCCTGTCGGTGTGAATTTCACCTGACCTGGTTCCGTTATTATTATTCTGTTGAAATAACCGTCTATGCGAAGTACCGCATGCATGGTGATATCTTTTGTTATTCCATTCGGTATTATACTCATTTGATTAAAATTTTGACTTCTATACTCCATGAAATTAGTGAAATATCCTTGATATTTGCGCTTCATCCAGTATCTTTTCATGGAAATATTCTTCTGATCATTCTTGAATTTTATTCTACAAAAAAGTATCATGTTGACAATTTGGACGTTATTGATTCCTGGACAAATTAATTCTTGAACTTGTTTAATTGAATTCTTATATCATTGTCATCATCCTCATGTTTATGTTATGTTGAAAGTCATCTGTGGCCTGTAGTGCATAGTTGGAGTTGGTATGATTATGACCAGGGACTATTCGTTATAATCATGACCATAATGTTACAAATGATGTAAAAATTAAAAGTCTTCATTGGCCTGTAGTGCATTAATGGATAATTTTTGGTATGATTATGTCTATGGATTTTCTTCGGCCAAGGGAGAAAAGATGAATTATTTTATGGCATGATTCAGGACCGTTGATGAAAACACAATTATTTTTGGCCCATAGTGCATGGATAATTCGTGGTCGTGATACTAAATAATATCCTTGGCCTGTAGTGCAGGGATGATTTAATGATGTGGATTATTTATTGAGCAGAGTATCAGCGATAAAAGTGATGAAAAACTTTTTAATAATAAAAGACAGTAGATTTTATTTTCTACTTGACTCTTTTAATGGATTGCTTGTTCCGCTGCAGTTAAACTTGATGTCTATTATATTTTATCAGTTTAACTATTGTTAGAGACTAATGATAATTTATTCTACATTATCTTAGACATAATATTTCTTACTGGGCTAGTTGAGCTCACCCTTTCTTTCACTGTTCTCTTCAGAAAATGAGAATATAGCTGGGACGAGTCGGGGAATGGAGTGATGGTCCAGAGGATAGCATTAGTAGTCCTCACTATTCTGTGAAATAGTGTGATAATAATTGTAATGAGGACTCCTTTTGAGTTTGTATAATCTCTAGTAGATAATATTTGTATTCAAACTCATAGTTTATGTTTTGTCGTATTGTACACGACAGTTGTATTAATAAGTTATATTTGAATTATGTACCATGTATCTGACGACCCAAGATCGGTGATGTATACCTAATTTTGGGGGCGTCACAGTTGGTATCAAAGCATAGGGATATGATCCTTGGCTAAGATGTGAGATAAGAACTAGGAGGGGAGAGACGGGGAATTCCTTCGCTAGTATGACCTATCTAAGTTTATTTGGTATTTAATTGGTCGGTCAAAGTATAGGGATAATATGTGATATGTTAATTAACCCTTGTTTTGTGGCAGTGTTTGAAAATGGCATCCGAGAATGTTGAGATTATCAATGGAGCACAGGAGACCGTTGAGTCTCCACAGATCAATAATTAGGATAATGTGCAACCAGAGGACAATACTCCTCATGAAAATAATAACACCGATGAAATGGTGAATAATGGGATGGTCAGAGGCTTTATGCAATTCATGCAACAACTGGCGAAGGCACCTCCTGTCCAAAATGCAGGTAGAAATACTGGTAACCCATGGTTGGTCACCGCTAAGCAGTTCAAGGAGCTGGGACCACCGGAGTTTTTGGGAAAGCCAGAACCACTTAAGGCGGAGACATGGATAAAGCAGATTACCAAGATATTTGTTATCTTGGAATTCTCAGAGGAGCAAAAGGTTCCATTCGCCACCTTTATATTGCGTGAAGAAGGAGATCATTGGTGGGAATCTGTAAAACGTACCCAGCCTGACGCACTCAAGATGTCTTGGGAGAAGTTCCAAGAATTATTCAACGACAAGTACTTTCCTGAAAGTATTCTTCACATGAAGGAGGTAGAATTCATCAAGCTTGTGACACCCCCAAAATAGGTCCATTCCACCCAACCCATTCTGAGTTGTCAAATACATGGTACAGAAACAACTACAACTTTTACAACCCATAAGCTGTGAGTTTGAATACAAACATTGTCATCTAGACAATATCCACATGCAAATAAATCCCCATCATAATTATTGATACATAATTTTACAAAAAAAAATGGTGAGGACTACTAAACAACTCTCTCTAGAACCTTCATTCCTATACCCCGACTAGTACTCGCTACATTCTCGCCTCCTGAGAAAAAAATGGAACAACAAGGAAAAGGGTGAGCTCAACTAGCCCAGTAAAGAATATTATGACTAAGATAATGTACAACAAATTATCCTTAGTCTTCAACAGGGAAAAATCTGATAGAATACAATAGACAACAAGTTTTAGATCAACAACTGCAGCGGAAACAACAATTCATTAGAAGAGTTAAGTAGAGAATAAAATCTACTAACATCTATGAATTTAAATGTTCATCATCAATATTTTATCCCTGTAACATCAATCAATATATATCTCAAATCAAATCAAATATTCATCTTTGCACTACAGGCCAAAGATATTCATCAGTCGATCATGTTCATCTAAACACCTATTCATCTTTGCACTACAGGCCAAAGATATTCATAATAAAATCAACCATCTTTGCACTACAGGCCAAAGATATTCAGTAACACCATCATTTAGGACTGAGGATGATGAAAAATATTTTAAAGGAAACGAATCCAGTGAAACAAAATAACAAGTATTAAGGATTCGTACTTTAAAAAATTCGAGTTCAAAAATACTTCATAAATAATCATACTGAAATAAAATTCAAGAATGATCAAAACATGGATACAATCAAAGCTAGTATCCAGAATAGATATTTTGGACAAAAAGAAGAAATTTCATTTTTCGGTGAATAGTGCCGTATTTGTGAATAGTGCCGTATACGTGAATAGTGCCGTATACGTGAATAGTAACTCCGACACCAAAAGATAGAAATTTCACAAAAAACATCTTCACGCTTCGTGAATAGTACTCGTGAATAGTAACTCGTGAATAGTAACTCATGAATAGTAACTCGTGAATAGTATCTCATGAATAGTAACTCCGACATGAAAAAGTTCCAAATTTGATAAAAAGTTCCAACCAACATTTCAGTATAATGATATTGAAGAAATAATATCATTTGAGAAGAAAATAACATCCCTTACCTCGAAAGACAACACTTCTAGTTAAAACACCGGATATAGGCTATGACTTGAACTTCCACCGTATAGCAATACTCAAAGTATACTCAAAATACTCACAAGAATACGCTCGATAATATAGAGAGAGAAAACTTCAGTTTCTGGTGTGATTTTCAATTCTAACCTAAGCACCCTATTTATAGGAAATTGCTTAGAACACCAAAGCAGAAAATTTAATATAATATTAATATAAATATATAATCTTCTACGCCAACATCCTAGATCTGAATTCAGCAACATGACACATTTATAACATGTGGAACCTTCACCAAAAACGTTTTTATTATTTAAAATAATTAAAACTTCCAAAAATCAATTATTTCGGAGCTTCGAAACTTCAATAATTCACAATAAATAGCCATTTTGCCAGAAAATTTGAATCTCGTGAGTTTTTATAGGAAATTCCATTATCTACAACTTTGCAGAAGGAAGTTTTTCCAAATTCCAAACAGAAATTGACCGAAATCCACAAACGGAAGATTTTACAGGCTATAATCAAATTTCAGTCAATAAATAGGGTCCACCGACACATAAAACATGCTTTAAATATTTTTGGTAACAAAAATACTCCTCCTCCACATATACTCATATACCCCACATTCATCGTAAAAATATCACCGTTAATATATTATTAAAATAATATATTTAAATGAATTATTTTATCAGAAAAAGATAAAATATTAATTTTCAATAATTGTCACAATAAAATTTTTTTCCATCTATATCCACATAAAATCAATATTTTCCTCATCATATAAATCAATAATTTAATTATTCACAAATAATATTACAGAATCACAATACTGGCAACCAGGCCGTTCCCAGGAAAGAGGGGGCTTTCCAGTAAGAATTTCTCCTTACTGGCGCGCAATTAGGTGACCAAACCTCTCCTTAGACAGAACTTTCTAGACATTGCCAATAATGTTATCAAATAATATTATTCAGATAATATGAATTATTGCTTCGATAATGGAAAATACTGTATAGTGACAATTATTGAAACAACAGTAATATAAAATATCAATGCAGCAATTATTGAATCAATAACATAAAATACTGAACAGTAATTACTGTAACAATTATTGAGTAGTGCCTTCTTACGTAAGAATCAATAATTGGTGCAATACCGGGTGCTACTGTGCAACAACGCGTATTACTTTACTTTACCCACCGGGTATTCCAACAGTGTTAACGGTAACAACTACGCCGTTATTTATAAACAACTTATACTTGTCGTTTTCTTCATCCAATCGCTTTCCGTTATGGGACCCACAAAAGACTGCGCCGTCGTACGAATATTCCCCGACAGCAAGAATATTCCACGACCAAACGAATATTCCCCGACAACAATGAATATTTTATCACCACTTGCTTATTTAAAATATTTGCGCATTTTACCCATAACTAACAACATCAATCAAATCCACCCTTACTATTTCAAAATAATAAATAAAGGAAATTCCTTTTTATTTAAAAATTTTCGGGGTCTTACAACCTCCACTCCTTATGAAATTTCGTTCTCGAAATTGACGTACGTAACTGGTGTTTTGAAAAGGTAAAGATACCTCACTTTCATTTCCGTTTCCAACTCCAAGGTCATTTCCTCTATAGCATGATTCCTCCACAAAACTTTAACTTGTGGTATGACCTTCGTGCATAAGACATGCTCCTTCTCATCCAACATCTTGACAGGTACCTCCTCGTACGTTAAGTCTTCAGCTATTTCATCCGGTTCTAACTCAATGACGTGGTTCGAGTCGTCCACATCGGTACATAAAAAAAACGTTATAAACACGCGACATACTTGGCGGTAAAACGAGTCTATAGGCCACAGTTCCTATCCGATCGAGAATTTCAAATGGATTAATAAATCGAAGGTTTGAGCTTTGCTCACATCGCCAATTCTCGCTTTTGAAATAACAACTTCTTGCACCTCCTTATTCAAATTCATCAGCTCCGGTGTGTAGCTTGAACAGTTTTAACTTTGTCGATTAAAGTCGATTATACTCGTATATCATCACGTGGATACCTAGAGTTTTCATCTCCATCTCTATTATTTATAAATTATACGAAATGGGTCTGTGCCAATATCGCATTCGTACTCGTATACGATCTTCTACTCAACACGTCAGCTACCGCGTTCGCTTTTCCAGGACGACACGGTCAGAACATGTGCTGAAATGAGTCTCCTTTTGAGTTCTTCGAAGCTCTTCCCACATTCCTTGCTCCATTCGAATTTTGTATCTCGACGAGTCAGCTGCGTTAATGGAATAGCAATTCGAGAATATCCTTCAACGAATTTCCGATAATAACCAACTAAGCCTAGAAAGCTACGTATTTCGATTACTGACTTAGGTTGCTCTCAACTGTGACTCATATCCCAACCTTGGATAGCACATTACAATGACACCTATCAGTTTACTATTGCACGAATATTGTGTCCCCTACAAAGAGTCTGGCTTCGGTGCATTCCACAAAGGAAGTCACCAGATAAAGGCTCGGGTATCAACTTCTACAGTTGGGTTTTTAACTCCTGAAGTTCAATAGGAGCCATTCGATATGAGATTTTAGAAATGGATTTTGTACCGGATTCAAAGTCGATACAAAATTTAATATCACGCTCTGGGAGTAAGCCAAGAAATTCTTCAGGAAATACATCAGGAAATTTACTAACAACAGAAATATCATTCAAATCTGATGTACTTTTGTTCAAGTCCATAACATGGGCTAAGAAAACATGACATCCATTTTTCAATAAACGAACGACTTCATGGCTTGATATAAAAATATTTGACTTCAATGGTTTGATTGCTTGAGTTCGAATATCAGGTTGCTTAGGAATATGAAAACTAACAACCTTACAAAAGTAATTAATTTTGGCATGATGAGTAGTTAACCTTAAAATCACATCAAAAGCAAATATCTCTATAGAAATAAGGTTAACAGATAATGTGATAGTGCCAACTTGAATCAAGCAAGATTTCTAAACAACGGATGTAATGAAAGTTTCTCCTAACGGAGTCTTCATAAATAGGTCAAAGTCTAATTTCTCCGTAGTCAAGTTCAAACGTTGAGCGCAAGCAAGAGAGATAAAAGAATGGGTAGAACCGGTACCTAGTAAGGTATAAACTTCGCAAGAATTATAATTAACTAACCCGTGCTAAACTCGTTCGGGTTCCTCGTATTTTGACCGGTCACGACAAACGCTCTTCCAGGAACCGTTGACTTTGACTTTTCTGGAACAGCCTTTTGAATCACCATCCCCGCTGGAATTGGTTTTACTACCGTACACTCTCGAGCGATATGTCCTTCCTTTCCACAATTATAGCATACCTTGAACTGTTGTGGACAGTTTGGGCTGATATGTCCCTCTTTCCCGCATTTGTAACATACGACCGGTGGTCTTTCTCCTCCCTTGGAACCAGTTGCTGCTGGCACTGTCGCCTTCACATGGTCGTTGTTAAATCTCCTCTTTTTAAAATCTCCTCCCGACTCGCTTCTTCTATTTTCATGGCCACGATTACCACCAGAGTGGTTACCGCCTTTGTCCATATTCTTCTTTCTCCGCTGGTTATCGTTATTCTGATGACTGCTATCTTCGGTATGATCCTGGTTATGGTCCCTCGGTTGAACGTACTCGTTATCTCGCTCTAACAACTGAGCCCTGTTGACAACATCTGAATAGATAAAAAATTTATGAGAAATGAGATACTGACGTATGCCGGGTTTCAAACCTCTCAAAAACATTCGCGTCATACGTTCCTCATTCTCCACCAAATGAGGTGCAAACCTGGATAACTCCGCAAACTTCGCCTCGTACTGGGACACCGTCATGTTATTCTGCTCTAGTCTAATAAACTCCACTTCCTTCATATGACGAATACTTTCAGGAAAGTATTTTTCGTTAAAAAGTTTCTGAAATGTCTCCCATGACATGCTGAGTGCGGCTGGATGGGTACGCTTCACAGACTCCCACCAGTAGTTTGCCTCGCCACGGAACATAAAGGTTGCGAATGGAACCTTCTGTTCCTCCGTGCATCCCAAGACATCGAATATCTTGGTAATTTGCTTGACCCACGTGAATTGCTATCATTTCCTCCTGTATTTTGAACACGAGTCTCTCTCGTCTGATTTTGCATGAACTGCAAAAAGCTCCTAAACATCTCGTCGTTCATCGTCTTCTCAGTGGCGTTGTTCACAGGAGGAACATTGCCAGCCTGTTGCACATTCTCCTCGTTGGTAAGTACAGGCATCTCCACGGTCTCATTTACTCCACTGTTAACATTCTCAGTCGACATTATCAAATACTGTCATAAAACAAGGGTTAATTAAGGAAATCAATAAATCACATAATATCCCTATATAGTGACCGACCAACAAATAAGCTTAGGTAGGACACACTAGAGAAGGATTTACTCGTCTCTCCCCTCCTAGTTCTATACCCCGATCTCCGCCAGAGATCATATCCCTAAGCTCTGATACCAACTGTGACACCCCCAAAATAGGTCCATTCCACCCAACCCATTCTGAGTTGTCAAATACATGGTACAGAAACAACTACAACTTTTACAACCCATAAGCTGTGAGTTTGAATACAAACATTGTCATCTAGACAATATCCACATGCAAATAAATCCCCATCATAATTATTGATACATAATTTTACAAAAAAAAATGGTGAGGACTACTAAACAACTCTCTCTAGAACCTTCATTCCATACCCCGACTAGTACTCGCTACATTCTCGCCTCCTGAGAAAAAAATGGAACAACAAGGAAAAGGGTGAGCTCAACTAGCCCAGTAAAGAATATTATGACTAAGATAATGTACAACAAATTATCCTTAGTCTTCAACAGGGAAAAATCTGATAGAATACAATAGACAACAAGTTTTAGATCAACAACTGCAGCGGAAACAACAATTCATTAGAAGAGTTAAGTAGAGAATAAAATCTACTAACATCTATGAATTTAAATGTTCATCATCAATATTTTATCCCTGTAACATCAATCAATATATATCTCAAATCAAATCAAATATTCATCTTTGCACTACAGGCCAAAGATATTCATCAGTCGATCATGTTCATCTAAACACCTATTCATCTTTGCACTACAGGCCAAAGATATTCATAATAAAATCAACCATCTTTGCACTACAGGCCAAAGATATTCAGTAACACCATCATTTAGGACTGAGGATGATGAAAAATATTTTAAAGGAAACGAATCCAGTGAAACAAAATAACAAGTATTAAGGATTCGTACTTTAAAAAATTCGAGTTCAAAAATACTTCATAAATAATCATACTGAAATAAAATTCAAGAATGATCAAAACATGGATACAATCAAAGCTAGTATCCAGAATAGATATTTTGGACAAAAAGAAGAAATTTCATTTTTCGGTGAATAGTGCCGTATTTATGAATAGTGCCGTATACGTGAATAGTGTCGTATACGTGAATAGTAACTCCGACACCAAAAGATAGAAATTTCACAAAAAACATCTTCACGCTTCGTGAATAGTACTCGTGAATAGTAACTCGTGAATAGTAACTCATGAATAGTAACTCGTGAATAGTAACTCATGAATAGTAACTCCGACATGAAAAAGTTCCAAATTTGATAAAAAGTTCCAACCAACATTTCAGTATAATGATATTGAAGAAATAATATCATTTGAGAAGAAAATAACATCCCTTACCTCGAAAGACAACACTTCTAGTTAAAACACCGGATATAGGCTATGACTTGAACTTCCACCGTATAGCAATACTCAAAGTATACTCAAAATACTCACAAGAATACGCTCGATAATATAGAGAGAGAAAACTTCAGTTTCTGGTGTGATTTTTAATTCTAACCTAAGCACCCTATTTATAGAAAATTGCTTAGAACACCAAAGCAGAAAATTTAATATAATATTAATATAAATATATAATCTTCTACGCCAACCTCCTAGATCTGAATTCAGCAACATGACACATTTATAACATGTGGAACCTTCACCAAAAACGTTTTTATTATTTAAAATAATTAAAACTTCCAAAAATCAATTATTTCGGAGCTTCGAAACTTCAATAATTCACAATAAATAGCCATTTTGCCAGAAAATTCGAATCTCGCGAGTTTTAATAGGAAATTCCATTATCTACAACTTTGCAGAAGGAAGTTTTTCCAAATTCCAAACAGAAATTGACCGAAATCCACAAACGGAAGATTTTACAGGCTATAATCAAATTTCAGTCAATAAATAGGGTCCACCGACACATAAAACATGCTTTAAATATTTTTGGTAACAAAAATACTCCTCCTCCACATATACTCATATACCCCACATTCATCGTAAAAATATCACCGTTAATATATTATTAAAATAATATATTTAAATGAATTATTTTATCAGAAAAAGATAAAATATTAATTTTCAATAATTGTCACAATAAAAAATTTCTCCATCTATATCCACATAAAATCAATATTTTCCTCATCATATAAATCAATAATTTAATTATTCACAAATAATATTACAAAATCACAATACTGGCAACCAGGCCGTTCCCAGGAAAGAGGGGGCTTTCCAATAAGAATTTCTCCTTACTGGCGCGCAATTAGGTGACCAAACCTCTCCTTAGACAGAACTTTCTAGACATTGCCAATAATGTTATCAAATAATATTATTCAGATAATATGAATTATTGCTTCGATAATGGAAAATACTGTATAGTGACAATTATTGAAACAACAGTAATATAAAATATCAATGCAGCAATTATTGAATCAATAACATAAAATACTGAACAGTAATTACTAGTAACAATTATTGAGTAGTGCCTTCTTACGTAAGAATCAATAATTGGTGCAATACCGGGTGCTACTGTGCAACAACGCGTATTACTTTACTTTACCCACCGGGTATTCCAACAGTGTTAACGGTAACAACTACGCCGTTATTTATAAACAACTTATACTTGTCGTTTTCTTCATCCAATCGCTTTCCGTTATGGGACCCACAAAAGACTGCGCCGTCGTACGAATATTCCCCGACAGCAAGAATATTCCACGACCAAACGAATATTACCCGACAACAATGAATATTTTATCACCACTTGCTTATTTAAAATATTTGCGCATTTTACCCATAACTAACAACATCAATCAAATCCACCCTTACTATTTCAAAATAATAAATAAAGGAAATTCCTTTTTATTTAAAAATTTTCGGGGTCTTACAAAGCTGGTGCAAAACAATATGACCGTGTCGCAGTACGAAGCTAAGTTTGCGGAGTTATCCCGGTTTGCATCCCATTTGGTCGATAATGAGGAGCGAATGACGCGAATGTTTTTGCGAGGTTTGAAACCCGATATACGTCAATACCTCATTTCTCACAAACTTTGTTTATATTCAGATGTTGTGAATAGGGCTCAGTTATTGGAGCGCGATAATGAGTCAGCACAACCAAAAGGCAACGACCAACAACACGATAATAATCATACCGGTGGCAACGGTCATCGGTACAACGATAATAATCGTGGGGGATATTATCATGCCAAGAATGGTAACCATTTTGGTAGTAATCATGTCCAAGATAATAAGAATGGACATTTTAAGAAGAGAAGGTTCAATAATGACGTGAAGACGTCGGCACCAGCACCCGTTTCAAAGGAAGAAGAACGCCCATCGGTCGTATGTTTCAAATGTGGACAAGAGGGACACATCCGACCAAACTGTACGCAACAATCCAAAGCGAGTTTTAATTGCGAAAGAGAAGGTCACCTAGCTTGATTTTATCTTATGGTGAAGTCAAGTCCAACTGGGATAATGATGCTAAAGGATGTCCCAGATAAGCCAAAGCCGGTAGTTTAAGAGAGCGTTTTTTTTTCTCGTGACGAGGAACCTGAATAAAATTATCACAGGTAAGTTAATCATAAGCTCTTACGAAGTCTATACCGTGTTAGATACCGATTTTACTAACTCTTTTATTTTACCTAGTTGTGTTCAATATTTGTATTTAACTCCGGAGAAGTTAAACTTTGATTTATCTATTGAAACTCCATCGGGAGAAACCTTCGTTACCTCAACTGTTTATAAATCTTGTTTGATTCAAATCGACACTTTCACGTTATCTGTCGATCTTATCTCTTTGAAAATACTTGCCTTTGATGTGATTTTTTTTGAAACAATTGGTTAACTACTCATCATGTTTTTCATAAGGTTGTTAGTTTTCATATTCCTAACCAACCTATTATGTGAATTCAAGCAACCAAACCACTAAATTCAATCATTGTCATATCAAGCCATAAGTAAAGAGCCCCGATCCTTTTGTTGATGACTTCCTTGTGTGGAATGCACCGAAGCCAGACTTTCTGTAGGCGACGTCGTGAATGACGATGACAAGTTGATAGGTATCATTGTGAGGTGCTATCTAGGTTAAGAGATAGAAGTCACAGTTGGTATCAATGTGACGTACTATCCAAGTCTTGGATGAGAGTAACAGTTTTAAATGATATTTCTATCATTAATAAATCTCTTGACGTATTCCTGAAGACTTCTTAGCCTACCCCAGAGCGTGAAATTGAATTTTGTATTGACACCAGTACAAAACCCATTTATTAAACCCTCAAAATATTTCTTCAACTAAAACAAACGTAACATGCGCCAAAGACGTTGACTCGAGCTGTTGAAGATTACGATCATACTATTCAATATCATCGTGGAAGAGCGAACGTGGTAGCTGACGTGTTGAGTAGAAGATCGTATGCATTTACAAGTGCTGTGTTGTTAACACAAAGACTCATTTCGTATAACTTGCAAATGATGAAGATAGAGTTAAAGACTCTAGGGACCCACGTGAAGATAACGAATATACGAGTAAAATCGACTTTTATCGATAAAGTTAAAGATGCTCAAGCTACATACCCGAATCTGATGAATGTGAAGAAGAAAGTTAAAGAGGGCGTTATTCTAGAAGCAAGAGTTGCTGAAGAGAGGAAATCTCAACCCTCGATTTAATTGGCCCATTTGAAATCCTCGATTGAGTAGGAACTGTGGCTTATAGACTCGTTTTACCGCCAAGTATGTCGCTTGCTCATAACATTTTTAACGTATCAATGTTACGTAAATATGTGGATGACCCGAACCACATTATTAATTTAGAATCGGACGAGATAGCGGATGATTTAACGTATGAGATCTCGTGTTAAAATCTTGGATAAGAAGAATCGTATCCAACACTCAAGGGCTTTTTCTCGAAATAATTTTTTTATATTATGGTGTGAATTTGAGATAATGTTATAGTTGTGGGTAATATTTATAAATTTTGCAAAGTATGCAAGTTGTCATATTATATTGGATTGGTCGGGGAATATTCATTTTAAACAGAAAATATTCGTACAACTGGCACAATCATTGGTGGACCCCACAACAGAATTATTGTCGGATTGAGAAAACGAAAAAAATATTTTATTGAAAATAACGACAGAAGTTTTACCGTTGATACCGTTGAACTACTCGGTAGTAAAAGTACAGTAATACGCGTTGTTGCATAGTAGCACGCGGTATTGATTATTGATATTTATGTGAGAAGTCACTCAGTTTTGTTCAATTATTGCTACAATAGTTGCTGCATAGTATCTCATATTATTTGATTCAATTATTGTTGATTTAGAAGTTTTGTTTTATTCACGTAATAAAATAGAAACATCTTTTTATATAAAACAGAATATTTTATTAAAGTTATTCTATAAATAGAATATATTATATTCTATTATGCATAGTATTTTGCATAGTAAAATCTTTTTATATAAAACAGAATATTTTATGAAAGTTATTCTATAAACAGAATATATTATATTTTATTATGCATAGTGTTTGCATAGTGCCCGCATAGTATTTGCATAGTAAAAATCTTTTTATATAAATAGAATATATTATATTTTATTTAAAAGATTGTTCTTTAAATATAGGACCGTCGATTAAAGCAAATCAATCTGGACCGTTCATGAATTAGTTACTATGCATTCCATTTTCCTATAAATAGAAGCTCATTCCTTCATTATTTTCTTACGAATTCACTCAACTCTAGAGAGAGAAACTATAAAGAGATAGAAGGAAAGTTTTCTGCTACTTCACTACTCTTATATCAAGTATTATTTTACGGAAAGGGATATTATTCTTTTGTATTCAAGAAAAGAACTTCTGTTATTCCATTTCTTTATTGTTCTGTTGGAATAACCTGTATACGCGGGCTACCCTATACTTGGTGACATTCTTCTATTATCATGTCTTTATTATTCTATCGGAATATCTTGTCTGTGCTATATGCCGGACTATGGTTCCATTTTTATTATTTCATCTTTATTATTCTGTCGGAATATCCTGTCTGTGCTATACGCCGGACCTAGTTCCATCATTTTTATTCCGCATTTATTATTCTGTTGGAACATCCTGTCAGTGTGAATTTCACCTGACCTGGTTCCATTATTATTATTCTGTTGAAATAACCGTCTATGCGAAATACCGTATGCATGGTGATATCTTTTGTTATTCTATTCGGTATTATACTCAGTTGATTAAAATTTTGACTTCTATACTCCATGAAATTAGTGAAATATCCTTGATATTTGCTCTTCATCCAGTATCTTTTCATGGAAATATTCTTCTGATCATTCTTGAATTTTATTCTACAAAGAAGTATCATATTGATAATTTGGACGTTATTGGTTCCTGGACAAATTAATTCTTGAATTTGTTTAATTGAATTCTTATATCATTGTCATGATCCTCATGTTTATGTTATGTTGAAAGTCATCTGTGGCCTGTAGTGCATAGATGGACTTGGTATGATTATGACCAGGGACTATTCGTTATAATCATGACCGTAATGTTATAAATGATGTAAAAATTAAAAGTCCTCATTGGCCCGTAGTGCATTAATGGATAATTTTTGGTATGATTATGTCTATGGATTTTCTTCGGCCAAGGGAGAAAAGATGAATTATTTTATGGCATGATCAGGACCGTTGATGAAAACACAATTATTTTTGGCCCATAGTGCATGGATAATTCGTGGTCGTGATACTAAATAATATCCCTTGGCCTGTAGTGCAGGGATGATTTAATGATGTGGATTATTTATTGAGCTGAGTCTCAGTGATAAAAGTGATGAAAAACTTTTTAATCATAAAAGATAGTAGATTTTATTTTCTACTTGACTCTTTTAATGGATTGCTTGTTCCGCTGCAGTTAAACTTGATGTCTATTATATTTTATCAGTTTAACATTGTTGGAGACTAATGATAATTTATTCTGCATTATCTTAGTCATAATATTTCTTACTGGGCTAGTTGAGCTCACCCTTTCTTTCATTGTTCTCTTCAGGAAATGAGAATATAGCTGGGACGAGTCGGGGAACGGAGTGATGGTCCAGAGGATAGCATTAGTAGTCCTCACTATTCTGTGAAATAGTGTGATAATAATTGTAATGAGGACTCCTTTTGAGTTTGTATAATTTCTAATAGATAATATTTGTATTCAAACTCACAGTTTATATTTTGTCGTATTGTACACGACATTTGTATTAGTAAGTTGTATTTGAATTATGTACCATTATATAATCTTTTTTTAAAATTTTAAAAATTATTATTATTGTTATTGTTATTTTTATTATTTTAAAATTATAATCATTTAAAATTATTATTATTATTTAAAGATAATAAATTTTACTAGTCCACTTTGTTTAAAGATAACAAGGAAGTGAAGTCTGGTTCACGTAAGCAAAAAAGTGTGATGACCATTTTATAATTTTTGAGAGTACAATTATTCGATTGTAAAAAAAAAGTTTCGGTAACCATTGTAAGACCCCAATTTTTTTTATATATAATGGAATTTCCTATATTTATTATTTTGAAATAGTAAGGGTTGATTTGATTAATGTGGTTAGTTATTGGTAAAATGCGCAAATATCTCAAATAATCATGTGGTTATAAAATATTAATTATTGTCGGGGAATATTCGTTTGGTCGTGAAATATTTTTACTGTTGAGGAATATTCGTACGACGGCGCAGCCTTGTGTGGGCCAAATAACGGAAAGCGATTGGATAAAGAAAACGACAAGTATACGTTGTTTATAAATAGCGGCGTAGTTGTTACCGTTAATACTATTGGAATACCCGGTGGTTAAAACACAGTAATACGCATTGTTGCACAGTAGCACACGGTATTGCACCTGTGACAACCCCAAAATAGGTCTATTCCATCCAACCCATTCTGAGTCGCCAAATACACAGTACAGAAAATAACTACAACTTTATTACAACGATTGTCGTGTAAAATACAATAACACATATGCTGTGAGTTTGGATACAAATATATACCAACTGTGACTCTCATCCCAACCTTGGATAGCACGTCACCATGACACCTTACATAAAGGTATAGTCAAAACTGTTTTAAAAATTAGAATATTTGGGAAGTGCTCAAGAAAACCTTCGTACATGGGAGGCCATGCGTCTAGGTTATGATAGATATCATATGACCACAGAATTATCCTTGGTTGACCCAATAGACCCCAAAGAAAAATGAGAAGATTACTATCATATTCTTCCCAATGGTGAGTCTTCTCTTGACATATCATTATCTCCACTGTCTCTAATTGAGAATTATACTTTAAATAAACACCAAGATTATATTGGTAGTGCTCCTAAATATACTCAGCAAGTGGATGAGCACAACCGTGTCTTATGATGACACGAGGTTGTATGTCATTAGACATCTTGTATGATAGTGGCAAAACACCCTTCCAACGTTGGGTTTGCCTCACTCTAGTTGATTCACCAAATATAACTACTAAATGATGACCACCATTCTATTCCCCTGTTACCCCCGCTCGACCCAGATACACTCTTATTACCTGAAAGAAATTGTGAAGTAAAAGGGTGAGCATAATTAGCTCAGTAAAGAATATTATGACTAAAAATAAATAAATTATCAATAGCCTTCAACAGTAATAAATCAGAGATTTTGAACATATAGTAGATGATAAAAATTTTCAACCATAGTTGCAGCGGAACGAGCAATCCATTAGAAGAGTCAAAGAGACCATACACCAACAATGTTTTATCCCTTTAACATTAATCAATAGTTCCTTTCCACAATTATATGAATAACTCATAATCATAATTGTAATTCTAAATTCCTCTTCGCATCCAGGACGAAGATAATTTTCATCACCTGAAACATCAAAGATCATGATTATACCAAATCACATTTCATGTTCATAATCATACAAATAAATTCATCTTTGCACTACGGGACAAAGATATTCGTCAACAGTTCATCTATGCACTACTTGCCAAAGATATTCAACAACATGTCATCTTTGCACTACGGGCCAAAGATATTCATTAACAATTCATCTTTGCACTACAGGCCAAAAATATTCCTCAATAGTTCATATTTGCACTACAGACCAAATATATTCATCAACAGTTCATATTTGCACTCCAGTCCAAATATATATTCATCAACAGTTCATATTTGCACTACATGCCAAATATATTAATATCTCAAAGAAATATATAATTATTTCAGAATTTATATAAACCATAATTATAACCATGTTGATCAATTCACCTTTGCACTTAAGCTAAAGATATTCAATTATAAATTCAATGGTCATGATCATACCAGTCAATAATTCAACTTTGCACTACTGGCCAAATAGAACCCATAGTCACGATCATACCAATAATCTATTCATCTTTACACTCGAGTCAAAGAAAATTTTTATCACTAAGATTATAAAAATGTTATATATGATAACTAAAATAATAAGATCAAAACATGTATTTAATTTCAAAAGTAAGATTCATAAATCAACGGTATTTTGGTCAGAAAAAGAAACCAATTTTATCGTGAATAGTAACTCATGAATAGTAACACATGAATAGTAGCTTTGTGAATAGTAACTCATGAATAGTAACTCGTGAATAGTAACTCATGAATGGTAAACCCGACACAAAAAGTAGAAATTCCACAATAAAATCCATACCAATATTTCAGTATAATGATATTGAAATAACATTTCCTAAACTTATAAAGAATTTATTTTAATTGTTTACACTTTACTAAATAATGCATTTAATCATCCTAAAATTCCAAACTCATAAGATTTCATCATCAATAACCAAAACCCTCATAAAAAATCTGCATATACCTCATATAGGATTTTCAAGCCATAAAATCCTATTTTCCAATTTTCTTACTTCACATAACATATTTAATTCATTTACTCATAACTAGTTTATTTTCATGAGAAATACCAAATCAGTTCTAAAAATATTTCTTTTCTGGTATTTAGCAGAATATAGTCCAATATTGAACATATATTTTTCTCAAAATTTTTAAAATTCATTTACTATTTTTCATATGACCAAAACCGCCTAATATTTAGACATTTATCATAAATTTTATTTTTATCCAAAAATTCCAAAATTCACAGAGTACACTGATATAATATAGATGTACTCCCAATAAAAATTTCACCAATTTTAGAGTTAATCACAAGGAGTTATAAGTGATTACTTTTAAAATAGTCTTTTCCCGTAAAATTCATAACTCTTAATCTATACATCTAAAAATTACCATTTTTGGACACAAATAATAAAACTCATCAAAATATCATTTCCAATTTTTTCAAAATTTTCTGAAGGTCGAAAGAAGTACGAATTGAAAAATATAATAACCCTTAAAATCTCTTACCTCAAAAGAGCAGTACTTCTGACTGGAATATCGGATAAAAAATCGAAGGAAACTTCTACTAAATAGCAACTCTCAAAGTATCTAAATACTCTCAAAAATATGCTTATTCATATAGAGAGAAAGAAAACTTATTTCTGGTGTGATTTTCAATTCTAACATAAGCACCTATTTATAGAAAATGCTAGAACGCCAAAGTAGATTAAAATAATAAATTATTATTATTTATTCTCATTCTTTCTACGCATGCTTTGAAAGCCATCAGCCCCTCAATTCTGAAAATTTCAGCAGTCCACATGTTATTGACACCAACCAAAGTGGGTCCCACCCATAAATTTAATAAAAATTATTTTTAATAATTCATAGAAAATAGTCTGTTTATCAGAAAAATACGAATTTTACGTCTATTCTGCCTGAAATCAAATTCTCTACAATTTTTCAGAAGAAATATTTTCCAAATTCCAGACCGAAAATATTTAAAATCCACAAACGAATGGTTTTAAACACCTTTTCAACACCTTTTAAAATTCAAAACAAATCATACGTTAATTTTTAACGGTTTAAAATTTGTGGATATATACTCAACTTATATATGTATAACATATCCAAAAATCACAACGATCCACGGTCAGATCAAAATTATAACTCACGTAATAGAGCTTTAAGAACACCGATTTGATCTTTTAATACCTCCATTCCGGCAAAATACCGATAAAACACTAATATTAATTCCTTCTTTTATAACCACATAAATAAATCCATCATTTATATCCACATAAAATAAATATTTTCTTATCGTATAAATCAATAAATAATTATTCACAAATAATATTACAGAATCACAGTTATGACAACCAGGTGGTTCCCATAAAAGAGAGGGCTTTCCAATAAGGATTTATTCTTGCTGGCGCGCAATTAGGTGACCAAACCTCTCCTTGACAGAACTTTCTAGACATTGCCAATAATGCTCTCTAATAATATTATTCAAATAATATGAATTATTGATCTGATAATGGAAAAATACTGTGCAGTGACAATTATTGAAACAACAATAATATAAAATATCAACGCATCAATTATTGAACCAATAAAAATAAAATATTGAACAGTAATTACTGTAACAATTATTGAGTAGTGCCTTCTTACGTAAGAATCAATAATTTCTAAAATACTCTGCAATACTGTGTGCTACCGTGCAATAACGCTTATTACTATATTTTAACCACCGGGTATTCCAATAGTGTTAACGGTAACGATTACGCCGTTATTTATAAAAACTCAATTTTTGTCATTTTCTTCATCCGACAGTTATTCTGTTATGAGGCCCACAAATGGTTGCACCGTTGTACGAATATTCTCCGATAGAAAGAATATTCCACGACCAAATGAATATTTTCCGACAACAATGAATATTTTATAACCACTTGCGTATTTTGAAAAAAATTCATATATCACCCTTAACTTTAACCTTTTATCAATTTAACCATTTACTGAATAATAATTATAAGAAAAATTGAATACTTTCATTACATAGAATTCGGGGTCTTACAGCACCAATTATTGATTCTTACGTAAAAAGGCACTGCTCAATAATTGTTACAGTAATTATTGTTCATTATTTTATTTTATTGATTCAATAATTGCTACGTTGATATTTTATATTACTGTTGTTTCAATAATTGTCACTACACAGTATTTTCCATTATCGAAGAAATAATTTATATTATCTGAATAATATTATTAAATAACATTATTAGTAATGTCTAAAAAAATCTGTCTAAGGAGAGGTTTGGTCACTTAATTGTGCGCCAGTAATGAGATATCCTTATTGAAAAGTCCCCCTCTTTCCTGGGAACGGCCTGGTTGTCAGTACTGTGATTCTGTAATATTATTTGTGAATAATTAATTATTGATTTATATGATGAGGAAAATATTAATTTTATGTGGATATAGATGGAGAAAATTTTAATGTGACAATTGTTGAAAATTAATATTTTATCTTTTTCTGATAAAATAATTCATTTAAATATATTATTATATTTTAATAATATAATAATGGTGATATTTTTATAATGAATGTGGGATATATGAGTATATGAGGAGAAATAGTATTTTTGTTGCATTAAATGATTAAAACATGTTTTGTGTTTCGGTGGACCCCATTTCTTGGCTGAAATTTGATTATAGCTTGTAAAATCGTCCGTTTATAGGATTTCGGTCAATTTTTGTTTGGAATTTAGAAAAAACTTTCTTCTGCAAAGTTGTAGAGAATTGAATTTCCTATGGAAAGGACATAAGATTCGATTTTTTTTGATAAAAGGGCTATTTATTATGAATTATTGAAGTTTCAGAATATTGGGTCTGAATTGATTTTGTTATAAAAAGTATTTAAAACATGTTTTGCATTTTGATGGGCCCCTCTAGCTTGTGTGAATTGCTGAAATTCAGATTTTAAGGAGTGCGTATAATATTTTTATAAATATTAATATTCTATTAAATTTTCTGCTTTGGTGTTCTAAGCATTTTCCTATAAATATGGTGCTTAGGTTAGAATTGAAAATCACACCAGAAATTGAAGTTTTTTATATTTCTCTCTCTATATTATCGAGTGTATTTTTGTGAGTATTTTGATACTTTGAGTGTTGCTATACGGTGCAAGTTCCCTTCAGCACTATATCCAGTATTCCAGTCAGAAGTACTATCTTTTCGAGGTAAGGGATGCTATTTTCATTCGTAAGTGATATTATTTCTTCAATATCATTATGCAGAAATATTGGTTGAAACTTTTTATCAAATTTGGAACTTTTTCATGTCAGGGTTACTATTCATAAGTTACTATTCATGAGTTACTATTCATGAATTACTATTCACGAGTACTATTCAAGAAGCATGATTATTTTTTTTGTAAAATTTATATCTTTTAGTATCGGAGTTACTATTCACGTATACGACACTATTCACGTATACGGCACTATTCACGAATACGACATTATTCACAGAAAAATTAAATTTTCTTTTCTGTGTCCAAGATTGTCTGTTATGATTCCTATCTTTGATTGCATCTATTTTTTGGTCTTCATTCTTGAATTTTACTCCACTCTGGTTATTTATGAAGTATTTTTGAACTTGGATTGTTTAAAGTACGAATCCTTAATATTTGTTCTTTTGTTTCACTGGATTCGTTTTCTTTAAAATATTTTTCATCATCCTCAGTCCTAAATGATGATATAACTGAATATCTTTGGCCTGTAGTGCAAATATGAATGATTTTATGATGAATATCTTTGGCCCGTAGTGCAAAGATGAACAGATGTTGAGATGAACATGGCCGATTGATTAATATCTTTGGCCTGTAGTGCAAAGATGACTATTTGATTCAAGATGTATATTGATTGATGTTACAGGTATAAAATATCGATGATGGCATTTTAAATTCGTACATGATAGTAGATTTCATTCTCTACTTAACTCTTATAATGAATTATTGTTTTCGCTGCAGTTGTTGATCTAAAACTTGTTGTCTATTGTATTCTATCAGATTTTTCCCTGTTGAGGACTAACGATAATTTGTTGTACATTATCTTAGTCATAATATTCTTTACTGGGCTAGTTGAGCTCACCCTTTTCCTTTTTGTTCCATTTTTCTTCTCAGGAGGCGAGAATATAACGGGAACTAGTCGGGGTGTGGAATGAAGGTTCTAGAAACCCGTTTTAGTAGTCCTCACCATTTTTATAAAATAATGTATCAATAATTGTAATGAGAACTTATTTAAGTGTGGATATTGTCTAGATGACAATATTTGTATTTAAACTCACAGTTTTTATGTTGTATTAATAAAGTTGTAGTTATTTCTGTACCATGTATTTTGACGACTCATAATGGGTGTTGTATACCTATTTTGGGGGCGTCACAGTTAGTATCAAAGCTTAGGGATATGATCTCTGGCGGAGATCGGGGAATAGAACTAGGAGGGGAGAGACGAGTAAATCCTTCGCTAGTGTGTCATACCTAAGCTTATTTGTTGGTCGGTCATAATATAGGGATATTATGTTATATGTTAATTTGTTAAATTAACCCTTGTTTTATGGCAGTATTTGAGAATGTCGACTGAGAATATTAACAGTGGAGTAAATGAGACCGTGGAGATGCCTGTACTCACCAACGAGGAGAACATTCAACAGGCTGACAATGTTCCTCCTGTAAACAACACCACTGAGCATACGATGAACAATGAGATGTTTAGAAGCTTTTTACGATTCATACAAAACCAAACGAAAGAGATTCCTGTTCAAAATATAGGAAGAAACAATGGCAATGCACAGCTGGTCACAACCAAGCAGTTCAAAGAGTTGGGACCACTAGAATTCTGGGGAAAGCCGGATCCGATTAAGGCGTAGACGTGGGTCAAACAAATTACCAAGATATTCGATGTCTTGGGATGCACAGAGAAACAAAAAGTTCCATTCGCCACTTTTATGTTCCGTAATGAGGCATATTACTGGTGGGAATCTGTGAAGCGTACCCATCTAGCCGCACTCAGTATGTCTTGGGAGACATTTCAGAAACTTTTCAATGATAAATACTTTCCTAAAAGTGTTCGTCATATGAAGGAGGTATAGTTTATTAGATTGGAACAAAATAACATGACGGTGTCCCAGTACGAGGCGAAGTTCGCGGAGTTATCCAGTTTGCACCTCATTTGGTGGAGAATGAGGAACGTATGACGCAGATGTTTCTTAGAGGTTTAAAACCCGGCATATGTCAATATCTCATTTCTCATAAATTTTCTCTCTATTCAGATGTTTTCAACAGGGCTCAATTATTAGAGCGAGATAACGAGTACGTTCAACCGAGGGACCATAACCAGGATCATACTATTAGTTCCTAGAGGGCACAATAGATCTAGAAGGGGGGGGGGTTGAATAGATCCTTTTTATTTCAAATACTTTTCTGGTTTATGATGTATTGTTCATATTAGAGTATATGACAAACATAAGAATCTTTTCAAGCACAGTGGAATAAGTAAAATATTCTCCTTCATTAATATATTCATAATCATACGTACATTGTTCGTTAAGCTAGTTTAGTTGTAAGCAGTTAAAACATACATAGCAGTTATAGCAGTTATAGACATAATATAAATGACATAATGTAAAAGACACAAGAGATTTTAAGTGGTTCAGAGACTCAAGCTCCTAATCCACTCTTCTATTTTTAACTAGGAGGATTTCCACTAAGGAAGGGCAGCACCCTGAATCTCTACGATTCCTTCAAGGCCAGCAGCCTTGGAACTTCAGTTCACTAAGAACTCTTCAAGGCCAGTAGCCTTGGGACTCTTCTAGTTCCCTTGGAACTCTTCAAGCCCAGTAGGCTTGGAACTTCATTTAGTTCCTCTGTACAAGGACCCTTTGGCCCTGCTTTGTTTAGTTCCTCCGGACAAGGACCCTTTGGCCCTGCTTCATTTAGTCCCTCTGGACAAGGACCACTTAGACCCTGGCTTCGTTGAGTTGTTTATTTGTTATTGTTGGAGTCGGTGCTGAGCTGCTAAGATATCTTCATGCTCTGAACATCTTCTATCCTTAGCAGCTTGGCTTGATCATCCTTGAGGAGCAGTTGAGTATTGCATGATGCTCAACTTTTTAGGTTTCTCAACTACTCCGGATGATCCTTTGATGAACTGCCTTGAAGATCATTCTCCTTGATACTTGATAGCTGGACATGAGAGGCTTTTAAGATGACTGTAAGCTCTTCTGTAAGGTACTTAGAAGCTTTTTCATGCTTGACACCAAAATGGCTTTTGTGATCTCTCTTCTTGCTACTCGATGCCTTACCATGATGGACTTGCTAAGATGACCATAAGCTCTTCTCTATTGTACTTAGAGTCTTCCCATGATGGACATCTAGATGACATTATGCTCTTATTTCTCTAGGCAGTTCAGAACACTCTTCATGTAGTAGAACTCTCACTTCTACATAGTAGAACTCACACTTCTACTTCTTTCTTGATCTAACTTCTGAGTGTTCTTGGTGGATCGTAGAGTGAGCCTTCAGACTCACTATTACTCGATTGGATCAGTCCACCTTTTCTCTAGGAATACACAACTCCAGTAACCTTTGATCTTTGAAGCTCTTCTATATTTATACATCTTCCCAATCCTTCCGTTGGAAAGTAGCCGTTGGAAGCTATTCAAGTGTCTTCACAGATCTCGAGTTGCTTGAGGTGGACTGCTTGATGCGACATGACATACATTTTTTGACTCTGCAGTCTACTGTTTCACCTACCCTGTCAGATGTATCACTTTACTATCTTGGGCAGGTTGAAGACTTTATTTCTTCTGATATCTTGATCAGAGGTTGTCCTTTTGCATCGATGCTCTCAATAAGCACTTGTCCGAATATTACCCTGCAGATTGAACCGTTGCCAATGCTTCAGTCTTCAGGTAACCAAACTCTACGATTCTGATGCACGTCTTCAAGGACCTGATCGTAGTGTCTTGCTGAGTGTTGCTCGTTGACATAGTAGAGTTAACACTACGATCCTGAAGAGTGTTGATTGAATCTTTAATGTAGAACACCTCTTCTTTATATTGTGCAGTGCTTCAATACTTCTGTTTTCTTCGACCGTTCTCAGATACTGATGGCTTAATTCCTTGCTCTGGTCCCCTTTTGAATATCAAGACACTTTAGATTTGTGGCGCGTCCAGCTTGCTTTCTCCTGGTGATCTTTCGCTCACTTATCATCAATGAACTGACCCTGCACTTAATCACTTTAGCCTTGCTCTTCAGAAGCTGACCAGTATCTTGGTTCACCTTCAATCAGTTCTTTCTTTGTCTGACAAACACTACGATCCTGGTTGCTTCCAAGATCGTTGTCTTCTGTTCTCTTGACAGTAACTGCATTAGCTGACTTTTCCTTAGTCATCTAATGAAGTCTTCTTTAAATCATCTTGTGGAAGACTTCATCACGAATGGCCTTTCAACTCAATCTTGATACTGATTGGATTGGTGCTTAGTTCTTCTGCTAGCCTGCATGCCATTCGTTGAGTGCT
Organism: Panax japonicus; assembly: GCA_020205505.1. Classification (NCBI taxonomy): domain Eukaryota; kingdom Viridiplantae; phylum Streptophyta; class Magnoliopsida; order Apiales; family Araliaceae; genus Panax; species Panax japonicus. The sequence continues at coordinate 13,198,624 of CM035113.1, forward strand.
CTTTGGTTCCCTTACTGTGGATTGCATCTTTACAGTGCCAACCAGAGGCTTCGTACCTTTGGATATTCTAGGAGTGCTCATTCTTTGAGAACCGTATCTGCTCTACGATTCTGACTTGGCATTGTGAGCACTTCTGTTGGAGTCGTAGTTCTGCACTCTACGATTCAGCTTTGGCTATGCAGACACTACGATCCTGAGATCAGAGCTTGACACTCTACGATTTCTGCCTTGTGCTTGTTGTCTTCATCTGATCTTACCCGACTACGATCTCTATATGCACTCAATGAACTCTACGAACTCAGAGTGTAGTCTACGATCCTTGACTTGGCTTCGGCATTACTAGGCTCTACGACTCTGAGTGTAGTCTGCGTTTCGGACTTGGATTTGGCAGATGATCGTTCGTCTCTTAGGCAGGTTGTCTCTACGATTCTGAACATGACTTCCTCAGCACACTACGATCCTGAGGAAGCTCTTCTCGATACACTACAATCCTTCTTCATTTTCTCTGACAGTCTACGAACTCCGAGATCTACTATCTTGCATACTCCTATTCTGCCTCGATAGCTCCCGAGTTAACCTTGAATCACCTGGCAGACTACGACTTCTGGTGCAGTGCTCGATGATCAGACTAGCTTATCTATTACATCATAAGATCAACATAACAAGCTTGATCTTTCTATATTTATAGTTCTTGTACATCATTTCTTTTTAAGGACTTTACAAAGCTGTTTTGCTCATGTAGGATCAACCTAACATATTTGATCAATTCATTCTAAGTCCTTGTACATATATTTCTATTATCTATCAAAGGACTTTACAAGCTTTTCTTAATGTAAGCATACTTGTATATTATTCATCCATATACATATATATCATAATCAAATCATATATAAATGGGAATAGCATTCACATGCTTATTCCTGACAATCTCCCCCTATTTGATTATGACAAAAACAATAAGTGCATATGCATGTTATGAATGAATCTTATATACAGTGAGCAGCTGTATTTCTAAAATAGTTAATCATGAATGTCATTTATATTGATATGACAATTTATACATTAAGACATTCTACATCCTGGATCCAGAACACATTCCTAACAGATTAGAGTTGTACCTCCTTGGCTCCTTGTATGTTTCCAGGATTCTTGTTGATTAGCTACTCATCTGATTTCTCTTCTTGCTCTTGCTCTTGCTCCCCTTCAGATGATGACCTTTTGTCTCTGCTTGGTTCCCCTTCATCATCTTTCTTATTTGGCTCCCCCTCAGACTTTGCTATCACGGGATCATCATCTTTCGGCTCCCCATCAGATGATGATACTCTTTCAGCAATTTCTGTCTTCTTTGACTCCTTTTCTCCTCTTGACCCTTTGCTCTTCTTCTGATGCCCCTTGCTCCTCTTCTTTCTATGCCTCTTTTTCTCCACCTTTTTGTCATTAATCATTTGAGACAACAGCTCCATGTTGGAATTAAGCTGCTCCGTCGGGTAGGAGGAGTTTGTAACTTCAAACTTTAGTTCTTGCTGGCTGAGCTCAAGTTGCACAGAGAAGGACTGTTTCAGATCGTCAATCTTGTCAGAAGGGCTTCGATCTGCTTTGTATTGGCCTCCTGAACATGTAGAGCTACTGCCTTCTGATCTTGGATGGCCTTCTGATAGATGCTATCTCTCTCTTGTAGTTTGAGAGATATATCAGCCAAGATAGCTTGAAGCTTGTGCTGGAAAGAATCATCTCCTGATTCTATCTGCTTCTGTGATTCTTTAGTGAGCATAGAGATCTTTCTGCTTAAATCATCAGAACTTTTCTGTAATTCTTGCTCTAAAGCAGTTTGATCCTCTTAATTGGTAGCTTTAGTTTGGGTAATGGATTAGACTCTACGATTGTCATCTTTGGACAGATTTTTAAATGTTTGGATAATCTGAACAATCGTGGAATACCAATTGCTTGTAGAGGAGGATGGAGTGTCTGATAGCAATGCTTGATCATAAGGAGGCTTCTGGTTTTGGATTTAAATATCATAAGCAGTAGAGTGATCAGAATCCACTCTACGATCGTAGGGGATGTAGAGATTTCCAGTATGTCGATAGACCTTGAAGTGGGGCTGTTTTGTGATCAGCTTGGTGGCAAACTTCTTCACTTTTGGAAAGTTCTGAGCCACCAGTTCCATGCATGGAAACTGCTTGTAACACCAACTGAAGTAGCTTCCATCTTTTTCAGTAATGGCCTTTAGCCATGGCATCCACTGGAAGAACCATCTCATCAGTAGATCATCAGGGTTATAGAGAATGGTTGAGCAGTCTAGCTCCATATTGTTCCAGTTCTTGACTAAGTCAGAAGTAGTCATTCTTACTACTCTGAACTGCTCGTCTCCATAGTTTACCCATCTGTTAGGAGGAGTCTCTGATGGTTCATTGGGAACTTCTACTACTATTCTCCTGATAAATCTTGCAGGTGAGAGAACAGGGTGGAGTTCTGAGTTTTCTGATTCCTGATCTTCAGAGTTAGAATCATTTCCTTGCTTCTTCCTTCTCAGAACCAGAACCATTTAAATTAGCTTCAGCAGAGGGATCTTTTTGTTGCATTTCATGTTCAGACTCTTCTTGATCATCTCCAACAGAAAATCCTTCTTGCTGTATTTCATTATCCGAACTTTCTTCAGCAAGTCTTTCCCTAGATTCTTCTTCTCCACTGCTGGTTTCTTCTTCAGCATCTTCTCCTTGGGATATAGATTCATCATCACTTAATTCAATGATTGCATTAGATTGGCTGCTGTTCCTTTTGGAGGCAAACTGGGCTTGCAGCCTGTAGCTCTTCCTTCTTTGTGGAGGTTCAACTATTGGAGAGACAGACTCTTCTTCTTATTCAGTCTCTGACTCCACTTGCTCATCAGATAAACTTCTTTGGAGATCATCACTGGCAAGAGCAGACTCTTCTTTCTTGGCCTCATCACTTTCTGAGCCAACATGAGAGCTTTCTTGGTTTGAGGGGACATTTTCTTCTTCTTCTTCTAGAATAGCATTTTCTGACCCATTCTCTGGGCTGGTTGGGGCAGTTGCATTTGGAGATGCATTTTGATCATTCTGAATTTCTTTTTCTTCATCAGAGTTGCTTCTCTGAGAATTTGCCATGGGGCTTGAGCATTTTTCTTCATCAGCACTTTCAGTTTCTTTCTCTCCTGCTGACTCTAAGTCCCTTTCTTCAGCAGATGTATTAATTTGAGAAGCTAAGGCTGGTTTTTCATCCACCTTAGCTTTGTTGCTGACTGGACCTTGAAGCAACCTGCTGCTTCTTGGGGCCTGGGCTTTCTTCACATCACCAGCTCTTTTCACCACTTTTGATTTCTTCCTGGCTGGTGTGATTTCAGCTGCTGAAGAGTCACTGGACTCAGAGCTCTCTGTCTTTACTATCTTTTTCTTTTTTGCAGAGGCTCTACTGCTGCTCCCAGCTGTCAGCCTTTTGTTCTCATTGGGATTCTTTTTCCAGTTTTCAAATAACTGTGAAGACATCACCTTGTGCACATTCAGGGCTTCTCCCTCATCATCCTTGATCTTTCCCCCTAGTTTTTTCTTCAGTATGATACTCAACAACCTCCCATGAAATACCTTGGTCAGGGGCTTCTTCTCAGCTTTCTCTACCCATTTGGAGATCTGATCAAACAAGATAGCTCCAAAGTTGATTTGTTTATTCAAAAATATTGCTGACATGATTTTCAACTGCTGGTCGATCACTGTGTCATGTGCAGTGTTCTTACATAGTATGCACTTTCCAACTATTTCAGCAAGGAACTCATATTGCTCAGGAAACTCCTTCTTCATGTCCTTGAAACTAGGGTTTCTTTGATACCCCATAACTTCCTTTGCTAATTCAGTGTTGACATTTTCAAGGTTCTTTAGCCCTTGGTTAGGAAAACCTAGGCATTGATTGAGGTCAGAAGATTTTAACTTGAGAGACTGACCTTTAACCTTGGTAGTAAGAGTTTATGAATTTATAGAGACGTTTGAGAAGAATTCTTTAACCAGGTTGCAGTAGACTCGAGTATTTGCCTCAAGGCATTCTGAAAATCCAGCCTTCTTTACAAGTTTGAGAATGTCCCTGAACTTCTTTTCAGATTTTTTAAACGATTTTGTTCCAAGCTGAATACCAGTAATCACTTGCCAGTTTTCCATTTTGAGTAGTTTGAAGAATGTGGGTATTAGATATAGAGAAGTTTATGCGAGATGGCTGTCTGGTTGGTAAGGCTCTGGAGGTTAACTGATTTTTCTCTTGAAAAGCTTTCTAGGGTTTTGAAAATGGGAGGGAGAAAGGTTCGATATCTTTTGGTAACTGTCTGCAGATTTGAACTTGTCTTTATGACAGTTCCTTCTAACTCTGCATACTCAGTGATGTGTCAACTGTCCATTGGTTGCACGTTGCCCAGTAATGAGTTGTAACTCCCCACAACTTTTCAGTTATTAGAGGAGTGGACGTTTAATTGTCGTGGCTTTGACCGTTGACCTTTTGATTTGTAGAGTAACATGATGAGATAGCTATAGACTCTACGATTTCATTTGTTGACTCAACGATTAATTTCTGAGAGATGCTGCAGTGGATGGCTTTGTCTTTCCTCCTTACTTCGATGCAGCATAGCTCAATCACTGATGTATTCGAACTTATCTCCTTAACTTGAATGGCTTAACAGATGTCTTACTCTTCATGCTCCTTGTGAATTGGAGTACTCTTTGGTAGAACTATGATCGTTGAGTTGTCTTCTACAATCGCTGCAGTTGCACTACAATCGTTTAGTCATTTTCAAACTCAACTCTACGATCGTCGACTGACTTGGTTCTTTTGAGATGAACTAGATCAAGCATTCTTTCTGTGATAAGGTAGCTCAGGAAGGGCCAACCTCTTAGACTGAGCTAAGGGTCAGGTTTGTCCCTGAGGCGCTCTTCAGATGAAGTACTAAGACAATGATTTTCAATGACATCTCATTAGATCTTTTCTGATGGGGAGGTCTTTCTACCAGCTCTGGATATCTGCAATGCTGAAATCATGGTGTCCTTCTTCTCTTACACTACGATCATGTGTTTGATCGTAGGAACTTCACGATTATGAATTGGGTGGCTGAAGGGTTATCAGTAGTACGTTTTGAGACGTTCCTACTGACTATGGATATTCATTTGGTTCATCAGCCACAAGGTTTTGGGACTCTTTAGCTGGTATATCTCTTCCAGGTTTAATAGTGTTGTTATTCCTTAACAGATCACTGCTCCCCCATTGTTGATGATGTCTTCTCAGATAGATGTGATTCCTTCTTCATGTTCATTTGAAGGCTGCCCAACATTTCTCCTTCTGACTGGAATCATCATCGTTGCTTTGTTTTCCTTGTATCGTAGAGATGAGTATGTTCAGGATTGATCACTCTACGATCATTTGACAGTACTACGAACATAGTCTTCTTTGATAGTCCTTTGTTTTGAGAAGTTCTGCTTTGTAAAGAAATCCTTTTGTCTTACGTTCAATGATCTTCTGTTGTGAGCTTCCCTTGAGGATCCTTTCCATAAAGCATATCTCTCTTGATATGGGCATATAGAATCCTCTTTATCTTCTGCTGCATGGCATGCTACCAAATACAGATTTGCAGCCATGTGAGCTCCATTTCGGTTAGCTCAGAGGGTCTTCAAGGACAGGCTTGGACATATAGGAACTTTATTAGACTCATTTCTGAACAGTCATCAGCCTTCTGCTGGTCGTATCTTCTTGACTGAAGTCTTCTGCTTCATCATTCCTTAGAGTGGTCAGACTGACCAAATACCTGCAGGTTTAAATATATTTCTATTTTTGGTACCCATAGTTAAATGGGTCCTGCTAGGTTAGTTTTCTAAACCCATGTTCCTCTTATTTGGATAATCATCATATTTATCATCAACAGACAATCCACACATGCAACTATCTTATGGAAATATATTTCGAGATGCATGCTGGTGTGTGTGTGTGTGTGATATGGCATTTAATAACACACTCTATATCTATGATGGTTTCATCATTCACTAAGTTATGTTCACAATATTTAAGTGTTCACAGAGTGAGAATCAGCTCTACGATTTTAGGAGTATCTAGTTGATTCATTGAGGTGATCAGTTTCTACATGTCAGCAAGATCCTCATGCAGAACTGATCATGCTCTATGTGTTGTCGAACACTTAGAACATAGGTTTGTGCATACATACTAACCCATCATCAAAGATTACTTCACATTTCGTTCATTAGGTCTGTGATATCATCTTCAACCCAAAACTTGGATGGAGGGAAAGTTTATAGTCATTTGAGTTTCTATCCTCATGTTACTTTCTCCCTTCACCTTTTTTAGGTAGATTATGACTCCTTGACAAAATACTGTTATAGTTCATAAGGAGATGCAATAATGATGTACATTTATAATAGTGAGGAACCGTACCTTTTTACTGTCAGTAACGAAACAGTCATTTACCTTAGATATACTGAGTTCAGGTATTGATGTGCATAGCTTTTACTTTTACTCCTTTCAGCTTAATGCTCTTGTTGGCCTTTCATCAATCAGTCATGGTCTTGAAGATGTAAATCAAGGGAATCGTGGCATTAAGATCTTTGACATCTTTGAGTTTACAAGGATAACACCCAGTTGATGGTTGGTCACTCATAGGTTTGAGAAGATCTTCTTTCTCCTCTCGATCAGCATTTCTTAGAACGCGTGACCTCTTCATCTTTCAGACTGATGAATGCTTTACTCTTTGTCACTGATGTCTCTTGCTCTCTTTCTCTCATCTGATCTTTAGACTACAAGATTGACTGCAGACTAGGATTGGTCTTGTTTATATAACAATCGAGGATATGGACCAATCTGAGCAGCTTCAGGTGTATACACATTTTTACCTATACATAATATTTCCAACGTGTGAGATCTTCTGCATATAACAAGTTACTTATTACTAAACTAAGTTTAGAACAATGTTAGTGCCTGGGATCAGACTCAAAGCGATTAGCTTTTGAATATAGCACGAGAACCTGCTCTGATACCAATTGTTAGCTCCTAGAGGGCACAATAGATCTAGAAGGGGGGGGGGGTTGAATAGATCCTTTTTATTTCAAATACTTTTCTGGTTTATGATATATTTTTCATATTAGAATATATGACAAACATAAGAATCTTTTCAAGCACAGCGGAATAAGTAAAAGATTCCCCTTCATTGATATATTCATAATCATACGTACATTGTTCGTTGAGTTAGTTTGGTTGTAAGCAGTTAAAACATACATAGCAGTTATAGACATAATGTAAATGACATAATATAAAAGAGACAAGAGGTTTTAAGTGGTTCAGAGACTCAAGCTCCTAATCCACTCTTCTTCTTTCAACTAGAAGGATTTCACTAAGGAAGGGCAGCACCCTGAATCTCTACGATTCCTTCAAGGCCAGCAGCCTTGGAACTTCAGTTCACTAAGAACTCTTCAAGGCCAGCAGCCTTGGGACTCTTCTAGTTCCCTTAGAACTCTTCAAGCCCAGCAGGCTTGGAACTTTGTTTAGTCCATCTGGACAAGGACCCTTTGGCCCTGCTTTATTTAGTCCCTCCGAACAAGGACCCTTTGGCCCTGCTTCATTTAGTCCCTCTAGACAAGGACCCCTCAGACCCTGGCTTCATTGAGTTGTTTGTTTGTTGTTGTTGGAGTCGGTGCTGAGCTGCTAAGATATCTTCATGCTCTGAACATCTTCTATCCTTAGCAGCTTGGCTTGATCATCCTTGAGGAGCAGTTGAGTATTGCATGATGCTCAGCTTCTTAGGTTGCTCAACTACTCCGGATGATCCCTTGATGAACTGCCTTGAAGATCATTCTCCTTGATACTTGATGGCTGCACATGGGAGGCTTTTAAGATGACTGTAAGCTCTTCTGTAAGGTACTTAGACGCTTTCTCATGCTTGACATCAAGATGGCTTTTGTGATCTCCCTTCTTACTACTCGATGCCTTCCCATGATGGACTTACTAAGATGACCGTAAGCTCTTCTCTATTGTACTTAGAGTCTTCTCATGATGGAAATCCAGATGACATTATGCTCTTCTTTCTCTCGGCAGTTCAGAACACTCTTCATGTAGTAGAACTCTCACTTCTACATAATAGAACTCACACTTCTACTTCTTTCATGATCTAACTTCTGAGTGTTCTTGGTGGATCGTAGAGTGAGCCTTCGGACTCACTATTACTCGGTTGGATCAGTCCACCTTTTCTCCAAGAATACACAACTCCAGCAACCTTTGATCTTTGAAGATCTTATATATTTATACATCTTCCCAATCCTTCCGTTGGAAAGTAGCCGTTGGAAGCTATTCAAATGTCTTCACAGATCTCGAGTTGCTTGAGGTGGACTACTTGATGTGACATGACATACATTTTCTTACTCTGCAGTCTACTGTTTCACCTACCCTGTCAAATGTATCACTTTACTATCTTGGGCAGGTTGAAGACTTTATTTCTTCTGATATCTTGATCAGAGGTTGTCCTTTTGCATCGATGCTCTCAATAAGCACTTGTCTGAATATTACCCTGCAGATTGAACCGTTGCGTTGTCAATGCTTCAGTCTTCAGGTAACCGAACACTATAATTCTGATGCACATCTTCAAGGACCTGATCGTAGTGTCTTGTTGAGTGTTGCTCGTTGACATAGTAGAGTTAACACTACAATCCCGAAGAGTGTTGATTGGATCTTTAATGTAGAACACCTCTTCTTTGTATTGTGCAGTGCTTCAATACTTCTGTTTGCTTTGACTGTTCTCAGATACTGATGACCTAATTCCTTAATCTGGTCCCCTTCTGAATATCAAGACACTTCAGATTTGTGGCGCGTCCAGCTTGTTTTCTCCTGGTGATCTTCCGCTCACTTATCACCAATGAACTGAACCTGCACTTAATCACTTTAGCCTTGCTCTTCTGAAGCTGACCAGTATCTTGGTTCACCTTCTATCAGTTCTTTCTATGTCTGACAAACACTACGATCCTGGTTGCTTCCAAGATCGTTGTCTTCTGTTCTCTTGACAACAACTGCATTAGCTGACTTTTCTTTAGTCAGCTGCTGAAGTCTTCTTTAAATCATCTTGTGGAAGACTTCATCAAGAATGTCCTTTCAACTCAATCTTGATGCTGATTGGATTGGTGCTTAGTTCTTCTGCTAGCTTGAATGCCATTTGTTGAGTGCTCTCTGGTTCCCTTATTATGGATTGCATCTTTGCAGTGCCAACCAGAGGCTTCGTACCTTTGGATATTCTGGGAGTGCTCATTCTTTGAGAACCGCATCTTCTCTACGATTCTGACTTGGCATTGTGAGCACTTCTGTTGGAGTCGTAGTTCTGCACTCTACGATTCAGCTTTGGCTGTGCAGACACTATGATCCTGAGATCAGACCTTGACACTCTACGATTTTTGCTTTGTGCTTGTTGTCTTCATCTGATCTTGCCCGACTACGATCTCTGTATGCACTCAATGGACTCTACAAACTCAGAGTGTAGTCTGCGATCCTTAACTTGGCTTCGACATTACTAGGCTTTACGACTCTGAGTGTAGTCAACGTTTCGGACTTGGCTTTGGCAGATGATCGTTCGTCTCTTAGGCAGGCTGTCTCTAAGAGTCTGAACATGACTTCCTCAGTACACTACGATCCCGAGGAAGCTCTTCTCGATACACTACGATCCTTCTTCGTTTCCCCTGGCAGTCTACGAACTCCGAGATCTACTATCTTGCATACTCCTAATCTGCCTCGATAGCTCCCGAGTTAACCTTTACTCACCTGGCAGACTACGACTTCTGGTACAGTGCTCGAAGATCAGACTAGCCTATCTATTATATCATAAGATCAACCTAATAAGATTGACCTTTCTATATTTATAGTCCTTGTACATCATTTTTTTTAAAGACTTTACAAAGCTTTTTTGCTCATGTAGGATCAACCTAACATATTTGATCAATTCATTCTAAGTCCTTGTACATATATTTCTATTATCTATCAAAGGACTTTACAACTTTTCTTAATGCAAGCATACTTTCATATTATTCATCCATATACATATATATCATAATCGAATCATATATAAATAGGAATAGCATTCACATGCTTATTCCTGACACATACCGGTGACAGCAGTCATCAGAACAACGATAACCAGTGGAGAAAGAAAAATACGGACAAGAGCGGCGACCACTCTGGTGGTAATCATGACCATTAGAATAGAAGAAGCGAGTCGAGAGGAGATTTTAAAAAGAGGAGATTCAACAATGACAATACGAAGACGTTAGCACCAGCAGCAACTGGTTTCAAGGGAGGAGAATGACCACCGGTCATATGCTATAAGTGTGGAAAAGGAGGACATATCAGCCCAAACTGTCCACAACAGTTTAAGGTATGTTATAACTATGGAAAGGAAGGACATATCGCTCGAGATTGCACTGTAGCGAAACCAAGTCCAGCGGGGATGGTGACTCAAAAGGCTGTCCCAGAAAATTCAAAGTCAACGGTTCCTGGAAGAGCATTTTTCGTGACTGGTCAAAATGCGAGGAACCCGAACGAAGTTAGCACGGGTAAGCTAATCATACCTTACTAGATACCGGTGCTACCCATTCATTTATTTCTCCTGCTTGTGCTCAACGTTTAAACTTGACTCCGGAGAAATTAGACTTTGATTTATCTGTGGAAACTCCGTTTGGAGAAACTTTCGTTACATCCACTGTTTATAAATCTTGTTTGATCCAAGTTGGCACCATCACATTACATGTTGATCTTATCTATTTAAAGATACTTGCTTTTGATGTGATTTTAGGGATTGATTGGTTAACTACTCATCATGCCAAATTGATTGCTTTTGTAAGGTTGTTAGTTTTTATATTCCTTAGCAACCTATTATTCGAATTTAAGCAACCAAACCATTGAAGTCAAAATCTTTCATATCAAACCGTAAAGTCATTCGTTTATTGAAAAACGGATGTCAAGCTTTCTTAGCCATGTTATGGACTTGAAAAAATACGTCAGATTTGAATGATATTTCTGTTGTTAGTAAATTTCCTGACGTATTTCCTAAACAATTTCCTGGCCTACTCCCAGAGCGTGATATTGAATTTTGTATCGACTTTGAACCCGGTACAAAACCCATTTCTAAAATCTCATATCGAATGGCTCCTATTGAACTTCAGGAGTTAAAAATCCAACTATAGAAGTTGATAACCGAGCCTCTATCTGGTGACTTCTTTTGTGGATTACACCGAAGCCAGACTCTCCGTAGGGGACGCCATATTCGTGCGATAGTAAACTGATAGGTGTCAATGTGACGTGTTATCCAAGGTTGGGACATGAGTCACATTTGAGAGCAACCTAAGTCGGTAATCGAAATATGTAGTTTTCTAGGCTTAGTTGGTTATTATCGGAGATTCGTTGAAGGATATTCTCGAATCGCTATTCCATTAACGCAGCTGACTCCTAAAGATACAAAATTCAAATGGAGCAAAGAATGTGGGAAGATGCTTCGAATAACTCAAGAGGAGACTCATTTCGGCACATGTTCTGACCATACCATCCTTAGAAAAGCGAACGTGGTAGCTGACATGTTGAGTAAAAGATCGTATACGAGTACGAGTGAGATATTGTCAAAGACCCATTTCATATAACTTACAAATGATGGATATAGAGTTAAAGACTCTAGGGACTCACATGATGATATACGAGTAGAACCAACTTTAATCGATAAAGTTAAAACCGTTCAAGCTACACATTGGAGCTAATGAATATGAAGAAGGAGGTACAAGAAGTTGTTATTCCAAAAGCGAGAATTGGCGATGTGAGGAAAGCTTAAACCTTCGATTTATTAGTCCATTAATCCTTGATCGAGTAGGAACTGTGGCCTATAGACTCGCTATACTGCCAAGTATGTCGCGTGTTCATAATGTTTTTCACGTATCGATGTTACGTAAATATGTGGACTACCCGAACCACATTATTGAGTTAGAATCAGATGAGATAACCGAAGATTTAACGTACGAGGAAGTACCAGTCAAGATCTAAAGGAGCATGTCCTACGCACAAAGGTTATACCACAAGTTAAGGTCTTGTGAAGGAACCATGCTATTGAAGAAATGACCTGGGAGTTGGAATCAGAAATGAAAGCGAGGTATTTTCACCTTTTCGAAACGCCAGGTACATACGTCAATCTCGAGGACAAAATTTTATAAGGAGGGGATATTGTAAGACCCTAATTTTTTTTTTATATATAATGGAATTTTCTCTATTTATTATTTTGAAATAGTAAGGGTTGATTTGATTAATGTGGTTAGTTATGGGTAAAATGCGCAAATATCTCAAATAAGCAAGTGGGTATAAAATATTCATTATTGTCGGGGAATATTCGTTTGGTCGTGGAATATTTTTACTGTCGAGGAATATTCGTACGACGGCGCAGCCTTGTGTGGGCCCCATAACGAAAAACGATTGGATGAAGAAAACGACAAGTATAAGTTGTTTATAAATAATGGCGTAGTTGTTACCGTTAATACTGTTGGAATATCCGGTAGTTAGAACATAGTAATACGCGTTATTGCACAGTAGCACACGGTATTGCACCAATTATTAATTCTTACGTAAGAAGGCACTACTCAATAATTATTACAATAATTACTGTTCAGTATTTTATTTTATTGATTCAATAATTGCTACGTTGATATTTTATATTACTGTTATTTCAATAATTGTCATTACACAGTATTTTCCATGATGGAAGCAATAATTCATATTATCTGAATAATATTATTAGATAACATTATTGGCAATGTCTAGAAAGTTCTGTCTAAGGAGAGGTTTGGTCACCTAATTGCGCGCCAGTAAGGAGATATCCTTATTGGAAAGCCCCTTCTTTCTTGGGAACAGCCTGTTTGCCAGTACTGTGATTCTGTAATATTATTTATGAATAATTAATTATTGATTTATATGATGAGGAAAATATTAATTTTATGTGGATATAGATGGAGAAAATTTTAATGTGACAATTGTTGAAAATTAATATTTTATCTTTTTTTGATAAAATAATTCATTTAAATATATTATTATATTTTAATAATATAATAATGGTGATATTTTTACAATGAATGTGGGATATATGAGTATATGAAGAGAAAGAATATTTTTGTTGCATTAAATGATTAAAACATGTTTTGTGTGTCAGTAGACCCCATTTCTTGACTGATATTTGATTATAACCAGTAAAATCGTCCGTTTGTGAATTTCGGTCAATTTCTGTTTGGAATTTGGAAAAAAAAAATTCTGCAAAGTTGTAGAGAATTGAATTTCTTATGGAAGGACATAAGATTCAATTTTTTTTTATAAAAGGGCTATTTATTATAAATTATTGAAGTTTTAGAATATTGAGTCTGAATTGATTTTGTTACAAAAAGTGTTTAAAACATGTTTTTCATTTTGACGGGCCCCTCTAGCATGTGTGAATTGCTGAAATTCAAATTTCAAGGAGTGCGTATAATATTTTTATAAATATTAATATTTTATTAAATTTTCTGCTTTGGTGTTCTAAGCATTTTCCTATAAATAGGGTGCTTAGGTTAGAATTAAAAATCACACCAGAAACTAAAGTTTTCTCTCTCTTTCTCTCTCTATATTATCGAGTATATTCTTGTGGGTATTTTGATACTTTGAGTGTTGCTATACGGTACAAGTTCCCTTCAGCACTATATCCAGTATTCCAGTCAGAAGTACTGTCTTTTCGAGGTAAGGGATGTTATTTTTTTTGTAAGTGATATTATTTCTTCAATATCATTATGTCGAAATATTGGTTGAAACTTTTTATCAAATTTGGAACTTTTTCATGTCGGGGTTACTATTCATGAGTTACTATTCACGAGTTACTATTCACGAGTTACTATTCACGAAACATGATAATTTTTTGTGAAATTTCTATCTTTTAGTGTCGGAGTTACTATTCACGTATACGGCACTATTCAAGAATACGACACTATTCACAGAAAAATTAATTTTTTTTCCTGTGTCCAAGATTGTCTGTTATGATTTCTATCTTTGATTGGATCTATGTTTTGGTCTTCATTCTTGAATTTTACTCCACTCTGGTTATTTATAAAGTATTTTTGAACTTGGATTGTTTAAAGTACGAATCCTTAGTATTTATTCTTTTGTTTCACTGGATTCGTTTTCTTTAAAATATTTTTCATCATCCTCAGTCTTAAATGATGATATAACTGAATATCTTTGACCTGTAGTGCAAAGATGAATGATTTTATGATAAATATCTTTGGCCCGTATTGCAAAGATGAACAAGTGTTGAGATGAACATGGCCGACTGATTAATATCTTTGGCCTGTAGTGCAAAGATGACTATTTGATTCAAGATGTATATTAATTGATGTTACAGGGATAAAATATCGATGATGGACTTTTAAATTCATAGATGATAGTAGATTTCATTCTCTACTTAACTCTTCTAATGAATTATTGTTCCGCTGCAGTTGTTGATCTAAAACTTGTTGTCTATTGTATTCTATCATATTTTTCCTTGTTGAGGACTAATGATAATTTGTTGTACATTATCTTAGTCATAATATTCTTTACTGGGCTAGTTGAGCTCACCTTTTCTTTTTTGTTTCATTTTTCTTCTCAGGAGGCGAGAATATAACGGGAACTAATCGGGGTGTGGAATGAAGGTTCTAGAAAGTCTTTTTTTTAGTCCTCACCATTTTTGTAAAATAATGTATCAATAATTCAATAATTATAATGAGGACTTATTTGAGTGTGGATATTGTCTAGATGACAATATTTTTATTTAAACTCACAGTTTTTATGTTGTATTAATAAAGTTGTAGTTATTTCTGTACCATGTATTTTGACGACTCAGAATGAGTATTGTATACCTATTTTGGGGGCGTCACAACCATAATGAAAATCGGACACTAGTACAGTAACCAAAAAAATGTATTATCCCTTGATAAAATTGAATGAATCTGAATCGAATTTGAATTTGAATGAGTTGAATCTGAATGAAAAAAATTGTTTGATAATTAACATATTTGAAACATCTGAATGACAGAAATTTATTATTTTACCCCTTTTGAAAAAATTTAAAGTTGTTTTAAATTTATTTAATATTAGTTAATATAAAACTCCATTCGTCCCACGATAAAAGTCTTTATTACTATTTCATGTAGTCCCAAGTTAAATGTCTACTTACCTTAAATAATCTATTTTTTATAATAATTTATCCTATAATACCCTTATTATTAATTGTTATATTTCTATTCTCTATGCATATTTATGGAGCATCACTAGTAATGTGCAGAAAACTATGCAATTAAATGAGAATTTAAATATGAACAATTTTTTCATTTTATCTTTTTTCTTAATATACGCAAAAAGTCAACGGAGGGAGTAGTTAATATTTTTTTTAAATTTTAATTTTTTTTACTTTATTCAACTGCTCATTCAGCCAACAAAATCTGACTTAGCCATTCAACTCAATCATCTAACCAATTCAGCCATTCAGACAATTTTTTTTTCCAAAACTAACGGACTTAATAACTGACCAATTCAACCATTCAGATGTATTCAATTATAAACAAACATGCCCTTAGGACTGTATCTCAATTTTGTGGTCAAGGTGAACCTTTTCAACAGTAGATGTGGTGGCCATTTGACTACATGCAATCCCACATTGATGTGTGCAAATCATACACCATGCGTTAACGTGTGTTCATGTCAAAGAGAGAAAATGAAAAAAGTCATAAAATCACTGGTAATTAAATATAAAAAATAATATATATATATATATATATATATATATATATATATATATGGGATATGATCCATAACAAGCATTTGCTATGGAGGAAATTTGGACAAATAGCATCATATCCGACCATTCTATAAATCAAGGGCAAAGATTAAAAATAACAATACCCTTACGCTGCACCATCTAGCGTAAGCTGAATTGATTAAACCCCCTTACGCTACTTGGTGTAGCGTACGCTTAAAAAAATTTGTGATGTCCAATATTTCCCAATATCTGTCTGTCTCTCTTCCTTACAAAACCTCACCCCTTCACTTTCTCTCTCTTCTCACTCACAAAAAACACACTACACAAACCGCCGTTCCAATCCTACAAATAAAAACAGTTTCACTCTTTCAATTAATTTTCTTTAGCCACAAAACATAATCAGTGTTGTTCTCAATAACTGACCGATTTTATTTGGTTTTTTCTGTTTTATTATTCTTTGCTTCTTCACTGCTATTGCTATAGAGTCAGAGAGTCAACTTGGAGCCGACACAGGACAAGCAAGCGCTCCTTGCTTTCATCTCCCAAATCCCCCACGAGAATTGCCTACAATGGAACCGGTCAGATTCGGCCTGCAACTGGGTTGACGTCAAATGCGACCCCAATCAATCCTATGTCTCCACCCTCCGACTTTCCGGAATCGTCCTGGTGGGCCCGATTCCACCCAACACCCTCGGTAACCTGACTCAGCTCCGAGTCCTCGGCCTCCGCTCCAATAGTCTCACCGGACAACTCCCTTCCGACTTCTCCAACCTCAAATTCCTCCGCAGTCTCTACCTACAAGACAACCAATTTTCCGGCGAGTTCCCACCGACTCTACCCGAATTAACTTGGCTAACTCGTTTAGATCTCTGCACCAACAACTTTACCGGCAAAATTCCATTCTCCGTCAACAATCTCACCCACTTAACCAGACTATTACTGGAAAACAACAGTCGGAGGGAGATAGGGAGGGAGGGTTTATGCGAAGTCGCAGGGGGAATCGCAGTCGCTACTTCGTTTCCAGTATTTGATATGTTGGGGCAAATTGGTCCTCTAATTTTAAATTAAGTGTACGCTACACCAAGTAGCGTAAGGGGCTTTAATCAATTCAGTGTACGCTAGACGGTCCATCGTAAGGGTATTGTTATTTTTTAATATTCGCCCTTGATTTATATAATGGACGAATATGATGCTATTTGCCCAAATTTTCTCCATAGAAAATACTTGTTATGGATCATATATATATATATATATATACAGAACCGATCAGGTGAGGGCTCCCTTACTTTGTTAAAATGCGGATTTTTTTTTTGGTTTTTTTTAAACAACTAAAAAAAATATTTAATATTTTATGGAACTGAAATTTTTTCATAATATAATGTTTTGGGCGTGTTTTGAATACCTATACCAAAAAGTGGTGGTACAGTCTGCCCAGACTGTACATACATATTTTGTTATACGTACCCAAATCACATCCAAAACACTGTATTATGAAAAAATTTCAGTTCCATAAAATATTAAATATTTTTTTAGTTGTTTAAAAAAAAACTAAAAAAAAAAGTCCGCATTTTAACAAAGTAAGGGAGCCCTCACCTGATCTTGACCCTGACCCTATATATATATATATATATATATATATATATATATATATATATATATATATATATATATATACATACGGAGAGGCTCTAAAGCGAACCAAAGACGAACTGTCGTCTTTGGTGTCTATGGTAACGGTTCGACCCGTCGCCAAAGACTACATGACTATGGCGACGGATCAAACCGTCGCCATAGACACCAAAGACGACAGTTCGCCTTTGGTTCGCTCTTTAAGATTCGCTTTAGAGACGGGCCGTATATATATATATAGAGAGAGAGAGAGTCCGGATCAGGTCCGGACTCCCGAATTTTAACAAAATTCGGACCTTTTTTTTTTTTTTGCTTTTTTTTTTTGAAACAACAAAAAAAAAATTTATGGAACTGAAATTTTTCCATAATACAGTGTTTTGGGCGTGATTTGGATGCCTATACCAAAACATTTCTGTACAGTCTGGGCAGACTGTACATACATTGGTTGGTATAGGTATTAAAAACACACCCAAAACACTGTATTATGGAAAAATTTCAGTTCCATAATTTTTTTTTTTAGTTGTTTAAAAAAAAAAGCAAAAAAAAATAAAAAATACGGGGTCCGTATTTTAGGACCAGTCCGGGAGACCGGACTGGATCCTTGTTCTATATATATATATATATATATATATATATATATATATATATATATATATATATATATATATATCTCAGCTCTCTCCAGCGAACTAAGAGCGAATCGGTTATAGTGACGATTTTTTCCGTCGCTTTAGCCTAAAAAACCGACTTTCTATGCTATAGCGATGGAAAGAACTGTCGTTATAGCCTGTTCGTTCTTAGTTCGCTCTTTCCAATTCGCTGGACAAACGGATTATATATATATATATATCAAATGTACACTTATGTCAATTTTTAGATTGTCAATTACGTATAAAGTTGTAAACGAGCCAAACATTCGGGCTTGACTCGAAAAAATACGAACGACACTCGGATTCGTTAATAATATGATCTGAACATAAAAAATAGTTCGAATAAAAATACAAGTAAAATCTGAACAATGCTATACTCAACTCGTTTAATATTCAAACTACTCGAATTCTCGATTTACAATTATATTTCGACACAAATTTATCGCAACGCATTGCAAAACTCATAAAACATGCATGTGTTTTTGTGTGAGAGAGAGAACATGAAGAAAATCATAATAGTACTAATACTTAAATATTCATGTAAACATTTGTCAAGGAACACAAAAGGAAGTACCAAATTAACAAGCAAATAAAGAAGTCAATTCCCGAACCACCAACCTTGCTGACCAGCTGGTACAGCATGGAACAAATCTGGTGCGCTCTTGACTTCCCTAAACTAAACTATTGTTCAACCTCAAAATGTGAAACCCTAATTTGCCATGAAAATTAACAAATTACATCGACAGTTAATGATCTGGATTCAGTGAAGCTAACGGTGAATTGACTAATGATCAATTCAATAGCAAAATAGTTGATTGGATCGACCATTTTCTTTTATTAATTTTCATCAAAAGCCAGTTAGATGCGACTTTTGCTATTGGATTGACTAGTGCTCAAATCGCCCTTAACTTCGCCCAATCCGGATCTTTGGGTAAAGAAAGGATAGACGATAAGGAGATAAAAGAAAGAGAGATGCAAATTCTGAGTAACTAGGGAGTACTGGCACTCTCATCTTTTTTCTGGGGCGGAGCAGCTGGTGGCTCCGTGTAGGAGTTGCCACATATAATGCCTCCATCGTCAGGGCACCCACCACTACTGCTGCCACAGCTAAGCGCCGCGTTGATTTGCTGCATGGTGTTGCATATGTGATTGTTGATGGCTGTGACACTGGAGAGGTTGAGCTTTGCAGTTGGGATTGTGCTGGCTAGAACTTGGAGTCCTATAGTGAGGAGACAGCCAGAATCCGTTATGTTTACATTGTCAGAATCTTTTGCATTGGCAGCATTTTTGTTGCTTGGACCGATTGGAACTATGACAAATCCAAGGGGGAGAATAGGGATACATGACGGATCCTCGCCATTCATGACTAGCTGGATAGCTTCTACATCTATAATTGTGTATGCAACAAGACTTCCAGACTCATCGGTGCAGCTCTCTTGAAGCATGAGCTCTACATTTTGGGACGAGTTGCTTGCAACCTGCATGCACAAAATAATATCCTAACCTAATTAAAGTCTTCTGAAAATGCTGGAAAAAAATTCGTACGAATTCGTAAATATCTAAATTCGATACATCCAAGTCCAGTCATAGTTGAGATTCAACAGCTAACTCAAATAATAAGCTTAATATTGCGACAATAGGCCATATAAATTTGGCTACTTCTTTATATATGCATTTTTGTGTAAATACATGGTAATGAGAAAGAGTTTTTATAAGGTGCAGTGGTGCACATTCTTATAGCAATAGTGGCCTATTGAACATGTACAAGAATAATTTGGTACACTAATGCAAGCAATAACAAATTTCTGTGAAATTGAAAGAAGAATACAATTAAAGTTTTTTCTCCTAGTATATGAATGCTACTTACATTTATACGAAGAAGAGAAATGCAATTTCCAGGATGAGAGCCATTTGCAATGTGAGCAACCTCTTGCATTGAATTCCCATTGGAAAGAACATCCAGCTGCAAGATGAATTATTTAATTATACACTTGTTTTAGTTTTATAAATATATATTGAAAGAGAAACAGATGAATGTTCTACAATTTTAGATTATTTAAAGTTATAACTGATCATATAATTAACCTGAGCTCTGCGGTGTTCGTCTCTTAATAGATTGAAGACCTGGTAGTGAGGATATGGAAGCCAAATAGTGGATACAGCACTCAGGATTAAGCCATTGGGTTGACAAGGTTCTGTGGCTTTCCTTGTTGTTATTCTGACAGTGTCATCAAGGGAATCCGAAAGGGCTGTCCATGACTGGCCACAGGAATTGCTTAGGCTAACGCAAAACGTTCTCATCATCCGTTGAGCCAAATTCATCAAGTTTGTTCTAGCCTCCGGAGATGGTATCACTGAAAAACCATATAACAAAAGAAAAACATATACGTATTTCCATAATTTGTTTTGACAATCAAGGTTCAAAAATGGGTAAAGGAATTAGAAAGGAAAAACAGAATTATCATTTGAGTTCTATTTGTTCAAGGAATATGATTCGCAGAAGACACCTATTAGTTGTTTGAAGGTACATAAATGCATACAGATAAATGTGTTTGATTTTCACTATTTGAAGAAAAAATAAATAAATAAAAGGTATGATGCTTTCACAAACAAAACCTTATATAATGTGTAGTATAATGTTAACAAGTTAACAATCAAACATATATTTTCATAATTTTGATGAGACTTGGAAATAAGAATTAGTACACACCTCCAAGGTCGGGTATATTTCTGGCCATGAGGCTAGCGAGCCTCTCACATTGTGTCTGTAAGACTGCTAACCAGCGTTGTGCTCCAAATGCCATTCCACAGTTGACAAACTCGTTAAAGATCTGATGCACTGGTTGATCCATGACCTCCGCATGTTCTACCCAAGTAACCTGTATTTTTACTAACAGAGTCAGTTCTAGGATAGTGCTGGCAATGTGTGCCCTTCTTTCAAATTTTTACAATAATGGATGTGTGCATATCAAGATCAATTTCAATTGACTATAATGCCTTGTGGAATTATTAAAAATGAAAATTTGATTAATTCAAGAATGAGAGTATCAGTACCCTTGAGTATCCATTGGGCATATCTTGAATGATGCACCCAGAGGGACATCTCTTATATATAGGAAAAGCGGGTGAATAGTTATCTTGGAAACTATCAAGGGGGAAGTCAACGATTGCCCAAGTTCCTTCCTCTGCATTCTGCTGGCAGTAACGAAGAAAATGGGCTTCTCTTGTGGGAACCAAAGGTGATGCTATTTGTAGTTCTGCATACATCTATTTGGAAGATGTTAAATGCAAGAGGAAGATAAAATCTTGTAAAAATAAAAAAGTAAATAGTAGTCAAGTTCCAATCTTATGAAGTTCTTATAGAATATAAGGGACAACTTTTTTTGTAATTTGTACAAGTATAACAATGAAACACTCACAAGATGGAGGGAACCACTTGCATGTCCAGAATCACCAGATGTAATTATTTGAAGAGTTTTTGCTCTTGAAATAATGGAAGGAAATAATTCCACCCATTTATCCTGAAAAAATAGAGATAAGTCTCAACTCTATGAATCATTTTATCCGAAACTAGTTTGAGTAGGCTATGAATCCTAAAAGTAAGAAAAACCAAGACAAATAGAAGAAACACATAAACCAAAGTATATATTCTTCAAGTAAAAAACTAAACTTTAGTGGTTCTAGTAACATTTAATATAAAATTTCTAAAAAATTATGACTCTTGAATAAGAATAATACTACAGTAATGACGAATATATATATACATATACCAACTGTAAAACAACTCACAAATTTATATTTTAATTAGTTAGAAATGCTTCAAGCTGGTAGAATAACTTACTGCATCTAGGAATGCATCAACCAGGGTGATACTGTTCATTATAACAACAGCAGTTTCACGCGAGGCTTCAGTTCTCAGCTGATCACTTGGATGCTGATTAAGGCTCATAGGCCATGGAAACATGTTTTTATGCTCTTCAACATTAAGCACCTCCCTTTCACAACCATTCATTCGAATCCAAAGAGGCTCACCAGTTAGACACATCTTCATCAATTCATTCATAGATGACATAGCCAGCTTCATTGCAAGAGATTTTTCTTCTTCCAAGATCACTAGACCACCACCAGAAAATTGGGATGAATTTTCAGGCATTATAGGTACAGGAATCATTTTGGTGCAATTGTTCATGGACTCTTCAAAATGGCTGGGATATGTACTCATATCTAGTTCCAAGGAACGGGGAAGAAGCGGAGGAACTGATCCTGTTGCTTGAATTGGTCGCCCAATATATCGTGAAGCAAGAGAGCAAACTCGCTCAAGCTGTCAAACATTCCAGATACTAGAATCGATTAAATTCATTAAACAACATCTTATAGGTTCACAATTTATAATGGAAATATGAGAGTCCCACATTAATCTCTTTTACGTGAATGTGGGTCCCAATCATTATTCATGTCATCATTTTCCTTTATAAGTAGTGGTTGAAAATTGTATAAAGATGTCATATTTCATATATGATTTCAATGCACATTTTGTTTTTTTCCGGCTTTAGTGGTACCAATTATGTTGTTTTCGAATCAATCTATATGTGTTCCTGCAAAATTAGGCATATCTTACACTCACAAATACACATTACCTCTGCCATGAGACGGGCATTTTCAAGGCGAAGTTGTTCATCATAGCCCGTGTCCCCTTGGATGCCTTGACCTGGACTTCCACAATTAGAGCAAATAATATTCTGTAACGCGGCTTGCAGTCGATAATTCTCTTTCTTCAAGTTATCATTCTCTGCTTTAAGTAGAGCATTCTCTGCTCGATCTTGTTGTGCCTATACATTGAAGTGAAATGGACCACAATCACAAACATTAAACAATTTTTTTTTAAAATTATCTGCATGCATTTTAGTCTTTAAAAACTAGTGAACAAAAAAACAATAAATGGTATGCATTAAAATTAAGTTTCCAATGTAATACGAATTGTGAATTAAAGTCCTTAGTTAATGAGGTTCTCGAAATAAAGCCTATGAAAGTAATGCCCTTTTGTGTTGCCATGAAAATGAAAGCTAAATGAGAGACAATGAATGAGCATGGTGAAGTGGGGCTTGGGCACACCTTCATTTGGGTTCGTCGGTTTTGGAACCAGAACTTGACTTGGCGGGGCTTGAGGCCTAAATCCAGGCTTAATTTCATCCTTTGTTTATCATCAGGGTGTGGGCATTCCTTAAACAACCTGTAAATTACAAGTCAATCGACATATATTACTACAAAAATATGTCAGACTCTGGTTGCGAATAGACACAATGGCAATTTGTAAAGTAATACAAATAAATGGGTAATTAATTAATTTGTCTACTTGCAACAATAATTTGACATATTTTTGTCACAATATAGAAAAGGGAATTGTAATTTTCCTAATAGAAAGTTGATATTTCCACAAGATTTGTTCATATGAATATGGATCCCATTTAGTATTCAAGTGAAAGAAATCATATGAAACTATTAAATTCCCTTGTGAAAATATCAACTCCTTATAAAAATTATAATTAAATTTATAAAACACACAATATTGTCGGGACCCTCAACCCAAACCCAAGGTGGACACACAGGCTCGGCGTGTTTGTTCATTTGACTAAATTTTTTAAGAAAGTCAAATGACGAGCCGTGCCTGGGTGTTAGAAGGGACTGACAGAGAGGAGGAAAGGGTGTCATACGCTTCCATTTCTCGGATTTGGTTAGCAGTGTGGCGGTGGTAGCGTTTCTTCCTTGTTGGTTCTTGTGCATTATCTTGTTCGTTACCAGAAAGTCCTTCAATCTGCTCGCTACCGGAGCCACTGTCCAACTCCTCCTTCCCTTCCAGTCATCTCTTCTTTCTGTAATGAACCAAAATTAGTCAGCTCAAAAAATCTTTCAAACATGCATAAATATGTATATAAATAAAAATTTAATTACTGTTCCAAAAAAAGTCTCATTCGCGCCGCCTCGACTAAACTAAAAACTTACTAATTTGAGGTATAAACATGAACAAAACTCACTCTTTTTTCTGGGAATATATATATAAGATTGCACTATTTTTATATGTATTTTTGATATTTTTACTTGATATTCTCTCGCCTCTCACATAAAAAAAGGTGAAATCGGAAATATCAAAATACACACGTGAAAATATTAGCTGTCGGTAGAGAAAACGATGAACTTACCGGAATAATGGGTGTGAAAACGTTGAATGGCATGTTAGACAAAAAGTTGAAATTAGGGTTCTGCATCTGGGAAGAAAAGAAGGAATCTGAAGGATGAACACCATCTCCTCCACTCATGTTTGACACTACTACATGGCAATCTCCATACATTTTTCTCTCTCTTCTTAAAAGTAGAACAAAAGAGAAAACCAGAAATACAGAAAACAAAGCTCCAATGGGAAAGAGATGATGGAAGGGTATCCTAAAACCTCAGAGGTCTAATAAATAGGGAAATACTAAGAAAAGTCGGTAGAAAATCGGACAAGAGTGAAGTAAACAGATATTTTGTCCATACACAAAGGATATTGATATGGACTGTTGACTTTGAAGAAAAAAACATTCAAAGGTCTAAATGCTGATGTGCCCTTGCCATTAAAGTTGAAGAATAAAAGATCTGGTGGATAGAGCTGAAATTAAATGAAAAAAATGTCTAGGAAGGTAGCTGGTGAGAGAGAGAGAGAGAGAGAGAGGAGTGAGAGTAATTGCAAGTGCCTATATGTTTTGAGTCATATTTATAACATCCACCTCCTTTCTCTCTCTCTCGTTTTGTAGTAATGGGGGAGTTAACTACTAAATGGAGAGCCTTAATTGGGCTTGAAAGAAACGGATTTATAAAAAACACAGATATTAAGAGTTGTACTAATTAATTATTCATTGATTAAATTAAGGGCTATATGTATATACACAGCTGTGTATTACACAGTAGGTCTATGGCTATAGATTTTTTGGGTTATAGCGACGGTAAACTGTCGCTATAGCCCAGAATAGCTATGACGACGGATGAAACCGTCGCTATAGTCCAAAAAATCGTCGCCATAGTCTACTATATAATACACAGCTGTGTATATACATTTTTTCCTTAAATTAAATATTACTCTCTCTATTTCATGATAAAAATTCTTATTATTATTTTGGATAGTCTCATGTTACATATTTTCCTATTATATCAATATCATTAAATATCTCATACTTTTCTTATTCTAATTCTCTCTCCATATTTAATGATATTATTATGAATAATTTTATTATTTCATTCATCTTTTTAATATGCGTAAAAAACCCATCATAATTTTTATTCGAGGACGGAGAGAGTATAAAATTTTATAAAAAATTACTAGTACTCTAATAGTTTTACATGAAGATGTAATGAATTTATACGTAGTTCCTTTCATATAAATATCGTGTTGGACCCACATACATGTAAAAGAGATTTATATGAAGATGTAGTATTAGTATCATTTAAAAATTTGATATTTACACAAATAAAGATATTAATAAATTCACAGTAAATAGGCCCCACAATCATGCAAAAAAGATTATGTGAAAATATCAAATTTTATTTGTAAAATATTGATTCCCGTTTAATATATAAAAATAAGGGAATTGATATTTTTACATAAAAAAATACTAAAATAATATTTCCACACAATCTCTTTCGCATGAATGGAGGAGATATTCATGTAAAAATATCATTTTATTATTTTTTTTATGTGAAAATATCTCGTTTAAAATATCACTTTCGATTAAAAACAAATTAACATTTAATATAAAAATAATATAGAAAATTTAGTCACCATTAATAATTTTAAAAAAATTTAAACGACAGAGAACAAGAAATCGAGGTTGTTTCATTTACCAAAAGTCAAACTTTCTTGTTTTCATCCCATACATCTTATTCACAACATTCCAAGCATAAACTTTACTAAAGTTGAGACTTGAGTCTCGTTAAAAATCTTCTATTTCTTATAAATCGTTGACAGACGTGCTTGATTAACTTTTTTTTTCGATTTTTTTCTAATTGGTATTAAAGCCATGTTAATTTATTAACATATTAATAAATATATTACTTATAAATTACACATATATGGTCACCTTTGAAAAATGACTGATTTTTCAACTTCTCTTTCAACCGTAGCTACTAATGCCTCAGCTTCTACAGTTGAAGCAACCGAACTGATAGCCTGTCAGGATGTAAAGGAAGCCTTAGATAAATGGACCATTCCTAAAATCAGACCAAAAACAATTTATAAAATTGGAACCTTTGATTTTATCAGTAAAAGAATAATTAAAATCTTTGAACATGCTTTTCCTTTACAGAATAACGATGAAATTTTATATTTACTGCATGTTGAAGACTTGTACCCCTTTTTACAAAAATATAAATATGTTCACATAGGACTTGTCCAAGTAGCCTTCAAACCTTTGACTTTACTTGGCCAAAATACCAGTATTCAGTGCACACTTAGAGATGGTAGGTGTCTTAACTGGAAAGCCTCTCTCATGGGAGCTATTGAAACTAGCATTGCCCTTGGACCAGTATATTTTAATATCTACCCGAATTTAAGTGTTGCCCTAACTGATAATAATTTATCAAAAGTCTTAGAAATGAGAATCATATCTCATGGTTATGAATACCTACCCGGATCCCCTCCTTTTGCCATATTATTCCGTATACACCTTAAAGTTTTAACGACTTTAAATCCCTATATCAGAAAGCAAAGCCAACAAGGACATACTGTCCTTATTGACACTAACCTCTTTAGTAGTCAAGTGGCTATTCCCAGAATGATTCCTTGGGAAGAAATTACTTTTCCAAAACAATGGCAAATTACTAATGACGTTCCTACCAGACTTATAATTAGACAAAACATTGAAGATGTTATTTAAACCAGTAATAGAAATGTTTATCTAAAATTTCAAAGACCTTTTACCAGAAGTCGATCTATTAATAATATTTCTTATAACATTGATTTTCCTGAATCATCTAGACAATCTGTGTCTGACCCTTTAGAATCTGTTTATCCAGAGTCTAAAAATCCCAGTAATGAGTCTGTCAAAAATGAAGACATAGTTAGAGGAATTCATATTTCTGAAAATCAAATAACTCATGGTATTTATGAGGCTACTCCTCATAACAGAAGACCTTACAGTCCAACTGCTAGTGATATGAATTTTGAGTATTAAATGGATTTTTCTCCAAATAGTAAAATTCGCCAATGTTTAAACCAGGAGTTCATGCAGGATAAATACCAGAATTTTAGAAATTGGTATTTAAAAATCATGATAATGATAAGTTAGCAGAAATTAAAGCTAATTATTATGCTTATCTGAACAGTAACCAGTGTATATTATCATTTGCTAAATGGTATTATGATTTTGTCTTAAAATCAAATTTTTATACTGAAAATCAACTAAATGTATTAACTGGAATTCAAAAAGATTGGATTACCACAAATGGTAATATTATTCAGTATATTCATCCCCCTCCTAAGTCTCTTGAACTTAGCTCTGGAAATGAAAATTTAAAGCCCTTAGTTATTAATCCGTATGTTGATATTTCTGAAGTCTCTCATCAACAAGAAGAAGTAAAGATAAATGACATTTTACCCTTGTCTAAACAGAATAATTATACTAATCTATTCCTTCAAACTGTAGGAAAACAGTTAACTAGGATTGAAGAGCAAATAAATCATATTAATGATAATTGCCAAATTGTTCCACAAAAAATTGACCTTCAACCTGCAGCTATTAAGCCACCTTTAGAAGTTAATAATTTTAAAATGAAATCTTCTAAAACCAGTGATAATTTTATTGAAAATCTTTTAAATAAAATGAAAGATTTAAAACTCACTCCCACATCCTTGTCCTAGATCAATATGATGTCTGGACAACCTTCTTCTCATACCAGTAATGATAATACTGATAATGAAGAAGAAGATTCAGATATTTCCCATATTAATATTTTTGAAATCCAGAATAATTTTCAAGAAATGCAAAATATTAATAAAACTACTTATAGTCAAAAGCCTATTAATAGAATGACTTTATCTGGACCTAGTAGGTACTACTACCCCAGACCTACTCCTCAGGATATTCTGTATGAAGAAGACTTTCTTCATTCCCAGAAGTCTTATCATGGTAAGACCATCTATGAATGGAATATCGATGGTAAAACAGAATATCAAATTTTTGAAACCATTAATCATATCTTGAAGTATGCTATAGTCTGCAAACAGAATGATAACACAGACCATCAGATTTGTCGTTTCTTAGTAAATGGTTTTACTGGCATTCTTAAAGGATGGTGGGATAATGTACTCTCTGATAACCAAAGAACTGAAATCCTTCAATCCTATAAGAATGATACTGAACCTATTACTAAACTTGAAACTAGAAGAGAAGATGCTTGCTACACCTTAGTTCAAGCTATCGTTCATCATTTTGTAGGACCAGGACAGATAAATACCGATAGAAGTAGAGAACTCTTACAGAACCTTCATTGCTCATCCTTAACCCATTTTAGATGGTATAAAGATGTTTTTTAATGAAAGTTATGCAAAGAGCAGATGCTAACAGTGAACATTGGAAAGCCAAATTTGTAGATGGACTCCCTACTTTCTTTGCAGAAAAAATTCAAAAAAAACTTAGAGATAAACATGACTGTATGAGTATACCTTATGACCAATATTCTTATGGCCATCTTATTTCAGTAATTATCGAAGAAGGATTATCATTATGTAATGATATTAAACTTCAACAATTAATGAAAAAACAGAATCTTACTAAAAGATATGAAATAGGAGAATTTTGCGATCAATTCTTTTATGACACAAAATTACAGTATCCTCAGAAAGTTAAAAAATAGCAAAGTTCTAAACCTTTTAGATCTTACCAGAAACATTCTTCTAAGAAATCTTCGAAAACCAAAACCCCTGAAAAATCTTCCAGGAAAAGAAAGAGTAGCAAAAAAAGATAAATCTAAAATTCAATGCTATAAATGTGGAAAAACAGGACACTTTGCTAATAAGTGCAATTCAAAATTAAAACAAAAACTTAATGAATTATCCCTTGATGAGGAAAATCCAACAGACAATTCTTAATTGTTTGTCTAATAACGATTCCGAGTCCAGCTCAGAAAATGATTTAGCAGAAGTCTATTCAGAATCTGACAATAATTCTGACAATGAACAATGTCAAACCTGCACTATTAATAACTGTAATACAGCTACTGAAGCTAATTACTGGAAAGCTATCGTCGAGATGAATGGTTTAGATATTGGAGGTCCCAGTATTAATGTCTTAACTGACCACCAGAAATCCCTTCTCGACCTAGTCGAACAAATTAAAGATCCAGAGATTAAATTAAAATTTTTAGAAATCTGTTAAAAAACACAAAAGGCTGAAGAGACCCTACCTATTAATCAGTACAGTATGAAGGAGGTTATGAAACGTATTCAGGGCGTTTCTACCATTGAAAAGCCTACTACTATTCAGGATCTAAAAAATGAAATAAATATTTTAAAATCTGAAATAAAACAATTACAGAATAATAATATTATTATCTTTCAAGATTTAAACAATATTAAAAATCAGTTAAATCACAAACAGGATAATATAGAATCCTCCAAACAACCAGAATCTTTTGATAAACCAGAATCTTCTGAACAATATTTAATGCTTATGAATCAAGTAGTCTTCCAAAAATGGTATATTAGAATTTCTTTTATTATTAAACCAGATTTTATTATCAAAGACGCTATTGCCCTTATTGATAGTGGTGCTGATATGAACTGTATCCAGGAAGGACTTATCCCTACCAAATACTTCCAAAAGACCACTCAATCTTTAACCAGTGCAAGCGGAAATACTATGAATATTAAGTATAAAATTCCTGAAGCCTTAATCTGTAATCAAAGTCTTTGTTTACCTACTTCTTTTGTTCTTATCCGTAATATGAATCAAAGTATCATTCTAGGCACCCCCTTTTTATGCCTTTTAATGCATATTTCAAAAATTGATACTTTAGGAATTCATACAACTCTTAATAACAGAAATATTATTTTTGAATTTATTACAGAACCCTACACTAAAGAATTAAATCAAGTCAAAAACATGATTTATTCTAAAGAAAATCAAATCAATTTTATTCAGAAAGAAATACAATTTCTTACTACAGAACAGAGAATTTTACAACCTTCTTTACATGAAAAAATAAGATTAATCCACAAAACTCTTCAAACAGAAATCTGTAGTGATGCCCCAAATGCTTTCTGAAACAGGAAGAAACATATTATTTCTCTTCCTTATATCCCTAATTTTAATGAGAAAAATATTCCTACTAAATCTCGACCCAGCCAGATGAAGAAAGAATATTTACTCCTTTGCAAAACTGAAATTGAGTCCCTTCAATAGAAAAAATTAATAAAACCCAGTACCTCACCCTGGAGCTGTACTGCCTTTTATGTTAATAAAAATTCAGAAATTGAACGAGGAACTCCACAACTTGTTATCAACTATAAACCTCTTAATGAAGCCCTTCAATGGATTAGATATCCAATTCCGAATAAGAAGGATCTTCTTGACCGACTTCATGATGCCACTATTTTATCAAAATTTTATATGAAATCAGGATTTTGGCAAATTCAAATTATAGAACAGGATACTTATAAAACTGCTTTTACAGTATCTTTTGGTCACTATGAATGGAATGTTCTTCCATTTATAGTAAAAAATGGACCTTTAGAATTCCAGCACATCATGAATGATATTTTTAATCATTTTACTGAATTTATTATCTGTTACATTGATGAAGTTTTAATTTTCTCTTCATCAATTGAACAACACATAAAACATTTAAATATTTTTAAAAATGTTATCATAAAAAATGGTTTGATAGTTTCTGCCCCTAAAATGAAACTTTTCCAAACAAAAATTAGATTTCTCGGACATAATATTTCCAATGGAACTATTATTCCAATTGATAGATGTATTGAATTTGCATCTAAATTTTCGAATGAAATCAAAGACATTAATCAACAGCAAAGGTTTTAGGGAAGTTTAAATTATATTCGTGATTATTATCCTAATCTTTCCCAAGATGCTTCTATTCTGTATACTCGTCTTCGGAAAAATCCTTTACCCTGGACTGAAGAACATACTGATGCAGTAAGAAAAATTAAATCTAGAGTTAAACAGTTACCTTGTTTATCCCTACCTAATCCTGAATGGAAAAAAATTATTCAGACCAATGCTTCCAATACAGGATATGGTGGTATTTTAAAACAATTTAATCCTAACAGTAATAAAGAAGATCTTATTCGCTTTACTTCAGGAACTTGGAAATGACCCTCTTTAAATTATCCTACTATTAAAAAGGAATGTCTTTCAATTGTCAAATGTGTTTTAAAATTTCAGGATGATCTTTTAAATCAGCACTTCTTAATTAGAGTTGACTGTTTAGCTGCAAAACAAATATTTAAAAAGGACGTTCAGAATTTAGCATCCAAACAAATATTTGCTACTTGGCAAAGTATTTTATCAATATTTGACTTTGATATTGAATATATCAAAGGAAACCAGAATTCTTTACCAGATTTTTAACCAGAGAATATTTGCAGGAATGACCAGTAGAGGTCGCGGCCGCGGCCAAAAAGGTCGAGGCAGAACTAATCTATATTATACAGAATTTCCTAGCTTGAACACTCAGTCCAGTAATTCTTCGGCTTCTTCTAGCCAACCTACAGTAAAAGATGTTCTTCTTTTACCCGAACAGTATATTCCAAATACTTATGTAGAAAAAACAGTATTGTTTATTGAACAGAATGATGAGAACTAGGATGAAAGATCCATGGGAGATCAAGTGACGTTATTTAACGACTCAACAGTCTCCTCCTCGTTTTAACCAGTATCGTTATGTATATGAGCAAATCATTTTAGAAATAACATTTATGGATATAAAGCATACACTTCATGATCCATCTAAACCGACCAGTCCAATCCAATATAGAAAAACCACTATCAAGAGCATCATGCCTCTTGTCAATTGGGGTATTAATCCTCATACCACCCGTACCATTGAATCCACACATTTAACAGAAACCAGATACAGTTATTGGGATTATATTGATTCCTTTACATAAGAATTTTATTACCAGAATCCCATCCATAACCACTCTTGGTTCATCCGTATCTGTCCCGAAGTTTTAAGAAACAAAATTCCCAACTGGTTTTTCGTTTGGTGGGATAAAATAGGTATCACTATTGACACCCTACCAGAATCAGTTCAAACAGCATTCAAGGAATGACTAGTTGCCTATGCCCATATACCAGTAAATAAAGAATTATCTATGCAAAAACTGTTTACCCATTTCATAATCCGTTTTGGAATTCCTTGGATTTAGAAGTGGGATTTTCAGTGCGATTATCAGAATAAAATCCCTCGCCTAAAAAGAGTATTTTTTACCAAGTGGTGGGATAAAGGGCTTAATCCCACTTTACCAGAACTCCTGAAGACCATAAAAGGTCATACCCAGGCCTGTTTAGATGTTATACCTCAGAGCCTTCCAGCATCAACGCCAGTTAATCCCTTTGTTAAAATCAAAACAGAATTAAAACAAAAATTTCCAAACCTTACTGAAACTGAACTATTTGTCAAAACTATGGATTATATGAAAAAACAATTCTTACAATCTTTAGTCCCGGATGATGCCTCTATGAAGACTGTTAACAGTGATGAAGAATCTGAATAGGATGACAATCAATTCAACGTGTTAGCAGGAGAAAGTCAAGAACCGGAGCCTACAATGGGAGACTTTTGGGATTCTCTCACTTCAATGATTTCTGAGAAAATGGCACAAGACAAAAAAGGAAAAGGAAAGTCATAAAGTCATTCCACTATAGCATCAATAATCAGAAGAAAACAAGTATAGTGTTCCCACCAGCAACGATGCATATCCAGTTACCTCTCAATTATCAGAAGCTGACAGCCACCTGTCCACTACAGTATTCCCACTTTGCCGACAGCTTGTCTCTTATCCTCCACTTCCTACGGCTAAGGGATAAAGAAGAAAAGATAAGGATTACTGCTCGACTCCACTATCCAGGACACGTCTGATCCTTTCTCTCCTTCTCTTTTGTATAAATAAGGGAGACCTTACCCTTGTTGAGGCAGAACTTTCTTTAGAATTTTCTTTTGCATTCTCTTTGTACCTCTCTGTAAAATACATGATAAATATATAAATCTGGAGTTTGAAGATATCCAAGACTCTTCTGTAAGTTTTAATTATTGCTTCTGTTAATTATTATGTTTCCTTATTTGAGCTTTTAAATTATCATACTGAGAATAGTAATCGATACAAAATAGCATATCAATCTGCAACAGATAATTATAATCGTTCTTATTTCGTAGAACAGTTTACACATCAAAACATTATATTGATTTAACAAAAACCGCCATACAGGAAGAAACCTGTCGGCTCATAATTTTGGGTAGAACCCCTACCCCTAATCAACAGTAATTTCATGAGATCGTATATGTGGTAATTTATCTGTAAATATATATTTAATATGTTTTTAAAATTTCATGCCATGTATTAATTAAGATAGATCAGGGTTAATTCTTGATTAAGTGGGACGTCACCAAAGTCGCGTTTTGAATCTTTGCCTTTATTCTTGTGGAGTGTGGCTGTTTTTTCTTGTAAATCATTGACAGACGTGCTTGATCAACCCTTTCCTCCGATCCTCCTTATTAAGGAAGTCATTTATTACTCTAATTTTGTCATTAAGATTGATATGTATTACCACAATTACCCTTGCATTAATTAAAAAAAGATGTACTCCATATAGCTGTCTAGATAAATGAAATACTCCATATAGTTGAGGGCAATAGAGGAAAAATTGTAATTAATGCTTCCCAGGAACTTGGTAAGGTCAAATATATTGGGAAATTTTGAACTCCCTATAACGTCAATTATTTAGGGATGGAGGGAGTATCTGATATCACCCGGAACCATATTTTTTGGTTATTTCTCTTTTCGTTTTTCGTTTTTTGTTTAATGCCCGATTTAAGAATGTCCTCCGTCCGTCCCGAAATAAACGTTTTAATTAATTTGGTTAATAATACTTTTTTATTTAATTTATTCTTTTTAAATTACTTACATTAGTTAAAGTATTTTTCTACTTTTTTATGAAATATTACTTCTACTCGTGTGAATTAATTCTTTTTGTTAGTCACACATCCTCAATAAGTACTAAAATCTAGAATGAACATAGAAAGAGAGTCTAAAGAGTCATTAAATAGAAGACATGTTATACTGATAATATGAGTGAGAAAGTGATAAATACTTATCAGTTCTCAATGTAAATCTTTTTTCATTTCTTCAATTTTCAACAAAAGTTGAGTAAAAAAATTATGAGGGTATAAGTAGAAAAATAGGATAATGTTTGCCTAATTCTATACTCCTTCGGTTCCTATATAAGTGTCGTTAGACCTGGCAAACGGGCCGGGCCATGGCCCAAGTTTTGGCGGACCAAAAAATGCAAGCCCAAAGCCCAGGTTTTGGTGGCAGGCGAGCGGGCCCGGCCCGCGGGCCGAAGGCATTTTATGCATGTTTTTTGGGCTTAGCCCAAACGGCCCGGGCTAGGCAGAAAAGGCCCGGGTTTTGTGGGCTTAAAAATTGTTGCCCAAAGCTCGGGGTTTGGAGGGCAGGCCGACCCGCGGGGCTTTGGGCCCGTTTGCCAGGTCTGAGTGTCGTTTTTGCCAAAAAATTGATTCCTAATTAATTGTCGTTTCCAGATTTTTAGGAGAATTTCTCTTATTTTTCTAGATTACCCCTAAATTATCTCATCTTTCTAAGTGCAATACTCCTATTTAATTTCAACATTTTCTTATACTCCAAGAGTACGTGGGTTCCAAAAAAAGGGGTAATTTTGTAATTTGATTTTAATTTTACACTCTACAATGGAGGATCATTACTGTAAGACCCTAACTTATTATAAATAAAAATAAAATTTCCTTTATTTATTATTGTGAATAATAAGGTATTAATTTGATATAATACTTTGGTTATGGGAGAAATGTGCAAATTTTCAAAATAAGCAAGTGGTTATATAATATTCATTATTTTCGGGGAATATTCGTTTGGTTGTGGAATATTTGAAGCAGCCCCGAATCCAGGTCCCAAATCACCTCGGATCCGGTATACTATTTCTATCACTATTTGCGGAAGATATAAACATAAATTGTTTATACAATACATTACACACTATTCCTCAAGGTCGAGTAACCTTAACTTATACATAATTCATAAAATATCTATTACACAACAATATTTATCAAAATAAACTATAACAAACTAGCCGCACATTTTATCCCAAGCTAAACTTGGCATTTAACCTTTTCCTGTATCCCAACGCATTCGCCTTATCTGCAATGTTTATCATGATATAACAAGGGTGAACATGAAAGTTGCCCAGCAAGTTTATATACAATAATATAACGATATATCATAATTGAAGAGTATGAATAATGAGTTTGCTATAATTCATCAATATAATTGAGAACTAGCACGAACAAACTTTAGATTGAACAAGTTTTATACATGAACAAACATTTCTGAACCAACTGGTAATGAAGGTGATCAGCCTTTCATACCTGACTTATACATGCAAGATGTACAGATTACAATTTTTGTGGCAATCAGCAATGATTAACCATAAGCTTGAATAAACACTCTTATTAGAGTTAAGTACAAAGAAAACTTTCCTGAACCGTTGATTACCGCAACACAATTTTTAACGCTTTACCCGAAGACCTAATATTAGTAATATAGATCTCCAATAATTAGAATAATATCATCACAGTATAATACTGTTATATTTATATCCACAGAATAACCTAAACACATTACCACATAAGCCTATCCGTCTATACAACACATAAGACATAGCATCAAGTCAAATTATTTCAGTCTGACTTGAAACCGACACAATTCTATCATCCCGACGGCCTAGTCGGACAATACTCGAGTTTAAGTTCAATTAAACTCTGCCTGAACACTTAACAATTATCACAGATAATTTTCTTAGCAGTCAAAATAATTTTTAAAGACTTATAATAATTTTCAGATAATTAATATCATTTATCACCATTTTCAATCATTAAAATCGTATTTAAATAAATTAAATACCACATAATTACTTAATCATTAATATTTATTTATTATAAAATATTAATGAAAATTATTACATAATATTATAATATAATTATAATATTTCAAAATATTTTTAATACCTTAAAATCATAATTATATGATTTTTAAACACTTAAATCCCTTATCTGATAATTGCTATTAATATTAAAATATTAATATTTTCATGCCAAAATATCAAAAGTTATATTTTATAACTTAAAATATTTTTATAACACTTAAATCATTTTTATATAATTTATAAAGCATTAATTCCATTTTTCCTTAATTTATTTAATATATCTATTAAATAAACTAATTATCATTAATATTGATTAATTAATGAATTTCATCACAAAATATTAAAAGTCATCAAAAATAACTTAAAATATTTTCTTATACCATAAAATAATTTTTCATGATTTTTCATGAATTAAAATTATTTTTAAATAATTTATTTAATACAATAGTTAAATAAATAAATACCTTTTATATTCCAAAAATACTAAATATTTTTGAAATATACTGAAAATAATAAAAAACTATTTTTTAGAATTTAAAATAATTTTTCAGAATTTATTTTGTATTTTTAATAATTAAAAACCATTTTTTTCTAATTTTTAATTAATTTTCTGCATTTTCCGAAAATAAAGTGTCACTAAAGGGCCCTATAGCGACAGAACCGTCGCTATAGGTGTTCTTGGTGTTCTTGAGACCTTCATGTCAGTTCACCGGCTAGCAAGTTTGACCATGATGTTATCTAAGTTCCTAATGTATTCTGGGCTTGGAAAAGTATTATAATTGTAGTACATATGTAGCACTACAACCACAAACAACAATCTATGTCATACAACAACACAACATCAAGATCCAAGCCCTTAAAGTAGCTGTCAGAACGTTTCTGGGTTTCCAGAAACCCAGATGGTTTGGTCAGTCCATTTTACGCTCGATCTAATCCCGGTTCCAGTAGTGTTTCAGGTAATGTTAAAGTCTAATTCTATAGTAGTTATGCCAAGGTACAACCACAATTCACTAGATCATCTTAACAACAACAGATGAACAAGATTCAAGTCGGTCAAAGTATTGGTCAAGAACTGTTCTTGAACAAATCTGGATTTTCCAGATTGTTCTTGAACAGTTTGGTCAACAGCTTTTTGACCACACATTTCTATGATTCCGAGCAAGATATTGGTGATCTAATGACTTTAGTATGTATACTACATGTCAGGCTACAAGGAACAAACGATAAATGGGCCAAAACATTAACATGAAGCAAGATCTGGGACGTTAAAAATCTTGTCAGACTTTCTGGGCAAAAATCTGGGCTGCCTAGAAACAGAAATCGTGTTCGGTCAACTCACTTTGACCGCTTGTAACTTTCGATCTACACAAGATCTGTACCTGATTCAAGTTGGAGATTCAAGACCTCATGGCATAGAGCAAGTTTATAACTTAAAACACACAAAACAACTAACACACACGGATCTATGGGTTCTGACATTAGGCTGTCAGACCATATTTTTCCCATTTTCTAGATTTCTTAAAATGTCAAATCCGAGCACTTTGATGTTATGGGTTTGTGTTTTGACAACCCAGATCATCATTTGACACCCTATTACACATGTTTAACCAACAAACAACAACATTAAACTTCAAAATCATAGATTTGCAAGGTTAGGGTTTTTATACCTTTTATGCTTTGATTTTGATTCTTGATCTTTGATCTGTTTTTGGTACACGTGGGGCTTGAATTGTGACTGAAATAACACTAGAATTTCGTGGGTTTGAGAGAAAATGGGAGTTGGTGAGAGCAAAAATGAAATTGGCTAAGCTTTTGTGCACTTTCTCTCTCCAAATCCATTTATAATTCTTGATTCATTGCAAAAGGCTTGCTTAGCTGCTATCATAGGCTGATTGTTGTCACAAGGAGTGGTTGTAGTTGTTGAACAACCAAGGATTTAGCAAGATTTGCAAGCAACCTAATATAAAATGTGACATAAGGGCATTTTTGTCTTTTCCATGCCATTTTATTTCTAGAATGGTATTTTTTTGATACAAACCCTTAGGGTTTAGGGTTTGGAAATTTTAGAGTTTAGGGTTTAGAGCATTTAGGGTTTAGGTTTTAACCCTTAATATCCAAATTAAATTTCTAACATTTCCGAATTTTGGTTATAAAAATAGAAAATTAATATTTCTAACTTATAATTAGAATTTTCTAATTATATTAAAATTTCTTAATCATACTTAAATCTTGCTAATTAGGATTAATAATTCCTAATTAAAATTACTAATTACGCAATTAGGGTCAAAATCACAAATTAGGGTTTATAACCCACTAATTAGGGTTTCTAATAAATTTTCTAATTTTAGAAATTAAATCTCGTAATTAGATTAGAGTTTTCTAATTACTTAACTTGAAATAATCAGTATTAGGGTTTCCTAATTAACATTGCTAATTTTAGCAATTTAATCCATAATTAAGCATTAGGGTTTCTGACGGAATAATTTAGGTTCCAAAAATTAGAAATTAGGGTTTGCTAATTAATTAACCTTTACCCTAATTAGACTTATAATTTAAATCACTTGAGCATTATAATTCTCCGTTATATTCCCAGATTAGGGTTTCATTTCATCAGAATCTGAAATTAGGGTTTTCAGATCTGGTATTAGAGTTTTCAAATAATCAATTAAGATTTTAGATAATTCATTAGGGTTTTCCCTAATTAATTAAAACTATTGGCGTTTAACCTTGTACATACATTGCATTCCCAATTTAGGGTTTTCAATATCCGATTTAAGGTTTCGGACTCCCGAAACTGAAACTAGGGTTTCCAGAACCGATTACTAGGGTTTCTTATCAGACGTTAGGGTTTTCTAACTGAACGCTGTCGTTCTTAATATATACTTAGGGTTTATCACAGATGTAATTTATCTGGTCAAACCATGACCCTTAACCACATTCTGAACACATATATAACCATAAACATAGAACATAATCACATAAATCCTTAATCTTGAATAATTCACCTAAATCCTTCACAGAATTTTGAAATCCTCAAAATCCATCCTAATAACATCAAACACATACACTTATTTTCTATCTAGGTCTATTATTTGACCTTAAATCAATCATTTAAGATTTTAATAAATTGCCCAAATTCTCGGGTTGTCACAATATTCTTTCTGTCGGGGAAAATTTGTACGACATCGCAGCTATTTGTGGGCCCCATAACGGATAACTGTCGGATGAAGAAAACGACAAAATTGAATAACGGCGTAGTTGTTACCGTTAAGACTGTTGGAATACCCGGTGGTTAAAATACAGTAATACGCGTGATTGTACAGTAGCACACGGTATTGCACAGTATTGTTGAATTATTGATCCTTACGTAAGAAGGCACTACTCAATAATTGTTACAGTAATTACTGTTCAATATTTTATTTTATTGATTCAATAATTGCTACGTTGATACTTTATATTATTGTTGTTCAATAATTGTCACTGCACAATATCTCCATTATCAGATCAATAATTCATATTATTTGAATAATATTATTAGATAACATTATTGGCAATGTCTAGAAAGTTCTGTCAAGGAGAGGTTTGGTCACCTAATTGCGCGCCAGTAAGGAGAAATCCTTATCGAAAAGACCCCTCTTTCTTGGGAACGGCCTGGTTGTCATAATTGTGATTCTGTAATATTATTTGTGAATAATTAAATTATTGATTTATATGATAAGGAAATATTTATTTTATGTGGATATAAATGTTGGATATATTTATTGTGGTTATAAATGAAGGAATTAATGCTGAGGTGTTTTATCAGTATTTTGTCGGATTGGAGATATTAAAAATTATCCGTTGGTGGATTTCGAATATTTTTCTGTTTGGAATTTGGAAAACTCAAAGCTACAAAGTTGTAGAGAATTCGATTTCGTGTGGAATGGACATAAAATTCGTATTTTTGTGATAAACGGGCTATTTTCTATGAATTATTAAAGTTTCTTATTATTGTTTAAATGATAAAACATTTTGGAAAATTCTAGAATTGGTTGGTGAGAAATGTGCTCAATTGAATTTCAAATGTGGTGGGTGGCAATAGTAACAGGTAAAGCCATCAGGTAGCAGATTAGTCTTCTATGTCGTTCTAAGCATTTTCCTATAAATAGGGTGTGCTTAGTTAGAATTGAAAATCACACCAGAAACAAGTTTTCTCTCTTTCCGCCTCTAGATTATCGAGTGTATTTTGTGAGTATTTTGATACTTTGAGTGTTGCTATACGGTGCAAGTTCCTTCAACACTATATCCAGTATTCCAGCGAGAAATATTATCTTTTTGAGGTAAGGAATATTATTTGTTGTACTTGTAAGGGGTATTATTTATTTCATATTCTGAAGAGATATTATTTTTCATATTTGTATGAATACTATTTCGTTCAATATTCGCAAGAAATATTATTTTCATTTAATATTCGTAAGGAATATTATATTCGTTCAATATTCGAAAGGAATATTATTTTCGTTTAATATTCGTAA
The DNA here is from genome assembly GCA_020205505.1 of Panax japonicus. Classification (NCBI taxonomy): domain Eukaryota; kingdom Viridiplantae; phylum Streptophyta; class Magnoliopsida; order Apiales; family Araliaceae; genus Panax; species Panax japonicus. The sequence continues at coordinate 13,239,461 of CM035113.1, forward strand.
GAGATGTTATTTTTTTCGTAAGTGATATTATTTCTTCAATATCATTATGTCGAAATATTAGTTGGAACTTTTTATCAAATTTGGAACTTTTCTTATCGGGGTTACTATTCATGAGTTACTATTCACGAGTACTATTCACGAAGCATGATGATTTTTCTTGTGGAATTTCTATCTTTTGGTGTCGGAGTTACTATTCACGTATACGACACTATTCACATATACGGCACTATTCACGAATACGACACTGTTCACCAAAAAATAAAATCTTCTTCTTTTTATCCAAAGTGTCTATTATGGTTACTATCTTTGATTGTATCCATGTTTTGATCTTTATTCTTAAATTTTGCTTCAAAATTGGTTATTATGAAGCATTATTGATCTTAGATAAACTGTAATACGAATCTCTAATATTTGTTATTTTGTTTCAGTGGATTCGTTCCTTTAAAATATTTTTCACCATCCTTAGTCCTAAATGATGATATTACTGAATATCTTTGGCCTGTAGTGCAAACATGAATGATTAACTGATGAATATCTTTGGCCTTTAGTGCAAATATGAATGATTACCTAATGAATATCTTTGGCCCGTAGTGCAAAGATGAACATGTGTTGAGATGAACATGACCAACTGGTGATACAAATTAATATCTTTGGCCCGCAGTGCAAAGATGAATATTTGATTAAAGATGTGTATTGATTTATGTTACAGGGATAAAATATTGATGATGGACTTTTAAATTCATAGAAGATAATAGAATTCATTATCTACTTAACTCTTCTAATGGATTGCTTATTCCGCTGCAGTTGTTGATCTAAAACTTGTTATCTATTATATTTTATCTGATTTTTCCCTGTTGAAGACTAATGATAATTTTTTGTATATTATCTTAGTCATAATATTTCTTACTGGGCTAGTTGAGTTCACCCTTTCTTTCATTGTTCTCTTCAGGAAATGAGAATATAGCTGGGATCTAGTCGGGGTATGTAGTGATGGTTCTAGAAAGATGTTTTAGCAGTCCTCACTATTTCTATAAAATAGTGTTTGAATAATTGTAATGAAGACTTATTTGAGTGTGGATTTTGTCTAGAAGACAATATTTGTTTTTAAACTCACAGAATGTGTTGTCGTATTTTGCACTACAATTGTATTACTGAAGTTGTATTTGTTTTTGTACCATGTATTTGGCGACTCAGAATGGGTTGGATGGAATGGACCTATTTTGGGGTCGTCACAGTTGGTATCAGAGCTTAGGGATATGGTCTCTGGTGGAGATCGGGGAATAGAACTAGGAGGGGAGAGATGAGTAAATCCTTCGCTAGTATGACCTACCTAAGTTTATTTGGTATTTATTTGGTCGGTCAGAGTATAGGGATAATATGTTAATTTATTTAATTAACCCTTGTTTTATGGCAGTATTTAAGAATAGCATCAGGAAATATTTGAATGAGACAGTGGAGACACCTTTAATCAATACTCGGGATGAGGTACAGAAGGAAGACAATAATCCTCAGGTAAACAATAACACCGATGAAATGGTGAACGATGGGATGTTCAGAGGCTTTATGCAATTCATACAACATCAGGCGAAAGCGGTTCCTATTCAAAATGCAGGTGAAAACAATGGCAACCCACAGTCGGTTACCGCTAAGCAGTTCAAGGAGCTGGGACCACCGGAGTTTTTGGGAAAGCCAGAACCACTTACGGCAGAGACGTGGATAAAGCAGATCACCAAGATATTTGATGTCTTGGGATGTTTCGAGGAGCAAAAGGTTCCCTTTGCCACTTTTATGTTGCGAGGATAGGCAGATTACTGGTGGGAATCGGTAAAGCGTACTCAACCTGCCGCACTGAAGATGTCTTGGGAGAAGTTCTAAGAATTGTTCAATGACAAGTACTTTCTCGAAATTATTCGTCATATGAAGGAGGTTGATTTCATCAAGCTGGAGCAAAACAATATGAACGTGTCGCAGTACGAAGCTAAGTTTGCAGAGTTATCCCTATTTGCATCCCATTTGGTTGATAATGAGGAACGAATGACACGAATGTTTCTGTGAAGTTTGAAATTCGAAATACGTCAATACCTCATTTCTCACAAACTTTTTTTTATATTCAGATGTAGTGAATAGGGCTCAGTTATTGGAGCGCGATAATGAGCCAGCCCAACCGAAGGATAACGAGCAACAACACGATAATAATTATACCGGTGACAACGGTCATCGGAACAATGATAACCATCGTGGAAGAAATTATCATGCCAGAAATGGTAACCACTTCGGTGGTAATCATGACGAAGATAATAGAAGAAATGATTCAAGTGGAAATTTTAAAAAGAGAAGATTTAACGATGACGGGAAGACGTCAGCACCAGCACCAGCAACAAATTCTAGGGGAGGAGAACGACCGTTAGTTTAGATGCTACAGATGCGGAGAGGAAGGACATATAAGTCCAAACTGCTCACAACTTTCCAAGATATGTTTTAGTTGTAGAAAAGATGGTCATATAGCTCGATTTTGTCCTGTAGCGAAATCAAGTCCAGTTGGGACGGTGGCACCAAAGGAGGATACGGACAAAACGAAGTCGGTGATTTCAGGAAGAGCGTTTTTCGTGACTTCTCAAAAAGCGAGTGACCCGAAAAAAGTTAGCACGGGTGAGTTAATTATAAATTTTTGTGAAGTCTATACCTTATTACATAACGATTCTACCCATTCTTTTATCTCTCTTGCTTGCGCTCAACGTTTAAATCTGAATCCGAAGAAGTTATATTTTGACTTATTGGTTGAAACTCCGTTAGAAGAAACCTTCATTACATGTGTTATCCAAGTCTTGGATGAGAGTCACAGTTTTGAATGATATTTCTATTGTTAATAAATCTCTTAACGTATTCTTAAAGACTTCTTAGCCTACCCTAGAGCGTGAAATCGAATTTTGTATTGACCCCAGTACAAAACCCATTTCTTAAACCCTAAAATATTTTCTTCACCCAAAACAAACGTAAAATGCAGCAAAGACGTTGGCTAGCGCTGTTGAAGATTACGATCGTACCATTCAATACTATCGTGGGAAAAGGAAAGTGGTAGCTGACGCGTTGAGTTGAAGATCGTATGCGTTTACGAATGCGATGTTGTTAACACAAAAATCTATTTTATATGACTTACAAATGATGAAGATAGAGTTAAAGACTCTAGGGACCCACGTGAAGATAACGAATATACGAGTAGAATCAACTTTAATCGATAACGTTAAAATCGCTCAAGCTACACACTGGAGCTGATGAATATAAAGAAGAAGGTGCAAGAATGCGTTATTCTAGAAGTAAGAGTCGATGAAGAGAAGAAAGCTCAGGCCTTCGATTTATTTGAAAGCCTTGATCAAGTAGGAACTGTGGCCTATAGACTCGCCTTAACGATAAGTATATCGCGTGATCATAATGTTTTTCACGTATCGATGTTACGTAAATATGTGAATGACCCGAATCATATTATTGCGTTAGAACCAGACGAGATAGCCGAAGATTTAACGTACGAGGAGGTACCTGTCAAGATCTTGGATATAAAAGAAAATGTCCTATGCACAAAGGTTATACCTCAAGTTAATGTTTTGTGGAGAAACCATGCTATTGAAGAAAGGACCTGGGAGATGGAATCAGAAATGAAAGTGAGGTACCCTCACCTTTTTGAAACACCAGGTACGTACGTCAATTTCAAGGACGAAATTTTATAAGGAGGGGAGGTTGTAAGACCCTAACTTATTATAAATAAAAATCAAATTTCCTTTATTTATTATTGTGAATAATAAGGTATTAATTTGATATAATACTTTGGTTATGGGAGAAATGTGCAAATTTTCAAAATAAGCAAGTGGTTATATAATATTCATTGTTGTCGGGGAATAGTTGTTTGGTCGTGGAATATTCTTTCTGTCGGGGAAAATTCGTACGACGGCGCAGCTATTTGTGGGCCCCATAACGGATAAATGTCAGATGAAAAAAATGACAAAATTAAATAACGGAGTAGTTGTTACCGTTAAGACTGTTGGAATACCCGGTGGTTAAAATACAGTAATACGCGTGATTGCACAGTAGCACACGATATTGCACAGTATTGTTGAATTATTGATCCTTACGTAAGAAGGCACTACTCAATAATTGTTATAGTAATTAGTGTTCAGTATTTTATTTTATTGATTCAATAATTGCTACGTTGATACTTTATATTATTGTTGTTCAATAATTGTCACTGCACAGTATCTCCATTATCAGATCAATAATTCATATTATTTAAATAATATTATTAGATAGCATTATTGGCAATGTCTAGAAAGTTCTGTCAAGGAGAGGTTTGGTCACCTAATTGCACGTTAGTAAGGAGAAATCCTTATCGAAAAGCCCCCTCTTTCCTGGGAACGGCCTGGTTGTCATAATTGTGATTCTGTAATATTATTTGTGAATAATTAAATTATTGATTTATATGATAAGGAAATATTTATTTTATGTAGATATAAATGTTGGATATATTTATTGTGGTTATAAATGAAGGAATTGATGTTGAGGTATTTTATCAGTATTTTGTCGGATTGGAGGTATTAAAAATTATTCGTTGGTGGATTTCAAATATTTTTCTGTTTGGAATTTGGAAAACTCAAAGCTACAAAGTTGTAGAGAATTCGATTTCGTGTGGAATGGACATAAAATTTGTATTTTTGTGATAAACGGGCTATTTTTTTATGAATTATTAAAGTTTCTTATTATTGTTTAAATGATAAAACATTTTGGAAAATTCTTGAATTGGTTGGTGAGAAATGTGCTCAATTAAATTTCAAATGTGGTGGGTGACAATTGTAACAGGTAAAGCCATCAGGTAGCAGGTTAGTCTTCTATGTCGTTTTAAGCATTTTCCTATAAATAAGGTGCTTAGTTAGAATTGAAAATCACACCAGAAATAAGTTTTCTCTCTTTCCCTCTCTAGATTTTTGAGTGTATTTTGTGAGTATTTTGATACTTTGAATGTTGCTATACGGTGCAAGTTCCTTCAACACTATATCAAGTATTCTAGCCAGAAGTATTATCTTTTTGAGGTAAGGGATATTATTTGTTGTACATGTAAGGGGTATTATTTATTTCATATTCTGAATAGATATTATTTTTCATATTCGTATGAATATTATTTCGTTCAATATTCGCAAGAAATATTATTTTCATTTAATATTCATAAGGAATATTATATCCGTTCAATATTCGAAAGGAATATTATTTTCGTTTAATATTCGTAAGGGATGTTATTTTCTTCGTAAGTGATATTATTTCTTCAATATCATTATGCCGAACTATTAGTTGGAACTTTTTATCAAATTTGGAACTTTTCTTGTCGGGGTTACTATTCATGAGTTACTATTCACGAGTTACTATTCACGAGTACTATTCACGAAGCATGATGATTTTTCTTATGGAATTTCTATCTTTTGGTGTCGGAGTTACTATTCACGTATACGACACTATTCACATATACTACACTATTCACGAATACGACACTATTCACCAAAAAATAAAATCTTCTTCTTTTTATCCAAGGTGTCTATTATGGTTACTATCTTTGATTGTATCCATGTTTTGATCTTTATTCTTGAATTTTGCTTCAAAATTGGTTATTATGAAGTATTATTGATCTTGGATAAACTGTAATACGAATCTCTAATATTTGTTATTTTGTTTCAGTGGAATCGTTCCTTTAAAATATTTTTCACCATCCTTAGTCCTATATGATGATATTACTGAATATCTTTGGCCTGTAGTGCAAACATGAATGATTAACTGATGAATATCTTTGGCCTTTAATGCAAAGATGAATGATTATCTAATGAATATCTTTGGCACGTAGTGCAAAGATGAACAAGTGTTGAGAAGAACATGACCAACTGGAGATACAAATGAATATCTTTGGCCCGCAGTGCAAAGATGAATATTTGATTAAAGATGTGTATTGATTGATGTTACAGGGATAAAATATTGATGATGGACTTTTAAATTCATAGAAGATAGTAGAATTCTTTATCTACTTGACTCTTCTAATGGATTGCTTATTCCGCTGCAGTTGTTGATCTAAAACTTGTTATCTATTATATTTTATCAGATTTTTCCCTGTTGAAGACTAATGATAATTTGTTGTATATTATCTTAGTCATAATATTTCTTACTGGGCTAGTTGAGTTCACCCTTTCTTTCATTGTTCTCTTCAGGAAATGAGAATATAGCTGGGATCTAGTCGGGGTATGGAGTGATGGTTCTAGAAAGATGTTTTAGCAGTCCTCATTATTTCTATAAAATAGTGTTTGAATAATTGTAATGAAGACTTATTTGAGTGTGGATATTGTCTAGAAGACAATATTTGTTTTTAAACTCACAGAATGTGTTGTCGTATTTTGCACGACAATTGTATTATTGAAGTTGTATTTGTTTTTGTACCATATATTTGGCGACTTAGAATGGGTTGGATGAAATGGATCTATTTTGGGGTCGTCACAATTGCTCTCTTTAAAAAGTGAGTTTTGGCCTCCAACGACACTTAATACAGAACCGAGGGAGTATATAGCAACTCACGCAAGTATACGTGATCGATTATGTAATATAGGGCAAGAAGATTATCGTTCCCACGAAAAATAATCTAATAAGAATTTATTCAATAACCTATTTTTTATTAATCCAATTTTATTTAAGCGAATAACTTCAATCGTTAAACTAATAAATTTAATTAATGTAAGTAAAATATAGAAAATATCTATTGGGATTAATTATCAAGATTACAATTCCCGCTGATAAAGTACCTAATGTTCTTCACTCTCCATTCAATTAGTAAATTGAAGCAATTTGTTAACCAAGAATTCATAAATAATTACCTAACTTATTCCAAGATTAGATAATCATATTCAATCTTAATTAATCCACTATATTCCTATGTGAACAATTAACAATGAATCCATAATTACCAATTCTTATACAAGTTTATACAACACGTAGGTATAGTCATATCCTACATGCAAATTGGTTATTCACTCCTGAGTAGAATAATTCCAACACATGTACCATATTTTCATCCAAATCTAGAATCTAATTCTAAACATCATCTAGATTATTAAATTGATTGTTGGCCACACAATCATTACATTAAACACAAAAAATATGATAAACAACTTGCATACAATTAAATATAATCAAATAGAGAATAAATTATTAAATTCAATCATCGAGCTCCATTACAATCTTGAACAAGAATTTAGTTCATATCTAAAGAAAAAAACATCATCATCCTGGAATCTATAAACATATTCAAAGTACAAAAATCTAAGAGAGATATAGAGTAAAAGAAAGAATTTGTTGAACAACTCTTGATTGAATACTCCAATCTTCAATCTTCAATCTTTGTCTTCTCCTTTTTCTCCAAGAAAAGTTTTGTGATGATGATAATAGCTCTTTCCCTTGATGAATGATAAAATGATTAGCTCCCTCTTATTCAGCATTCTTTAGACTTTTTTTTTTAATATTCTAGGCTTCCTATGATATGTATTTTAATTGAATTGGGAACTTAATCAGCACACAAGATTCTTGCCTGCCCACGCGCTTCACGTGCCTGGGAACAAGCTCCAGCGTCGCGACTTCCAACTCAAGCGTCGCGACGCTCTAGGATATACTAGAGCACCGCCGCGGCTTTCAAAGCCAGCTCTGCGACGCCCAACATTATTCAATTTTCAATTATTATTCCTTTGCGCGCCCATTTAATTCTCCAATCCAATGTCAAGCCCAACTACTTGCTCCAAGACAATGCCTAACATCATAGCTTTATAATAAGGCTGAATCTAAATTTTTTATTGTGCTTCATTCATCTTAGGTTGATTTTTTCATTCTTGAACAAAACTAGTAAAATGCATAAAAATAAACTAAAAATACTTAAGAACTAGTAGAATAATCAAGTCAAAATTACATGATTCGTAGATATAAACTCTACTTATCAGATAAAAATAGTTACAAATATAGAAATAGGACATTTATTGTGAAATATCTTAAAAAAGAAATTAAAATGTTTAATACGGGACGGAGGGATACGTTTTTGACATTTTTGCTTGAATACAATATAATGTATACTAGTACAGTAGCACCGTCTGATAGACTCTACAACACACTTGCGGTAGGTGATAATCGCCCCAATCATTTCTAGCAAAGTTGTAGAATGGGTTGCTTGCAACACCTTAACCCATCGCCTATATGTAAACGGTAATCTTGGTACAGTTACTTGCGTTCAGAAATATGCGTTGAATGGACAGCAACAATACCTTGACCCCTCACTTAGATTGAAGCAGTAATCTCGGTACAATTAACGATTGATGCGGTAGAAGACGCTACACACAACTATGTATTTTTGTATAATAAGTCAAATTAATTATCAAAGAAAAACTAAGAAAATAACTTAGGAATTTTTCAAAGAATCAAAAGTATAGAATAATCTCACAATAATTGATAATTCTGAATAATATTGAATGTTAATGTGAATTACATCCATAAAATAAATAATTTAACTAAACATAAATAACTAAATAATAAAATATAATTACATAGATAAATAAATTTAAGAATTTAATTTCGGCTTCGGGGCGCTGTTAACCTTTCCTGCCTATTAAAAAATTCCCCTATTCTCATGATGTCTCCTCTTTTCCTACAACAACCTGCAAATGAACATGCAGAGATTAAAATGCTAACAAGAAAAATTCTAAAACTCAAACTTAAAAATGAACTTAAAATTTACTAAAGTATAGTAAATGAAAGTTAGGCTGAAGACTTTAAACCAAACGCTATTGAGAGGCAGCCCAAAATTTTAATCTTTCGATTAATGTCACCACCCCAGTAGTGTATCAATCTTTGGCTGTTAACCTTAAACTTTAAATTGGGCTCTTCTACCTCAATGGCTCCGTGTGGAGCTACATATATAACTATGAATGGTCTACCACCTGGATTTCAACTTTTCAGGAAACAATCTCACCCTAGAGTTGAGCAATAATATAACTTGCCCTTGTTCATATTTTTGATCATAGATTTATTTGTAATGCCACTTCTTGACTTTTTCTTTATAAAGCTTGGCATTTTTGTATGCTTGATGCTATAATTCCTCCATCTCATTTAATTGAAGAAACCTTTTCTCGTTGGATGCTTGTAGATCAAAGTTTAACTTTGAATGGCCTAGTACGCATTATGTTCAAGCTCCACCGGTAAATGACAATCTTTTTTATAAACCATTCTGTATGGTGACATTCCGATGAGATTCTCATATGATGTTCTATATGCCCATAAAGTATCGTCTAACTTCATTGTCCAATACTTACGAGATGGATTCAAAACTTTTTCCAAAAATCCTTTGACCTCTCGATTCGACACCTCAGCTTGGCCACTGGATTGGGGATGATAAGCCGTAGCAACTTTGTGTTTAACCCCGTAAGTAGTTTTGTGAAGTGCTTGTTACAAATATGTGTACCCTCATCACTAATTATAGCCCTTGGTGTACCAAATTGAGTAAACATATTTTTCCTTAAGAATTTTGGAACCACTTTGGCATCGTTTGTTGGTAGCGCAACTGCTTCAACCCATTTGACACGTACATAATCCACTGCCAACAGTATATATTGGTTATTGAATGAAGATGGAAATGGCCCCATAAAGTCAATGCCCCATACGTCAAAGATTTTATGATGGTATTAAGGGGCATCTCATGGCGTTTCGAAATATTGTTAACCCTTTGGCATCGGTCGCCCCTTAGATTAAAGAAATGGGCATCTTTGAACAACGTAGGCCAGTAGAACCCTAATTGTAACACTTTCATTGTTATTCTCCCCCCCCAAAGTGTCCCCAATACTCTAAAGAGTGGTAGTGATTCAATATATGTTCCATTTTTCACGTGGCACATCGTCTTATCATTTGATCTGCACAAGTTTTGAAAAGAAATTGTTTATCCCCAAAATATTGCTTAACATCATAAATAAACTTTTTTCGTTGTTGAGAATTCAAATCAGGTAGGAGTACATTACTTACTAGGTAATTCACGTAGTAGGCATACCAAGACACTTTCTTCATGATTCTAAATAGTTGTTCATCTAGAAACAACTCGTTGATCACTATATCATCCTTTTTCTAAGTAGAAGAATTTTCCAACCTTGAAAGATGATCAACTACCTGATTCTATGTACCTTTCTTATCTCAAATTTCTAGATCGAACTCTTGCAGGAGAAGGACCCATCGAATTAACCTTGGTTTTTCATCTTTCTTAGTAATCAGGTACTTTATAGCTGAGTGATCAATGTAGACTATTACCTTAGTCCAAATCAAATATGATCTAAACTTGTCAAAGACGAACACTACTGCAAGTAATTCCTTTTTTGTGGTGGTGTAATTCAGTTGTGCATCCGTTAACGTCTTGCTTGAATAGTAAATGGTGTGAAAGATCTTATCATTACATTGCCTTAACACCACACCCACTGCATAGTCACTTGCATCACACATAACTTCAAATGGTAGAGACCAATCGGGAGCAATTATGATCAGAGCTGATACTAATTTCTTCTTCAATACTTCAAAGACGTTTATGCAAGATTGATTAATTTTGAATGTAAAATATTTTTCAAGGAGAGAACATAAGGGTTTAGAAATTTTTGGAGAAGTCTTTAATAAAACGCCGGTAAAAACCCGCATGACCCAGAAAACTCCTTATTCCTTTCACTGAAGTAGGCGGAGGTAGCATTTTAATTTTTTCTTTATCTACCTCTAAACCGGGTGCGAAAACTTTGTGACCCAAAAGTATTCCTTCCTACACCATGAAGTGTGTGATAACCCCGAATCCAGGTCCAAAATCACCTCGGATCCGGTATACTATTTCTACCATTAATTGCGGAAGATATAAACATAAATTGTTTATACATTACATTTTACACATTACCCCAAGGTCGAATAACCTTAACTTGAATACAATTTAAAATCTTTATCACACATTTATCAAACTATTTTATTACAAAATAGTTGCACTTTATATTGCCCCAATCTGAACTTAGCATTATTATTTCTATTGATGATTCATTTGCTTAAGAATCATAACTATTCTCATTTCAAACTAAATCTTCTCTATCTATTTAGCATTTCAAACTATACATAGCTGTCAATTACATTTGACCAAACTATCAATCATAAATTATACCATTTCTAATTTAAGAAAGTGTATTCATGTTGCGCATCGTTCAATCTTCATCATCCGTATAGCAAATAACATTGTCTAACATCATTAACCTGCAAAAAGTTTGTTTTTGCAAGATTGAGCTCGACAGCCCAGCAAATTTAACAGTCTATCATGTTTCACATAGCACACAATCTCACATGCACTACATTTCCTTTAATATGCATATCTACATGCAACATTTATTCTTTATTACGCATATCTTACATGCAACAATAATTCTGTGCAAAGCATATATTCTTGCATTATACGTTTCAAATCATCGTGTTATATCATACAACATGTATTATCATATATCACATATAAATTGAGTTCCATACCCAATTAACTTAGTCATATTTTGACTTTAACAATTCATAAAGCATGATATGTAATTTAGCACATAACCACATTCAATCCACAAACATAATAGAACTGAAAAACTTGCCTGAACCGGTGATTACTGCAACGCAATTTAATTTAATCTCTCACGAAAGACCTATCAATTATAAGATTGATCTTTTAATCAGTATAACATACTTTATTCTAAAATACTATCTAATACTTAATCAAATACTAGATAACAGCTTAACACGTCAATATTATTATCATCCTTTGATAATTATTCAATCACTATATCATATCCCTTATGATTTAACACTCGCTTTAAAACCGTATTTAAATAAATTAAATACCACATAATTCCTTAATCATTAATATTTATTAAATAAAAAATACTAATGAAAATTATTACATAAATATTATAATATAATTATAATATATCAAAGTATTTTTAATACTTTAAAAAAATTATTATAATTTTCCAACACTTTAATCCATTATCCGATAATTAATATTAATATTAAAATATTAATATTTTCATGCCAAAATATCAAAAGTTATCTTTTATAATTTAAAATATTTTTATAACACTTAAATCATTTTTATATGATTTTTAAAACATTAAAACTATTTTATTCCATAATTATTAAACTTCCTTTGATAATTTTTTAAAAATTAATTCTAGTGCGTAGCTTAAGAAATTAGCTACCTCGTGCTTAACTCCAGTAATGCCCATCTTTTGGCATAACCTTACATATGTTAACGTGATACTCCATTTTAAATTTCGTGGCAATCGGAGTTGTAGAACTCCGTTTATAGCGATTTCCGTCGGAAAATCACAAAAATTCGAACGGTCATAACTTGGTCGTTTTAACTCGGAATCAGCTCATTTTTGGACACGAGCTACATATTACCATATATTTTCATTTCCCAGAAGCCTGGAATTTTTCTCATTAACTAAATGTCCGAAACAGCCCTCGGAAAATTCTTCGCAGCTTGTTTTTGACGTTTGGCAGTTTTGGAGTCCTTTGTTAAAACTTATATAAAACGAGTTCTGTAACTCCGATTAATGATCCGTCAATTTTGTTGGGTTCGTATCTTTCCTAACTACAGTTTTCATATATCACAATCAATATTTGGACATGTTTAGCTCCCGGAATTCATCCAGGAAGTGACTGTTCCAAAACTGTCCTTTTCACAGTTTTCTTAGTTTTGTGTAGTTTGGGAGAAATCCCATAACTCTCTCCTCCGATGTCGGTTTTAGTCCGTTTTGGAGTCTATGGAAAGCTTATTGAGCGTACTACAACATATTACAAGTCCAGAATTTTTAGAGCACACTAACAAATCCGAAAATTTCTCTTTTAGGACAGCAGTCCACTAACTCATTTAAAACCAACAAACTGTTTTGGTTAATCTTCTTTATACAAGCTTATCAACCCAAAAATGACAAGATCTAACCATAAGATATCATTTATCATGTAGATCTATAGTTCTCATGTTCAAGTTCATGAACTTCATGGTTCAAAATAACCAAAAACAAATACAAGATTAAACACACTCAAAAGTAAGAAAAATAAGATTTTCTATACTTTAAAAACCTAGCTTCCAATTCATGCTATAAATCTAACTTTTGATCTATAAAATAGATATATCCATACATAGAACTCCTTTAAACACCAAGATCTAGGGTTATAACCTCAAGATCACAACTTCAAATTGTTAAAAATCAAATCAAGTTACCAAGGAAACTTAGCCTACATAAGAAGAAATTTTTATACCTTAGCTTACTTGCTCTCCTTCTTCTCCTTCTCCATAGCTTGATCATGGTTCTTGATTGAATGAAGATCCAAATCTCCTCTCCCTCTTCTTCTTAAGTTGGCCGAACATGGCCTTGCTCTCTCTTTGGTTTCTCTCACAACTTGGAAGAATAAAAGAGATGAAGAAAGAAAATAACTAGACTTTGGTGTAGTCTTCTTTTTTTTTTTATATCAAATGACCACACTCCCTCTCTTGTCCCTCATAAGATCCGGCCATATGGCCTTTTAATTCATCAATTCCCTCTTTCTTGCTTATTAATTGCCAAGCTTTCCTTACAAGTAATGCTAATGTGTTGGACAATTAAGCAAATGACACATTCTAAGCTAATGCTAGGCTAGGTTAGGGTTGGTCACTAACTAAAGTGAGTCATTTAATGCCTCATTCATTCCCCTTTTCTCCTAGCTCACATGGCTGGCCACTTGGCTAAAAATGCTCCAAGTTTGCTTTCTATCTTACCTCTTATTTGAGTTAACAAATGTCCAAAAATTCTTCTCCCACTTGGCTAAAAATTGAGCCATTATTTTAATGTCTTGCTTGATCCTCTAACCAATTTCATTCACCAATACTTGGGCTATACATATACATAGTCCAATTCCTTAAATTCTCATCCAACCCAAATCATTTACTTAGGGTTTTCACTTCTCCCCTAAAACACCAATCCTTGCTCATGATCATTTATTTCCTTAACCCAATTAGACTTGCTATAATTAAGTTATAAAAGTAATTAACCGAGATGTATAAAATAAATCTCTTAGAATTAGTAAATATTCTAAATACCAAAATTCTCTTTTCCCATAACCCCTTTGGTTATTAAATCCTTCATTCCTAATTTATAATTAGGGTTACACTAGTTTCTTTTGTTTGTTTATATAATAAACAAATCTAAACCATCACACAATATTCATATTCATTACACACAACTTTTTAACCCTTAGGGTTTAATACTTCGCATTTAGAATTCCCAAATTAGGGTTTAAATATCCGAATTAGGGTTTCGGATTCTCGAAACTAAAATTAAAGTTTCTGAGCGTATCGTTAGGGTTTCTAACAATTCGTCATATTTTTCTAACTTAATAAACGTATGATTAACATAACTTTAGGATTTTCTAAAGTTATAACTTATCTGATCAATCCTTGATCTTAAATCATTAGGGTTCACATATGTAACCAAATATACCGACTAGTATTCACTTCGATACTTATCCCTGATAATTCTTCAAAAGAATTTTAAATCTACCATAATTTTATACCTCATTACTAGACTATCACTTACAGTCTATCACATAATTCAAGTTTTGTTCAAAACTTTTGAAATTCTTAAAATTTCATTACATAACTGCCAATTTCATACACTTATTTTCTGTCTAGGTCCTAATATTGAACCTTAAATCAATAAATTATGATTTTCATAAATTCTCCAAATTCTCGGGTTGTCACAAAGTGCTACTTTTTCCAATTGAGCACCAAATTCGTTTCTACACATCGTTTTAGAACCAAAATCAAATTACTGAGGCAAAGATCAGAGTTGTCCCCAAAAATAAAAAATCATCCATAAATACTTCTAAATTTTGCTCGACCATGTCCGAGAATATAGCCATCATGAATCTCTAAAAAGTAGTCGGTGTATTTCATAGACTAAAAGACATTCTTCAGAATGTGAAAGTTCCATTAGGGCATGTAAATGTAGTTTTCTCTTGGTATTCCGGAGCTATTGCAATCTAGTTATATCCCGAATATCCATCAAGAAGGGTGTAAAATTGATGGCCCGCTAGCCTATCCAAAATCTGATCAATAAATGCCAAGGGAAAGTGATCCTTGCGAGTAGCTTAGTTCAACTTGCTGTAGTTCATGCACACTCTCTACCCTGTAACTTTTCTTGTAGGAATAAGCTCATTATTCTCGTTTTCAACCACAATCATGTTAGTTCCCGGAGGCACAATAATTATCTAAAAGGGGGGGTGGTTGAATAAATATTTAAAATTCTTTTTTTTACTTTGTTAGTTTTGACAATTAATCAAACACAACGGAAATTAAGATTTGTTTGATTTCCCTTTTTAGATATAGTGAGTTATTGAGTGAGGCAGTTATAACAGTTATAGCAAGAATGCAATAGACACAACAGTTTTAAGTGGTTCAGAGCACTTAAAGCTCCTAGTCCACTCTTCTACTCCTCGAATAGGAAATTCACTAAGGATGTCTTTTACACTTTTTGAATCTCACAAATTTCTTCTAGACCAGCAGTCTAGGAACTTCTTAGTTGACTCTTGAACTCTTCAAGTCCAGCAGACTTGGTTCTTCACAGTTCACTTAGAACTCTTCAAGTCCTTCTGACTTGGAACTCTTACTTCAGTTAATTGGTAGTTGTTGAGTTCTTGGTTGGTGCAACTCAGTTGCCGTTAAGCACTTGTTCGAAAGAACTGAGTAGCTGAGTAAGCTTTCTCTTTTTCTCATATCGTAGAGTTGAGCGTTGAGTGTTCTTCAGTATTTTGTTCAGTCCTTGCTTAGTTGAATCATCTGCTGATGTTTTGCATATATGTGATCCTTGAAATCTATCAGTTGAAGCATTAAATGCATTTGACGTTTCTGAACTTTGATGGAGACTTTTCTGCACATCTTCTGAATTGCATTCTGGCCCACTGACACAACAGATTGCTTTCTCACCTAACACCTAAAAAGGTGTTTTCCTCTGACCCATGGTCCTTTCCTTAGCTTCTTCAATACATTTCTTTTGTTGTATACTAAGGATATCTTTTGTGCCATTGGGACTGTTGAGGACTTCAACGTTTATAACCTATTCCACATTTGTTGGAATTAATCTTTAAATAAACAGGTAGGGCTCGATGCTTCTGACATAGACAGATGATACTCTACGATTCAAATCGTGGTGTCTTTCCGCCTTGGTGCTTGATCTGATGCTATCAAATGAGAACACTGCGATTTCTCTTAAAGACTGGCACACTACGATCTTCACTTGCTTGTCTTGCAGACTCTACGTTTTTGAGAGCACACTACGATATCTGAGTTGGATTCGGCAAACATTTGGACCACTCTACGTTTTCTGGAGAGGCCCTTCAAGGCAAACATACTACGATCTTCGATGCTCTATGATTCTGCCTTGGCTTCTTCAATCTCTTGATCAGCTCGATAGACTGCGATTCTTATTGAATCCCATCTATTACATTTCAAGACATAGATCAACCTAACATCTTTGATCTCTTTATCTATATATTCATTTACAGAATGATAATCATTAAAAGCTTAGATCAACTTAATAATTTTGATCTATCACTAAGTCCTTGTACATATATTCCTTGAAGGACTTTACATATAATCATGAGCATTTACTTTAAACATCAAATTAAAATATGCACTCTCCTAACAATTTCCCCCTATTTGATGTTGACATAACTAAGGAGATTTGGTGTCATGATTATAAAATTCTAGATGCAATTTCTAGAAAGTAAATATGACTTAATATTTTAGTGAGCAGCGGCTGAAATTTCTAGAAAATAAACATGATTTTATTGATGTTTGAAGATAGATATTATATTTAAGTTCAGTTACATCAATAAAAATTAAATTTCAACTTATCTCTATTTCTTAGACCTTTTGCTTGGTGGAGGATTTACATATTCCTCAGCTCTCCTTTTCCTGCTGGCTTCGTCTCTCCTGACTAGGTCTCCCAGATCACTTTGACTTAGTCTTAGATTATGATCATGCCTATTCATGAATACAGGATCTCCAATTAGCATTCTTAGGCCTATGATAGTCACTTCTTGTGAGCTGGGAGTTGGCCCTAGACTCCTTAATGGTTGAGCCATGATGATTGGCTCACCATCAGATCGTTGAGTATGATAGCCAAATCATGGAGTCTGTTGTTGATACTGCCTTGGTGGATGACTCCTTGATGATTGAGCTAAGTATGTGCCTCTACCTCTGCCTTGATCTCCTTTCCTTTTATTCTCCCCCTTTATGTCAGCATCAAGGGTTCAAATGTCTTCTGAGAGGCGAGTCACTCCTTGGACAAGTTCGTTGAGTTGACTTTGAGTTTGAGCAATGTCCTCTCGATTATCTTTGATTAGAGTATTAGAACAATCTTCCCTTCGTTGGAGGATGTTTAAAACATTTTCATTTTATTGTCATTGGCTTACAAAAAATGCTTGGAATTCTTTTACGGCAGTTTGCAGATTGATGATGCTGTCCAACATAAGTTTATTTTGGGCCTCTTGAGTCGTCTGTAAGACAAGAACAACATCCCTGTGTATTTTAGCTGCTAGAAAGTGGATCTCATCCCTGTCCTTTATACTCTTAATCATTACTTTGATGATCTCCTTAAGCTTCTTTGTGAGCTCAGAGCTTAGGGTGCTTGGGAGATTATTTGCAGCATTGATCATTTTAGTCAATCTCATTTGAATGAGTACAGTGTGAGCTTCAAGACTCTCATCTATGTCCTTGATTATTTTCTTTGACACGTCTGACAACTCATTTTTGGTGGGCAGCATTGAAAGGAGTTCACTGAGTTATGGTATGTGTGGAGGGGGGGGGGGAGGTGCTCTTGTGTATTGATCTTGCAAGGTGTAGAGAGCAAGATCAAGGTTGAAGTATTCAATTGAGGATGAGGAGGGAATATCTGATGGAGGGGCTTGTGTTTGGGCTTCTTGAGTAGATGGCTCTACGATTTGAGCGTGTGACTCTACGATTGGGCTCGAGTCAGTAATCGTAGAGATGAGAGGAGATGGGATCAAAATGAAGTTGGGTATGTTTGGTTCATCGGTTACAGAATTTTGGGATTCTGTAACTGGGAATTGATTTAATGGATTGAGGATCACTTCTAACTATTTTGAGAATTCATAGAATTGACTGAAGAATGATGGTGGATAGTGATTGACCCTGAAAAAGATTAGGATATATAATACCTCATGCTCAATTTTTAAAGAGGGGCCATTTGTGATTAGCTGTTTGGCAAAGTTGAAGTTGCCTGGAAATCCATGAGCGATCACAGAGATTGCTGGATATGTTTTTAAGCTCCAAAACATGTGATTCCAGGAGTTTAGAATTTGAGCTTGATGAAAAGGTATCATGGGTAGATAGAAGAACAACTGATCGTAGTTAGCTTTTCTGTACCCATCACAGCCCACAACTATGATCTCGACTTCATCATCTTTTTCTTCTTCTCTGTCTTCTTTTGAGGATTCTACTACATCAATAACCTCCTTGTGACTTTCTTGCTCTGGTGTTCTCTCATATTTTTAAGAGCAACCCCTTATGTTATAAGGATATCATGAGGCTCCCCCTCAACATGATCATCCATCTGTATTTCAAATAGCTCCCCCTCAGCTGGAGCATTCTCTAGAATGAGAACTTTAGGTAGCTCCTCCTCAGCTTGAGCAGTGGTCTCTTGTCTTGTTCCGGATAGCCTCTTCTCAGTGGCTATTTTTTTGTCTTCTTCTTTAAGTACTCCTTCATTGACAAGGATGTACTTTTTGACCAACTTTCTTCTATGTTTCCTAGGCTGAGCTATAGCCTTAAGACTTTCTTCAGCTTCATCTCTGAACTGTTGATCAGCCAGAGTATCCGTTGCAACAACTTCTTTGGGAGAGGCGTCCAATCTAGTCTCTACGATTGGTAGAGACTCTACGATCGAGGAAACAGATGGCCTCTTGGACTTGTGACTGTTTTTGTTCTTTTTTAGCCGCTAAGAGATGGTAGCTCTATCTTCACCTGCCTCAGCCTGCTGTACTTTCCTTCTTAAGATCCTCAGAGTTTCAATGTCAGAACTCTCTAGGGGTATATCAGTGGTTGACACCTGGGGTTCTTCTGCCATTTGAGCCTTCAGCTTTCTTTTGCCCTTGCGAATCCCTGACTCCTTTGCATCAGCAGTCCTACCACTGGACTCAGACATCATTTGAACATTCTCTGCTGGATTCCTTTTTCAGTTCTCGAATAGTTACCGGGTCATTCGCCTGTTCAGATTGATGGACTCTCCTTCATTATCCCCTATCTTATCACCCAAATCAGACTGTAGGATGATACTGATGAATCGCCTGTAGAGAATCTTTCCAAAGCTCTTTGACTTCTTTGAACTAAGAATCCACTTCCCAATCTATTCAAGCAGCAGGGCTCCATAGTTAAGATGTATACCACAACTGATGGCTGTCATGAGCTTGAGCTACACTTCGTTTACAGAGTCATGACCTAACTCTTGCAGCATATGTATTTTCCAACAATGTTTGCCTAGAAATTCGTACCTCTGAGGAAACTCCTTCTTCTTATACCCTTTGACAGTGGGGAACTTTTTGTGATGCATCCTTTTAAGTTTTTCATAGAAATAGATGTCATCTATGAACGAAAACCCTTTAGATTTGAAACCTAGGGCTCTATTTATATCCTCAGCCTTGAGCTTGATTTCCACATCCCTGACTCTCGTAGTGATGACATCATTCTCAAACACACAATTCTTGTAGAATTTTTTATTAGCTTCGGGTAGATCCATGTGCTCGTACCCAGAGCCTCTTCGAGACCAGACTTTCTTTATCAAGATAGAGTTTTGAGAAATTTGGGGTTAGCTGTCTTGAACTCATCAAAGCAGAGTCTGTAGCCAGAGATGACGTTTGAAGCTGCCATTGATTTCTTTGCAGTGTGTGATTGTTTAAGCTTTTCTGAAAGTTAGGGTTTTTGCTTGTAGAGAGATAGAGAGATGAGATTTTTGAACTTCCGATTTCAAAAAGGTATTTTCAAACTGTACTTGTAACATCCATCTCTCCATTTGCTTAATGGGGTATGTGTCAAATTCTGCTTGGCTCTACAAATTTGACTGAAGAGGAATGTATTGATTTGCCCTTAGCTCCCTCTGAGCTAATGTGTCCTTTGGGAGGACTATGATTGTTGAGGTAGCCACTATGATTGTCGAGTCTGCTCTGCGTTCGTTGAGTTTGTTCAGCAATCGTCGAGTCTGAACTTCGATCTTCGTGTCTGCTCAGCAATCGTCAAGTCTGTTCAGCAATCGTCAAGTCTGAACTGCGATCGTTGTGTCTGTATGAGTCCTTGTGATGAACTTTTGACTCGACATTCTTCTCGGTTTAAGGTAGCTCAGGAAGGGCCAACCTCATAGAGTGAATCAAAGGTTATGTTTTTTCCTGAGGCGCTTGACAGAGAGATTGCCTTTGATTTGTTGAACTTTGTCATCATAGGAAGCTCTTTTGTTTTGTTGATGGAGTTTTGACATCGTTGAGTCTGCACTGCGATCGTTGTCTTGCATGTCACTACAGCTCTACGATCATGGACTTCCTTTCATTATGACTATGATTTTGAACATAGCCTTTATATCTGAATGGTTAGCACAAACTAGATCATATATTTCATGGTTATAAATTAAGCATGCCTAGCTTACTTATCAATTTGTTAAACCTGGATTCATCTAGAGGCTTTGTAAAGACATCAACAAGTTAATTTTCAGTAGGGATATATTGTAAAGATATGGTTCCATTTTGCATATGATTCCTAATGAAGTGATACCTTATTTTTATATGCTTAGTCCTAGAATGCATGACAGGAATTATGAGTTATTGTTATGGCACTAGTGTTATCACAGTGAACATTTATGGATTTGAATTCAAACCCATAGTCTGCTAGTTGATTTTTCATCCATAGGATCTGAGCACAACAGCTACCACCAACAATATATTCAGCTTCTGCAATTGAAGTAGATACTGAGTTTTGCTCCTTGCTAAACCAGAACACAAGTCTATTTCCTAGCAACTGACAGGTGCCACTGGTACTCTTTCTATCTATTTTACAGCCTATAAAATTAGAATCTGTGTACCCTGTTAGTTCAAATGAGGACTCCTTGGGATATCAAAGCCCCAAGTGAGGTGTACCCTTGAGATACCTGAAAATCCTCTTTACAATAGTTAAATGTGATTCCTTAGGATTAGCCTGAAATCTAGCACATATGCATGTTGCAAACATTATGTCTGGTCTACTGGCAGTCAGATATAGAAGAGAGCCTATCATACCTCTGTATTGAGTTATATCAATACTTTTACCTTTTTCATCTTTGTCAAGCTTGGTTGTAGGAGCAATTGGGGTTATTATGGGAGAGGCTGATTCCATGCCATACTTCCTAAGTAAATCTTTAATGTACTTGGCTTGGTTTATGAAGATTCCTTCATCAGTTGCTTTACTTACAGTCCAATGAATAAGTTCAGCTCACCCATCATGCTCATTTGAAACTTGCTCTGCATAAGCTTGGAGAACCTCCTACATAGCTTTTCATCAGTAGATCCAAAAATAATATCATCAACATATATTTGAACTAATAAGACTTTGTCTTTATGCTTTCTAAGAAATAATGTGGTATCTACTCTACCTGTAGTGAACCCATTTTCAATAAAAAAAAGTTAGTTAGTGTTTCATACCATGCTCTAGGTGCATATTTAAGACCATATAAGGCTTTGTCTAATCTATAGACATAATTAGAAAAAGATGGATTGATGAAACCTGGTGGTTGCTCTACATATACTTCTTCTTGAAGTTCACCATTTAGGAATGCACTTTTGACATCCATCTGAAAGACTTTGAACTTCATATGAACAGTAAGAGCAAGGAATATTCTGATGGCTTCTAGTCTGGCAACAGGTGAAAATGTCTCATCGTAGTTAATGCCTTCTTCATGAGAGTAACCTTTGGCTAATAGTCTTGCCTTATTCCTGGTTATTACTCCATCTTCATCCATCTTGTTTCTGAAGACCCATACTACAAGAAAGCCGGCTAAATTCGACGGATATATGTTCGACGGACACAGTCCCTCAAAAATAACATTTATTCTGACGGAGTATTCCGTCGAAGATACTTCAGTCGAACATACGTTAATTTTGACTGATGTTCGTCGAACATTTATGTATCCCATTGGCGCCAATGTTCCCGTCAGCGCGAATATATGTACGACGGACATTCTGTCGAAGATAATCCTAAAATCTAATTAATCGATACGTCTTCCCGGCCCCCTCGTCTAATTATAATCTCATTTCTCTCTTTCTCTCTCTCTCATTTCTCTAGATCTATCTCTCAACCACCACTTCGATCTCTCTCCTTTCTCTCACTTCACTGCTCTCACGCCACCACCACGTACTGCCACCACCACCACCACCACCGGTTCCACCACGTACTGCCACCACCACCACCACCACCACGTACTGCCACCACCACCACCACCACCACCATCACTGTCGATCGGTTCCACCACCAGTAGACGCCACCAACACTGTCGGTTGAACCACCATCACTAACACCACAAGTAGCCACCACCAGGCACCACCGTCGGTTAGTTGCACATTAATTCAATTTCAAGGTTAGTTTTCTGCAAAGTATTAGATTTTTAGGGTTAATTTGTTGCAAATTGTGAAATTTGTGGCTTAATTTGTTTTAGGTTTAGTTTAATTTGAGTTTGAATATGAGATTAACCCAATTTAGATAATATGTTGTTGCTTTGAATTTGTTGCTGTGAATTTGTGGACTGTATATTGCTGAAATTGGAATTTTGATTTTGGGTTTGTGGACTGCATATTATTTAAGTGCATATTATTTGGAATTTGGAAATTGCAGAATATTGATATCAAATTTGGGTTCCTTATCATAATGTAACTGATTTTAGTACTATTTTTAATCTTGATATATTTGTTATTTACGACTGAATTTATGACAGAAATTCTGTCAGAATTATGAAATTGCAGACTTACATGTATTGTATTAGTAATTAGTTTCCCAATATTAATAAATCATAAACTAAGTACCATTTACTTAGTTTCTTACTACTAAAATAAAATAAAGTAAATATAATTTAATTTAGTTTATTAAATAAAATACATTTTAAAAATAAAATAAATAACATAATATAATACAAAATAAAAAATAAATTAAATTAATTTGAGTAAAATAAAAAAACTTTGATTTAATCTAATAAATAAAATACAACTCAATAAAAAATAAAATATAATAAAATAATAAAATTAAATAAATTTAATTTAATTTAAATAATCTAAATTAAATTAAATTTAATTTAAATAATCAAATAAATAAATTAATTTAAATTAAATTAAATTACTTAATTTAATAAATATATATATATATATATATATATAATATAATACAAGATTCCATAAAATAAAATAAGATATTTTTAATTACGAAATCAAATTAAATTAAATTAAACTAGAACTTTTATAATATAATACAAAATAAAATAAAAAGTAATAAAAAATTTAATTTAATTTAGTTTAATAAATAAAATAAAATAAAATGATTTATTTAATTTAATTTAATAAAGTAAATTTAATAAATAAATAAGCCAATTATATAATATACTACAAATTAAAATTAAAAAAAATATATAAGTAGTCTCTATAGATTCCAAATAACAATTTTCATAAACTAAGTACCACTTACTTAGTTTATCATTTTTGGCAAAATAGCATTTTATAGCTAGAAGTTAATGTCGAACAATAGTCTCTATAGATTCCAAATAACAATTCTCATAAACTAAGTACTACTTACTTAGTTTATCATCATTGGCAAAATAAACTAAGAATAGCTAGAAGTGAATGTCGAACAATAGTCTCTATAGATTCTAAATAATTAACAATTCTCATAAACTAAGTACCACTTACTTAGTTTATTATCATTGGCAAAATAAACTAAGTAGCATTTGCTT
Source organism: Panax japonicus (assembly GCA_020205505.1). Lineage (NCBI taxonomy): Eukaryota > Viridiplantae > Streptophyta > Magnoliopsida > Apiales > Araliaceae > Panax > Panax japonicus. The sequence goes on from CM035113.1 coordinate 13,263,568, forward strand.
AGTTTGCCACAATTTTCAATATATAAATGCAATAATACTCTCCCTACATATATGTACTCTTTCTTGTATGCAGGTTTCGACATAGCAGTTGTAGCTAAATAGTACTCCAACCGGTCCCTCGGCAACAATTAAAAAAAAAGGAGTCGTACTTCCTGTTTGTGTCCTATACTCGAATAATAAAGGTAATTGAATTATTGCAGACATTCCTCACTGTTCCATCATAACAGATGGCAACATCCGGAAGGAGTGCCAGTAAGTTGTTGAACTTTGTTCAATAGCGTAATGGAACTCCTTCGGGATGTTGTCATCTGTTATGATGGAACAGTGAGGAATGTTTGTCGTAATTGAATTAACTTTATTATTCGAGTATAGGACACAACAGGAACTACGACCCTTTTTTTTTTTGCCCGATTGCCGACTCAAGTAGAGATTCCACATAAATATGTACTATACTTTGAAACTTAGAAACCCGTTTGACATACACTCAATAGGGGTGAATGTCGAACAATCCCCAGTTTGGGACTGTTATTGGATGTTATGTCTCTCACTTAGGCCGGTGCAAATACTAAACGGTACATTTTTTTTTATTTTGAGGATTAATCGACTGTTATCTCTATATGTTCTCCGAGTGCATACTTAGATTAAGTTATCTTAGTCTATTTCATGTGCTTGTAGACCATGGGGAGGTGCTGCCAAAATTTTCTTAAAACTCATGAAACGTACTCAACGTGTTTGCACTAGTGACGAGACACATCCAATAACGGGATAGAAGCCTTACCCCTGTCCTGTAGAGATACTAGGTAAATCTAATTCACACATGAATATCCAAATTAACTTAATGCGTACTTCTGTGTAGTTAAAAATGTCAGTCGAACGGAGTTGGATGTACTGTAGGATACCCATTGATGGGAGGGGATTAGTCTCAGCTTATCGTGTTGGGGTTTTAGATTTCTTGAACAAAGCACTAGAACATACAGATGATCCGGACGGGAAGATGCGATGCCCGCGTGTCAAGTGTAAAAATTTGATTTGGAAGAAAGTCGACGAGATTAAATTTCGAATTATTTTTTCGTGGATTTGTAGATGGGTACTTCATATGGACTCATCACGGGGAATCAGAAGTGATTAAAAATATTGTGGAACAACCAATTCCACGGGATTCATACATCGAAAACTATGATCCATTTGAGATGTTGGTTGATGCTTATGGCCCTACTACTATTGACTGGGCTGAATATGAACCTTCTTAAAGCAGTTCGAAGCAAGTGCCAAATGATACAACTGCTGCCTTTTACAAGTTGCTATCTGAATCTGGGGTCGCGTTGTATCTGCGAAATGATACGAACACTAAGCTTTCTGCAGTGACGAAGCTCTTACAGTTCAAGAATGAGCACGACTGTAGTGAGAGAGGTTTCAACGATTTTTTCGCTATAATTGGACAGTTCTTACCCAAGGATGATACTCTTCCTGTGAATTATTACGAAGTGAAGAAGATGGTCAAGGGGTTAAATATGGGTATCAGAAAATCAATGCTTATGAGCAGGATTGCATATTATACTATGGGCAGGACAGAGATAAGGGACAGTGTGATATATGCAGCTTATCGGGCTACAAGGTTTCAAAACATGGGGGGGGAAGGAGAAACATGTTCCCAGGAAAATCTTACGATACTTTCTACTTGCGCCGATACTTCAGCGGCTATTCATGTCATCTTATATGGCTCAACATATGAGTTGGCATCGAACAAGGGATGTCGTGCCTGGTCAGCTGACTCACCCAGCGGATGGAGATGAATGGAAGAGATTTGATGTAAATTATCCTGAGTTTGCAGGAAGAAGTTAGGAATGTTAGGCTTGGCATGGCTACTGATGGCTTTTGCCCTTTTAATAACTTTAGCCAGCCGTACTCAGCCGTACTTGTGGGAGACAGGGGTTCAAACGTATGATAAATCGATATGCGAGAATTTTGTGATGAAAGCAGCCCTGTTATGGACTATCACTGACTTTACGGCTCTTGGGATGGATAGTGGTTGGTCAACTCACGGGAAGCTGTCCTGTCCAGTGTGTATGGGGGATGTGAAAGGCAACCAGTTGTAGCATGGGCGGAAATGTAGTTTCTTTGGTACTGCTCATAGATTCTTGCCTCTTGATCACAATTATAGAAAGATGTCTACACAGTTCAACAGAAAGATAGAAAAGAAGGGGATTGTTAGTCGGCTGTCGGGCAATGAGGTCTTGGAGTGGTTGAATCAACTTGATTTTCCTTTGCCGAGGAAGGAACACAGTAAATTGAGAGCAGCCGGGTACGGGAAGACTCATAATTGGACACATTTGCCTATATGGTTTGAGTTGCCGTATTGGGGCACACTTTCAGTTTGTCATTGTATAGATGTCACGCATACCGAAAAGAATGTTTTCGAGAACTTATTTTACATCGTGTTAGATGCGAGTGGTAAAAACTAAAGACAATGACAATGCTCGAAAAGATTTGGAGGCATTAAACATTTGGCCAGAATTGTGGCTTCGCCCTAACACTACGAAACCTAAAGCTCCATTTAGTCTTACTAAGCAACAAGTTGAAGACGTCTGTAAGTGGGTTAGTTGGTTGAAGCTCCAAGATGGATATGCGTCGAACATAACACGTTGTTGTAAGGTTGAGCAATTGAAAATTTCTGGATTCAAGAGTCACGATTGTCATGTATTCATGCAGAAGTTGATTCTAATTGCATTTCGTGAGATGTTACCCAGAAAATTTATGGATGCATTGACCGAACTGTCAAATTTCTTTTGAGATATTTGCTCATTATTAAGCACAGTGATGTCGAGCTGATGGAGAAGAATATTGTGCTTACCATGTGCAAGCTTGAAATGATCTTCCCACCAGGATTTTTTGACTCGATGGAACATCTGCCTATTCATCTGCCGTATGAACTCAAACTTGGAGGACCGGTGCAATATCGGTGGATGTATCCTTTTGTGAGGTAATATATAAACTGCTATAATTGCTCTATCTTGCTCATATTAATAATACTTCACTAAGTCAGCATATTATTTATCGTAGGTATATGCGCTGATTAAAACAAAAGGTCAAGAACAAAGCTCGTGTAGAGGGTTCTATTGTTGAACGATATACAGAGGAAGAGCTTGTCAACTTCTGTTCATTGTATTTTGACGATGTTGTCTCAACGAAGCACAACCATTTAGGAAGGAATGAGGTTGTTGGTCCAATGACTCATGCTGATGATGAGTTAGCTGTATTCACATATCTGGCTAAACCATTTGGTCCTGGGACTCTGACTTACTTAAGCGACAAAGAGTTGAAGATTGTATCTACATACGTGCTTCTAAATATGCCCGAAGTATCATCATACATCACGTAAGTCTAAGCTTATTTGCTCCAGTTAGTACAATTTACAAGTGTAGTCATCTTTATATATGTTAAAGACATTTTACTAATATCGCAGTTCATTCGAAGAGGAAGCGTATGCTTCTAACCCAACTTTTACTGCCGCAGACTTGGAAACATTCATTAATGCTAATTTCTAACAATGGTTTAAGAAAAGGGTTGAAGCAGAGAGTATTTCTGAGCGTTTTATAGATGTCATCCAAGGACCTTACAAAGTTGTTAGTTCTTTTCCTGGTTGCATTGTGAATGGGTATAGATTTAGAGTCGATGACTTGCATGAACTCACATCAGTCAATTTTGGGGTTGTGGAGTTAGGAAGCTGCTATCAAGATTCTGAGTCCAATTACTATGGTCTTTTACAGGATGTAGTTGTGCTCAATTATCACGGTGGCAAAAAGGTAGTTACATTTAAGTGTTGCTGGTTTGATACTGAAAATGGGGTTAAAGTTGATCGTAATAGAATCACAACCGTGGATATCAAGTCGGTGTTAAATTCTGATGATGCGTACGTGTTAGCAAGTCAAGTGACTCAAGTGTATTACGCTCCTAATGTCATAAATACTCGAAGCCCCTGGTACACAGTAGTCACTACTAAAAGACGCTCGTTTAATGCTGATAACATGTTTGGTATAGATGAGGCGTTGTAAGAAGATGTGAGCATCCCATTGGCTGTAGTGTTCCATGCTGAAGATGTGGTGAGTACTGATGTCATTGACGTACCTAACAATGAGGATGTCGAGGCTACCGTACACATGAATGATTATGTAGTCTTTGAGGATGATAACGATGACGAAACTGATCTTGAAACTGAGGATGAGGAAGATACCGAATCCGAGAATGATATACACATTGATTCTGATGGGTTTGATGACATGCGTAATTGAAAATGATCTTTCATATTAGTCCTTACCACATATTGTTAAACCTTACATATTCATAATCTATCAATTTTGTTATTGCAGTAGGATATTCATGGCTAGACATAGCGGTGGAGGTCGCCGAGGTGGTGGGCGGTACTGGAGACGGTAGCCACGATGGAGGCTCTTCTTCAGGCGCGAGTAAGTTATCTTAACTAGGATTTAAATATATCTTAAGCTGCATTAATTACAATGATTATTGAAGTACTATGTTAAATACAATTATTACAGATGCACCTCGTCGACGACACTGAGGGACGAACCTTGGTATCTTTGGTCGTCCGCCGGTAGTGCCACTTACAGTACCGGTGGATGTCGTTTCCCAGCAGTAAGTGTTAATATATTCATACTATTTTTATCAGTTATTACAGAAAATAATTCACATAACACATTGTGATACTTTTTCTGTAGTATACTAGACCCGGTGGTTAAGCACACCCTATATGCGATTTGTTTGACGCATCTTCCGAGAGGGTGCATGCGGTTCAGTCAGTATGCGCTATACGATGCCACTTTTATGCAGACCGTCTTGCGGGAGTTCCACGTAAATTATGCATATTATCACCACATAGTTGTATTGGGATGAAATCAAATGTTCTTAATTTTAAATAATCTTTTGTTATTGGTTTATTATCGATTTGACCCGAGCATCTCTCAGTCAGCTGGCAATGTTGTGATTGAGCATCACGTCGCTGCGAATTACTCTGGATGGCTGTATGAGATGCGATAGAAGGCAGACCGGGCAGTTGTGGACCAGCCCGAGACCACCATAAGAGATCATCAGCTTCGCATAGTCTCCGATTTAGCATAGGAGGCTATGTGTGCGCACTGGGAAGCTGATGACTTCAAAAAAAGTCCGATCAGGCGAAGAAGAACCGTGGTTAGCTCCGGATAGTACACACCACTGGTTCTCAGTCGTTCGAGGAGGCGAAGATGGTAAGTGCGTTGTATTTAGTTATTTATGTGTTAAGTTCTCACACAAATACTTAAGACCTTTTTTATGAATGTTTGTGTTAGGCATTGGGGAGGACCTTGGGCCGAGATCTTACCTTGCTAGAGTTTTGGGATCGAGCCCACACGCCTAAGGACGAGCGTGCTTTGTCTCAGGCAGCTTTAGCTATAAGGGTAAAACTCATCTTACTATTTAGGTTTTAATAATATTTAATCATAAATAAAATGATATAATTAACATACGTATATGGAATACATTACAGGACTGATTTCAGAAGCTTCGGGACGAGCGTATAGCTGAGCTAGAGACTATTAGGAGGGGTTTTGAGCCGTTATATTCCGCCACCCCTCTTCCCGATATTGTATTAGATCGGGATGAGGAGTTGAGACTATGGGTCACGTCTCAGGATCCCCCTACTAGCAGTACCGGCAGATATCGAGTGTTGGGTCTGCCGAGGATACCCGCATATACACTTCTTGGAGGTAATATTTTTTATGTTTCACTAAATTATCCGAATTTATCACATTATATAAATTATTATTAGTAATCGAATTTGTATCTCTTTATAGGCTCCAGCCAGCGCCAGCGTCCGAGAGCACATGTCGGACCATCTCATACAGGCGCTGGCTTGGATAACGATATCTTCCGGCGGCTAATAGGGGCCGTGTCGGATAGGTTCCATACCGATCCGGTCTTTCGGCGTCAGCAGTTGCCTTCCAGTTCTTGTCTTCACCAGATTGCTCAAGATATTATAACAGGGGCCTCTACAGAGAGTACGGGATTACCACGGGAGCAGTTCGACGCTTGGAGTGCCGAGATGCTCCGGATGGTGATTACCCTCTTGGAGGAGGCTTTTCGTCCGCCCCCACCTACTCAGGTATTCTTATTATTTATGTTTATCAATTAAGGCTAGTTTGTTAATTCTCTCACACATATATATAAGGACTAATGATTTATATTTTGATTCTATCAACAGGGTGGCGATGGCGAGCAGGCTGACGATGACGAGCAGGAGCACGAGCGTCGTTTACCTCCGCCCAATGATGCTTTTACTAGTTTATAGTTCATTTGTATAGTTTGTAGAACTTTTGTATATATTGTATTGTCTAATTGCGTCTGTACAACTATTGTTAATTATATTGTTTAACATTTGCGGAACATTAGCTTATATTTGTAATTGGTTAGCTTATAATACGTTTTGGTGGATATTTGAATGTGAATGTTAATGTGAATGATAATGAGTTGAAAATTACTGTTTCAGTGCTACGTTGCATATTTGAATGTGAGATACAGGTTTATATTACTGTGTATTGGGTTGTGACAGGTTACAGGTATATTAATGGGTTTAAACACTTGGAAACTGAACTTTTAAAATCTGCAGTAAAAAAAATCTGTTATTTTCGACGGAATAGAGTATTTTCGATGGTACTTCCCTCGGAGATAATAAATAACCAATTTTTAATAAATACCGATATGGCCTAGTTTTCAGTCGGACATAATATAAATTCGACGAATATATCCGTCGTACTAATTATATCTCCGACGTAATGTCCGTCGAAGTTAATAAATATATAATTATAATAAATATCAACTGAATTTAGTTTTTCGTCAGAAATAGTTTATGTTCGAGGTAAGTAGTCAGTCGGACATAGCTACTGATATATTCGACAAAAAAAGTTTCATCCTATATATTTTGTCGAAGATAGGGTAGGTTCGACGAACATTCATCGGAGATAAGTTCGTCGTAGATAATAAAATATTCGACGGAATTTTTTGATAGAACTTATTTTCGACGCGAATATTTACGACAGAATCTCTGATGACTATTTCCATCGCAAATAAACTAGTTTCGACTGAATAGGCTTATATACGATGTAATATTCCTGTCGAAATTAGCCAGTTTTCTTGTAGTGCCATTTGGTTCCAATGACAAGATGACCTTTTGGTCTTGGAACCAATCTCCATACTTTGCTTCTTTCAAACTGATTAAGTTCTTCCTACATGGCTTCTATCCTAGCTAGAGTCTTCCATAGCATCCTCTATCTTCTTAGGTTCCATTTGTGACAGGAAGCTCAGATAGAAACATTTGTTTTGAGTGGCATCTCTCATTTTGACTCTTGCACTAGGATCTCCAATGATTAGGTCTTGAGTGTGATCTCTTACCCATCTATTTCTATTGGAACATCTGTCCTAATGCCTTCTTGTCTAGATCTTCAAGATCAATTTTTGCTTCTTGATGTAGGAGGTTCGTTGTCTTGTGTGGATGTCTCTACGATCTCATTTCCTTACTCAACGATTTCATTATCTGGGACTATGATCGTGGTGTTACGCTCAACGACCTCATTCGTAGTGTCTAGACTATTGTTCGTAGTGTCTTGAGACACTATTTTGTCCAAGTCTGTTTCATCAATGGTGATGTGGATCGAGACTTCCACGCTTAGAGTTTTCTTGTTGAACACTCTATAGGTCTTACTGTCTGTGGCATATCCAAGAAAGATTCCGTTGTCTGACTTGGGTTGAAACTTTGTTAAATACTGCTTTCCATTGTTGAGAATGTAGCATGCACAGCCGAATACATGGAAGTAGCTGACACTTGGCTTTCTTCCTTTCCACAGTTCGTAGGGAGTCTTCTTAATCATAGATTGTATGAGTGATATGTTCTGAGTGTAGCATGCAGTGTTGATAGCTTCTGCCCAGAAGTATTCAGGCAGATGAGCTGCAGCTAGTAGAGTTCTTCTAGCCTCTATCAATGTTCTGTTCTTTCTCTCAGCTACTCCATTTTGTTGAGGAGTTCATGGAGCTGAGAAGTTATAACTGATGCCATTGTCTGTGCAGAACTAGTCCATTTTTGAGAATTCGAATTCTCTGCCATGATCACTCCATATAGCCTTGATTTTTTCCCCTTTCTCGTTCATCACTAGTCTGGACATCTTGATCAATTGGCTTGTTTCATCTTTTGAGGTTAGAAAGAACACCCAAGTGAATCTGGTGTAGTCGTCCACTACGACCAGTGAGTATCTCTTCCCTCTAAGGCTGGCTGTTAGAATTGGCCCAAATAGATCCATGTGGAGCAATTGCAGGGGCTTGTCAATAGAGTTGGAAGTTTTACTCTTGAATGAGCTTCTGGTTTGCTTTCCAAGCTGACAGGCATTGCACGACCTTTCTTTGACGAAGCTGAACTTGGGTAAGCATGCAACTAGATCTTTTGAGGCCAGTTTGGACATGCTCTTGAAGTTGAGATGAGACAGTCTTCTATGCCATAACCAGCTCATTTCTTTAGGTGCTTTAGCTAGAAAACATATTGTCCCGTCTGAGCTTAGTTGTCCAAGATTTAATGTGTAGACATTTCCTTATCTTGTTCCGGTTAGATTTACAGCAGATGTCTTCAAGTCTCTGACTTAACATTAATTATTGAGGAATGTTACTTGATGACCCTTGTCGCAGAGTTGGCTAATGCTCAGAAGATTGTGTTGTAGTCCTTCCACATAAGCCACTTTACTGAAGGACACTGCACCATTTCCAGCTGAGCCATATCCTTTTGTTTTGCCAGAGCCATTGTCTCCAAAGATGACTGAGGGACCCTCCTTCTCTATGTAGTTAGACAGAAGGGCCTTGTTCCTAGTTATGTGTCTTAAGCATCCACTGTCCAGATACCAAGTTGTGATCGTGGAGCTCTTTTCCTGTTGTAACATAAAACTGTCATTTTGGTACCCATACTTGCATGTGTCCTACTTTGTTAGTACCCTTGGGAACCCAAATTTGCTTATTTTGGATCTCACATGCATAGAATTATAATAGCATTTTGCAGCCTTGTGACCAACCTTATTGCACACAAAACATCTAATATAATGCATTCTTGCATGCGTGTGAGGATTCTTATTCTATTTGAACTTTTGTGGTTCTTTAGTCATCCTTCTGTTAAACTGATTCTTTTTCTTCCATGTGTAATTGTGTTTCATGATTTGTGAGGAGTGTACATTTCCTCTACTATTCCTTCCCAGTTGGTTCGTGGAATTGATTTTACTAGACTCCACGATCCTTCAAGGTTGGTGAGTAGTGGCTGGGTTACTCTTTTCTTTTCTGAAACCCAGGCCAGTATGAGATCCTTTACTCCTTGGAATATGGATTGAATTAGTAGAACATGGTTGGGCTGGTTCTTCCTTCTGTGAGGATTTCACAAATATAATGCCTCTACTAAAATTTGAAGCATTATTAGTGCTAGTTTCCTTTACCTTTTCCACACATGGCTCTGAGGTGGATTCCTCAAAGCCGAAACCTGTTTTGTCAGATGCACTTCTCTGACTTGAGAGCTGGGAGTCCATGGATGAACAAGATTTATTCCATGTAGAGATCGTCTTTTCTAGTTTCTCAATTTTAGAGGTTAGATTTGACTCTCTTTGTGTATTGAGCTCATTAGTCTGTTTTAAGAGCTTATTCTCAGCCTCAAGCTTGGAGAGAAAGTCAGTACTTAGAAGGACTGTTTCTAGTTCATCTTGAACTTTCTTTTTCTCCTCTTGAAGCAGTGAATAATCCTTGGACATAACTTTGAACCATTTCATGTATTGATGCAGATCAGATGTTATGCCATACAGTGCAGTTCTTAAATCATCAATGTCTACATCAGGTGAGTTAAAGTCAAATACCTCATCGATACTTACTTCATGTATGTTGGAGTTTTGTTTATCCTTTGCATACTTGGCCATCATGCACATATTTGCCATTTGAGGATCTTCATCATCTCCAGATTCAGGAGTTAAGTCATTGTCTGAATCACTCCACGATCCTCCAGCTACAAGGCCTTTATCTTTCTTCTGAGGCCTTTTGTTGCCTTTATATTCCTTCTTTGGATGTGATTTCTTCTTTAGTTCTTCTCTAAGGGGTTTGTTGCAGTTAGCAATGAAATGGCCAGACTTTTTGTAATTGTAGCATAGATCATTAATCTACTCATGGCTGCTGTAGTTGCTGACTTTCTTTGGCTTGCTGGTTTTGCCTTGACGCTTGAATCTTCTGAGTCTTTTCACCAGCATTGCAAATTCCTCATCATCATTTTCATCATAGTCAGAGTCAATTTCAGTGTTCACTTTGGAGGTGTTTTCAGTTTCTTTGACAGAAACACCCTTATCCTTCTTTCTTCCTTCAGATGGAGTTTTTACTCATTGAGTCAGCTCCAGTTTGTATGTAAGAAGGTTGCCATATAACTGTTGAACAATCATCTCATAAAGATTATTTGACTCTCTAATAGCAGTGGTTTTGGCGTCCCACCTGCTTGGTAAGGCTCTTATGAACTTTATGATTAGATCTTTGTTTGGATAGATCTTTCCATAGGCTCGTAGAGAGTTGAGCAGAACATTGAATCTCTCGTAGGTGGCAGTGACATTTTCTCCATGAACGTGTGCAAACATCTCATATTGTTGAGTCAGGAGAGATTGTTTATTTTCTCTGACTTCTTTTGTTCCTTAATGCACGATGAGCAATGCTTCCCAAACCTCCTTTGATGTTTTGTTGTTGACCACATTTTCAAACAGATCATCTTTTAAGGATTGGAACAAAATTTTCTTGGCCTTTTTGTCAAGTTGAACAGCTCTCTTTTCGTTGTCTGTCCATTCTCCTTTGACCTTGATATGTATTCTGTTTGGGTCGTCTGTAGTTGGTGCAAGCTTTGTAGGAACATAGGGTCCATTCTGAACAGTTTCAAATAGATCTTCATCTATTGAATCTATGTATGCTTGCAACTGAAATTTCCAGTTGGCGAATTTATCTTTGTTGCACATAGGTGGCTTGCTGCCTCCTCTAGTCTTTGATTCGCTTGGTAAGTATGCCATTGGATCTACTTATGCTTTGTAGGCTATATAATAGAACATGCTTTGATACCAATTTTTAGTTCCCGGAGGCACAATAGTTATCTAGAAGGGGGGTTGAATAGATATTTAAGTTTTTTTTGTTTTACTTTGTTAGTTTTGACAATTAATTAAACACAACAGAAATTAAGATTTATTTGATTTCCCTTTTTAGATATAATGAGTTAATGAGTGAGGCAATTATAACAGGTATAACAGTTATAGCACTTATAGCAAGAATGCAATAGACACGTCAGTTTTAAGTGGTTAAGAGCACTTAAAGCTCCTAGTTCACTCTTCTACTCCTCGAGTAGGAAATCCACTAAGGATATCTTTTAAACTTTCTGAATCTAACAGATTCCTTCTAGACCAGCAGTCTATGAACTTCTTAGTTTACTCTTTAACTCTTCAAGTCCAGCAGACTTGGTTCTTCACAGTTCACTTAGAACTCTTCAAGTCCTTCTGACTTGCAACTCTTATTTCAGTTGATTGGTAGTTGTTGAGTTCTTGGTTGGTGCTACTCAGTTGCCGTTAAGCACTTGTTCGAAAGAACTGAGTAGCTGATAAGGCTTTCTCTTTTTCTCAGATCGTAGAGTTGAGCGTTGAGTGTTCTTCAGCGTTTTGTTCAATTCTTGCTTAGTTGAATCATCTGTTGATGTTTTGCATATATGTGATCCTTGAAATCTATCCGTTGAATCCATCCGTTGAAGCATTAAATGCATTTGACGTTTCTGAACTTTGATGGAGACTTTTCTGCACATCTTCTGAATTGCATTCTGGCCCACTGACACAACAGACTGCTTTCTCACCTAACACCTGAAAAGGTGTTTTCCTCTGAACCATGGTCATTTCCTTAGCTTCTTCAATACGTTTCTTTTGTTGTATACTAAGGATATCTTTTGTGCCATTGGGACTGGTGAGGACTTCAACGTTTATAACCCATTCCACATTTGTTGGAATTAATCTTTAAATAAACAGGGTAGGGCTCGATGCTTCTGATATAGGCAGATGATACTCTACGATTCAGATCGTGGTGTCTTTCCGCCTTGGTGCTTGATCTGATGCTATCAAACGAGAACACTGCGATTTCTCTTAAAGACTGGCACACTACGATCTTCACTTGCTTGTCTTGCAGACTCTACATTTCCGAGAGCACACTACGATATCTGAGTTAGCTTTGGTAAACGTCTGGACCACTCTACATTTTCTGGAGAGGCCCTTCAAGGCAGACATACTAAAATCTTCGATGCTCTACGATTCTGCCTTGGCTTCTGAAATCTCTTGATCAGCTCGATAGACTGCTATTCTTGTTAAAGCCTATCTATTACATTTCAAGACATAGATCAACCTAACATCTTTGATCTCTTTATCTACACGTTCCTTGATAGAATGATAATCATTAAAATCTAAGATCAACCTAACAATTTTGATATATCACTTGTCCTTGTATATATATTCCTTGAAGGACTTTACATATAATCATGAGCATTTACTTTAAACATCAAATAAAAATATGCACTCTCCCGACAAATCATTCCCCTCTTTTTTGGCACACACTGTACAGGGCTTACCCTATGAACTGTCTGAAATTGGATAGATAATTCCGACGTACAACCACTTGATAATTTATTTCTTTACCACTTTCTTCATGATCAGATTTAATCTTCTCTGTTGCTCAATGATCGACTTTGCTCCTTCCTCAAACAAAATTTTGTGCATACAGAACAATGTACTGATTCCCTTAATATCTGCCATGGTCCACCCAATTGCCGTTTTGTACTCATTAAAACCCTTAACAATTTTTCTTCTTGAGACTCATTTAGGTGAGCAGAAACAATAACTGGTAATGTGTTGAAATTTCCCAAATAGGCATACCTCGAATAAGAAGGAAGGGGTTTAAGTTCTTGCACGAGTGGTTCTTCTAATTTAGTTTTGGAACACTTTTCAAGTCTTTAAAGACGGTCAAGGGTATCATACTTCTTTTTAAACTTCGTGGATTCTGGTACTGTATCCAACATCCTAACATAGTCCATGTAATTTACATCCTCAAATACCTCTATACCAATTAAAGTTGCTTCCAATGGATTCGCTAAGTAACTGTCATCGAATACTTCAGTCAATGCCTCTTCAAGTATGTCTATTTGCAGGCACTTCTCAGCTTCTTTTGGGAACTTCATTGCTTTGAAAACACTAAAGGTGATTTCCTGATCTTGCATTCTCATCGTTAATTCACCTTTCTGCACATCTTTTAAAGTTCTCCCTGTCCTCGTAATCCAATACCCCTTTGATATGTCCCAGACCTGTCTGTAAGCTCTAAAGTGATATTCTCCGGTCTCGGTTCCTTCAATCCCAACTGAGTGTACATTGAAAGTGTCATCAAATTAATACTCACCCCTAAATCACACAGTGCTTGCCTGAAAAATTAATTATTGAGAATACATGGAATTGTGAAACGCCATGGGTCCTTTAACCTTGGTGGTAATTTTTTGTAAAATAGCATTGCATTCTTCAGTTAATGCTACCGACTCAAATTCACCCAATCTCTTCTTTTTAGACAACACTTCCTTTAAGAATTTAGTATAACTTACATCTATTCCAAAGCTTCTGCAAACGGTATGTTGATGTTAAGCTTTTTGAACACCTCTAAAAAATTTGAGAACTGCTTATCCAAGTTAGCTTTCTGAAATCTGTGGGGGAATGGAACGGGAGTAATTACACTATTTTGCATGTTTTCATTAGGCTTCATCTCCAAACATGTATCCTTTACCTTTTGTGTATCATCAACCTCATTTTTCTCACTAATTCCCTCTTCTTCATTCACATCTACAGTTCTCTGCTTTGAATTTAATTTTACCATATCAGGCAGCTCTTTTCCCGCTTCCAAGAGTTACTGCCTTACAGTGTTCCTTTCCATCTGTCCTCGGATTAATCTCAGTGTCGCTTGGTAGTGCTCCTTGTGGATGAATGTTCAAAGCATGAGCTAGCTTAACCCATCCTGATTCTCTAAATTTTTAATTGACACTATCCTGGCTTTTTACATTTAAATCTACTTGTTTCAACAGCTTATCTTGATCATTCAATCTCTTTTCTGAAGCTATTATAAATTTTTCCAAAGCCTCCTCTTAACTCGGTTTCCTTTCTGTGTGATGAGTAGTCTGATTCTGAAAACCTAGGCGATATGGTTGCCTTGGAGCTTTGTTTTGAGCCTGATTATTCCTCTAAGAAAAACCTGGATTATTCTTCCACCCTAGATTGTAAGAATTCTAATATGGCTATTGTGATCGATTATGATTTCCCAAAAATTGTATTGACTCCACATTAATGGCACATTGATCCGTAGAATGATTCCCTACACATAACTTACAAACCATCGCCACCTTTGAAGTTGTTCGGGGTCCCTATGATTTAATCTTTCTAGTCAACGCAACTACTTGGGCAGATAAAGATGTAATGACATCTAATTCCAACTTCACTACTATTTTTGGCGGATTGGCCCTTGCCGTAGGCCACTGATAATTGTTATCTGCCATTATTTTGAATAACTGTTAGGCATCATCGAAGTTCTTTCCCATACTAGCACATCCAACCGCTGCATCAATACTTGTCCTTTTGGAACCATGCAATCCATTGTAAATCATCTGTACCTGCAACCATTTCTAGATCCCATAATGTGGACACTTGCAGAGTAAGTCCTTGAACCTTTCCCACGCCTCTTACAACGTCTTTGAATTAAGTTGGTTGAATAAGGTTGTGTCATTTCTTATTTTTGTTGTTTTAGTAGGTGGGAAGAATTTAACAAGAAATTGTCGAGCTAAATCGTTCTATATGGTAATGATGCCTAGCAATAACGAGTGCAACCAAATTTTTGCCTTATCGCGTAGTGTAAATGGAAAAAGTCTCAATCTTACTGTGTAACCCCATTAAACTTAAACGTGTCGTAGACTTCCAGGAAGTTGACAATGTGTTCATTCGAATCATCATTCGGACCACCCCCAAACTGTAATGAATTCTATAACATCTGAATGGTTCTCGGTTTAATCTCGAAACTGTTTACATTGATGGCAAATGTTACAACCCAAAAAATCGGATTGCCCAATATTGAAGTTTAAAGAATTAGTTGTTAATAAAATGAATTTTATTAATAATATTACGTGCTATGTGTTTATTAATCGTTCTAGGACTTAGGATGATTATAAAACGAGAGGATTTTGGCTACGAGCCAGACTGAACGAGTATGAATTTTGAAGACGAAAATAAAATTTTCCAGGGAAAAAAATATTTTAGAGAAAAAAAGAAATAGAAACTATTCACCCGACGAAACATAAGGGTTAGGGTTTGACTAACCAAAGCCCTTCCAAGAGATCGGTATGTCGAAATGACATTCCATCGAAAGATTTGACGATAAGATGTTGTGAAAAGGTAAGTTAGCTAATAAAAAAATTTCTCAAAAAATGTGCAGAAATCGGACGAAATTAAAAACGATAAAAAGTACTGTTATGTACTTTTCATTCGTTTAACTACGTTTGGAGAAAACGTGAAGCAAAACGCTTATCATCAAAAAGTATTTTTCAGTTTTTTGAAAGATGAAATATTCAAAATATTCAAAAATATTTAGATTCCGAGAATCGTAGTTTTTAGAAGCTTCGTGGATACTTAGGAAGTGTGAATAGTAAGTCAGTTTGCCAAATGATCAAAACGCCCCTAGCCTTAATTTTCTATATAAACAAGCCTTAACTCATTTGTAAAGGTTGAATGAGAGATTAATTGACGAACAACGTGAACAGAGAATACATAAACAATCCTCGTGAACCGTATTCGTGTCGGGTGAACTGTTCTAAGTATACATTGGTTGTATGACTTAAACATTAACGAAGGTAGTAAGTAAGATATGAATTATCAAGAAAGCTGTAGCAAACGGTAATAAAATTAATGAAAGTTCAAGTGTGAGTCGGATAGAGAATGTTAGAATGAAATGTAAGCGTTAAACACTTTAGCCGACATGAGGGTTGAGTGTACACGAATATTAAACAGACAAAACCTACACACTGTGTATGGTTTGACCGTAAAGTAATGAAGACTAATGTTTAAACTTGTGAACGGTGAAGAAACTAAATTAATGACAATGACGTATAACGTTAAGAAGCCGAGTTAATGATTATAACTTGGATAACGTTCCGATTATTAACATTGAATGATTGTCCAAGGTATACAAATGACTGTATGACTTAGACGATAAGGAATAAATCCTGAGATATGTCATTTAGTTGGTAGAAAAGCCATAAGGAATGGTAAATCAACTTAACGAACATTATAGTTTTAATGGTTCGGGTAAGTTAAGTTTAAGTTATAGTACAATCGTATTCTTTAATGGTTGACATATGGGAGCTGGGCTAAACGCATAATTCCTTTAGAGAGCAAAGGTTAATACAAACTAGCAACCGATCTAACTCGTTGTGAAAGACAGTGTAGATGAGACAGGAAACTAGATTGTTGATTGTTTGTGAAAAATCACTCAGAGTACCATATGGAATACTAGTAGAGACTCGATGTGTACTAAGCTCCTAGAAAAGTTATAAGAAGAATATAAGAATATAAATCATCAAAGATGATGATCGTATGAGTTAAGACATCTCTGTATGTCATAAAACCGTAAAACGATAAAGAAAGATGGTTACGTGAACTTAGGTTATAAACACGAACCATAAGGAGTAAAGTTAAAAATAAACTAATACGTAAGTCAAGTATATAACTAATTGATGTATGTGTTATTTCCTTATGTGTTATAAAGGGATTGCAATGAACAGTTTAGCATAAACTATAAGTTGTGTTTGTGCTTAAGGAAAGTTTCATAACTTCATTCATGTTTAATATGAATTCTAGATTCTTAAACTTTTCTACGATGTTGAACATGAGAATTTTTATCTATGTGCAAATGTGTGATATTTGTACTAATGTGGTAGAATGTATGAGGCCTTGTGCCATAATTTTTAACACTTCGATGTTTTTGTGAAAGAACTGCTCTATGTGAAGAAGTTCTATTTATACATGAACCATTATTATTAAGTCTGTGCTAATGATTCTAGCATGGTAAAACATGTATGAAAAAGGTAGAAGAAGGAAAGTATGCGAAAGTATTTCAAAGTGTATGTGACTAATGTTTTAAAATCATAGAATCAGAATTATTCCTATTTTTCAAGCTGCTTCATAACCTTTGTTCGGTTATTGAAGTTTTAAAGGAATGTTAAAATTCTTGATATTTTTTATTCAACTGCTATAACTTGCTGAGCAATTGAATGCTCACTCTTACTTTAAATAAAAACATTTTCAGCAATCGATGTTATAAAGAACTTAAGAATCCCGTAAAGATCAAGCTAACCGGTATCCAGACGAAGTACAATTCAGTATATGAACGAACGTGAAGATCAAGCCAAAACTTGTAATGTAGAATAATTTAATTAAACTATTGAATTGTTTAATGAATTGTTATGTATCCTTGGTGGCGGATGAAAGTCACTTTTGTAAGATATAAAGAATAATGTAATTATCATTATTTGTAATGAACGAGGTAATTATAAGGTATTAAAACCTGGGATTTGTGAATGTATATTGTTATATTTAGCTATATAATGATGAATGTTTGGAATGAGATGTATTCGTAGTGTATGAAATCCAGGTGTAAAAATAGACCGATTTCGGGGTGTCACGGAGTGGTATCAGAGTTGATAGGTTATAAACCTTAGGTATGAGTACCTAAGGCTATAATCGTAGGGAGAAGGATAAGAAAAACGTTGAGTTAAACGATTAAGGAAGAAGATCACCACATGATCATATTAAATCGTGAATAACAGATTTTCTGTTAAATGATGAATAATTTATAGCTAATGCTATAAATGAATGGTACTATGAAGTAGTACGAGAAGAAGAACTCAGATTGAGTTGTAAAGGATAACATACGAATTAAAGAAAATTCATATTAAGTAAAGAGAAAGTCAGAATGTTGTGAAATTTCAATTGGTGTACTCATTTGATAGCTTATTTGTACGAAATTTTGTTATGGGCAGGAATTAGGGGTGCAAACGAGTCGAATCTCAGTGAGCACCTTCATGCTCAGATTCGGCTCGACTCGAAAAAATTGAGCTCAGATTCGATAAGGGATTTATATTTTTGCACCATATTCAACTCAGATCATTACTCGGACCTACTCGGCTCATAAGTACTCGACTTGTTTACAAAACGAGTTACTCATGAGCCTTCAAATCGAGTTTCGAATATGAACTATTTCACTTCAAATTTAACCACTACATACTAAATTGGTTACTTAATTAATATTTATATATAAAACTTTTTCACTTTTATTTATGTATTGAAATTATAAAGAATGTAATATAAATTGACATTCAATTCATTGATTTATTCAAGTATAAGTTTACACAATTTCATACTACACTTTATAAATTATAAAGATTGATACAAATATCACATAGTTAACTTACTAGCATGGATCAAACCAATATTCAAATATGATCCATCGAGCATGTATCGAGTATGGTTTGAGAAAAAAAATGAAATACTCGAGCCTTAATATGAGCGAACACTGGTCTGCTCGAGTTCGACTCGTGTATCATTAAACATAAAACGAGTATGGAATCAGATTTGACTCGAATCAACTTCGAATTCGAGCTTTGGATCATATTTTTGAACCGATCTCGAGTCGAGTACCGAACTAATTGGCTCGATTATCACCCCTAGCAGGAATTTATGTTTTGGGGGTAACAACCACTCAGTTTATTATAGTGATAGTCATTGAAATAGTAACGGTGGACTATCAATATATATATGGTGAAAAGGTGAATCTTTTCTCATGTATATATTTGATAGGTAGAGAATGATAAGATATGTGCTAGTTCTTGAAACTCTTATATAAGACCCCAACTTTTATAAATAAAGATTATATTTTTCTCAAAATATATTTTTGAATATTATGGTGTGAATTTTATATAATATTATAATGGTGGGTAATATTTACAAATTTTACAAAGTATGCAAGTTGTTATAAAATATTCGATTGGTCGAGGAATATTCGTATTACGACACAATCATTAGTGGACCCCACAACGAAAATATTGTCAGAGTAAGAAAACGATAGAAATATCTTTTTATAAAAATAACGGCGAAAGTTTTACCGTTAACTATTGAAATACCCAGTGATAAAAAGTACAGTAATAAGCGTGGATGCATAGTAGCACACGGTATTGATTATTGATGCTTACGTGAGAAGTCACTCAGTTTTATTCAATTATTACCACAATAATTGATGCATAGTATCTCACGCTATTGATTCAATTATTGTCATAATATTTTATATTATTAAATCAATAATTGAGATGACAAGTTATTCATATTATTATTTGCATTAGTAACAATGTCTAGATAGTTCTGTCGAGGAAAGGGATTTGATCACCTAATTGTGCGCCAATAGGGAAGAAATCCTTATTGGAAAAACCTCATCTTTCATGGGAATGATCTAGTTGTTAATATTGCTAAGTTATATTATTGATGAATAATTGTTATTTAAAAACATGTTTTAGTGAAGCCAAGTGAATTGAGATAAATAGAGGAGATTTTTATGAAGTATTTGTTGTAAGTTTGGCGTATTATTTGGACCCCCACTTACTCATTTTTTTAAAATAATCGGTAGGAAGTTATAATATATATATATATATATATATATATATATATATATATATATATATTATACATTTTGTTTTTATGAAAAATAGAATATATTATATTTTATTATGCATAGTGTTTGTATAATGTCTGTATAGTAAAATAAAAAAAATTAGACGAATTCGATTTCGTTTGTGAATTCTAAACTGCTGCGTCTATGATTTTTCTTAACAGTGCCCTTTCCATACTCCTATAAATAAAATGCTTAGTTTAGAAATGAAAATCACACCAGAATCAGAAAATTCTTCTTCTATAATATTGAGCGTATTTCTTTAGAGTTTAAGGAAGCTTTGAGCGTCAAAAACAGTATAAGTTTTCTTCAAGAATATCCCCGCCCTACTAGTCAGAAGTACTCTCTTTTTAAGGTAATTTTTGTTCAATATTCATAAGAAATAATATTTTCTTTCATACTCTGTAGTATGTAAGTAATATTATTTCGTTTCAGATTCCGAATTCTACACTTATTTTGTTAAAGTATTGCTTCTATACTCCGTAAATTAGTAGAATATCCTTGAAATTTACGTTTCATCTAGTATCTTTTCATGAAAATATTATTTTGAGCATTCTTGATAATTTTTAATCTTTTCATGTCAGGGTACTATTCCCGAAGCACTATTCATGGGGTACTATTCACACGGGGTACTATTCATGATAAAAATTGATTTCTTTTTTGTCAAAATTATTTTTGATACAATATTATTCTTGAATTTTACTCCACAAAACAGTATCATGTTGACAATTTGGACATTATTGAATTCTGGATAAATTAAATTATAAATCTTTAAAATTTATCCTTGCTCTTATTTAATTGAATTCTTATATCATTGTCATCATCCTCATGCTTATATTGTGATAAAAGTCATATTTGGCCCGTAGTGTATATATGGATTGTTGATTGGTATGATTATGACCAGTGATTATTGGTATAATTATGACCTGTAATGTTACAAATGATGTGGTAAAAGTCCTAATTGGCCCGTAGTGCATTGATGGACAGTTGTTGGCATGATCATGACCATTGGTGATAACACGAATATCCTTGGCCCGTAGTGCATGGATAATTCAGTGATGTGGATTATTTATAGTGGTGAGTCTCAACGATAAAATTGATGATAAACTTTTTAAATCATAGAAGATAGTAGATATCATGCTCTACTTGACTCTTCTAATGGATTGTTTGTTCCACTGCAGTTAAACTTGTTAGTTTATTGTATCCTATCAGTTTAACACTGTTGAATGCTAACGATAATTTATTTTGCATTATCTTAAGTCATAATATTCTTTACTGGGCTAGTTGAGCTCACCCTTTACTTTCATTATTCTCTTCAGGAAATGAGAACATATCCGGGACTAGTCAGGGAACTGGAGTGATGGTCCGAGATGGTGGATATAGCTGTCCTCACTATTTTATGAAATAGTGTAATAATAATTGTAATGAGGACTTTATTTGAGTTTGGATACTATTTACGAGACAATATCTTGTGTTAAAACTCTCAGCTATGTTCTATCGTATTGTATAAATGAAATTTGTATTTAAGTTCTGTACCATATATTTGGTGACTCGGAATGGGTGATGTATACCTATTTTGGGGGCATCACATCATATTATGGAAAGTTTGTGACTCGTAGTTATATGCTATGTTTCTGAGCCCTGAACGTATGGATAGTCCTTGATTTGTTCTTGGATTGCATATTGCGAAGATAAGTTCTTAAAGACATTGGTTGTGGAAGGTTCCTAAACACATCAAGTGTGGTAAATTGATGGACTATAGTAAGGTATATGAATGTTTAGATTGAAAAAAAGTATTTTCAGTATACTTAGCATTAAAGGTGCTAGAGAAGATTAAGTATTGTCGCAAGAAAGATAATGAAGGAAGATGGGGACAAAAGATATTTCAAGTTATCTAGCTATGCAAGATTTTGAAGTTTATTAAAATCGTGCTTATATGTACGTTTTGAAAATGAAAGAATTGGTTCAAATTTTTGGAACCAATGAATTTTAAAAGAACTATTCTTTGTATGTTTATGCTAATTATTTCGGCTAGACAGAAATTGATTTGAAATATCAAAAATGAATTTATATCGTCACTTGCCTTTGATGCGGAGATGGTAAAAAGATGGAGTTATCAATGCATTAAACCTAGTGTTGGATGTGATCATAGTATCATCAACCCACTATAGTAGGATGTAGTATGACTGAAGTCATAAACTTACGAAGTTCTCAACGTACTGTGAAGTAGTACGTTATCATTACGTCATTAAACGTTTTAAAGTATTATGAAAGAATTTTAAGAGAAGTCGATGTGACGCCCCCAAAATAGGTATAAATCACTCATTCTGAGTCGCCAAATACATGGTACATAATTCAAATACAAACTTTATTTATACAATATGACAAAAATGTAGCTGAGAGTTTTAACACAAATATTGTAAGAACTGATATTTTCATGAATAAATAATTATTTTGATATAATAAGAAATGAATATTTATTTGAATATAAATATTGGTGTGTTGTAAGATGAGTAATTCAATTAGTGTAAATTGAATTTGTCAGGAATAAACATATGAATGATATTCCTATTTACATATGATTTGATTATGATATATATATGTGAATGAATAATATGCAAGTATGCTTGCATTAAGAAAAGCTGTAAAGTCCTTTGATAGATAATAGAAGTATATGTACAAGGACTTAAAATGAATTGATCATGAATGTTAGGTTGATCCTACATAAGCAAAACAACTTTGTAAAGTCCTTGAAAAGAAATGATGTACAAGGACTATAAAAATAGAAAGATCAAGCATGTTAGGTTGATCTTATGATGTAATAGATAGGCTTGTCTGATCGTCGAGTACTTCACCAGAGATCGTAGTTTGTCAGGAGAGTCAAGGATAACTCGAGAGCTATCGAGGCAGAATCTTAGTCTGCAAGATAGTAGATCTCGGAGTTCGTAGACTGCCAAGGGAAACGAAGAAGGATCATGGTATATCGAGAAGAGCTTCCTCGGGATCGTAGTATGCTGAGGAAGTCATGTTCAGAATCGTAGAGATAGCCTGCCTACGAGTCGATCCGATCATCTGCGAAGCCAAGACAGAAACGTAGACTACACTCGGAGTCGTAGAGTCTAACGATGCCGAAGCCATGTCAAGGATCGTAGACTACACTCTGAGTTCGTAGAGTCTATTGATTACATGCAGAGATTGTAGTCGAGCAAGATCAGATGAAGACAACAAGCATAAGGCAGAAACCGTAGAGTGTCAAGATCTGATCTCAGGATCGTAGTGCCTACACAATCGAAGCTGAATCTTAGAGTGCAGAACTACGACCTCAACAGGAGTGCTCACAATGTATAGGCAGAATCTCAGAGCAAGTATGATTCTCAACTAATGAGCACTCCCAGAATATCCAAAGGAACAAAGCCTCTGGTTGGCACTGCAAAGATACATCCTACCTGAAGGGAACCATAGAGCACTCAACGAATGACATGCAAGCTAAAAGAAGATCTAAGCACCAACCCAATCAGCATCAAGATTGAGTTGTGAAGCCATTCAAGATGAAGTCTTCCACAAGGTAATCATAAGAAGACTTCAGTAACTGATTAAGGAAAGTCAGCAAGTGCAGTAGCTTTCAAGTGAACAGAAGATAACAATCTTGGAAGCAACCGAGATCGTAGTGTTTGCCAAATAAAGAAAGAACTGATGGAAAGTGAACCGAGATACTGAGTAGCCTTTGAAGAACAAGGCTGAAGTGATTAAGTGTAGGGTCAGTCCATTGATGATAAGTGAACAGGAGATCACAAGGAGAAAACGAGCTGGACGTGCCATAAATCTGAAGTGTCTTGCTATTCAAAGGGAACCAGAGTAAGGAGTTAGGCCATCAGTATCTGAGAACAGTCGAAGCAAACAGAAGTATTGAAGCACTGCACAATAGAAGGAAGAGGTGTACTACATTGGAGATCCAATCAACACTCTTCAAGATCGTAGTGTTAACTCTACCAGTCAATGAGCAACACTCAATAAGACACTACGATTAGGTCCTCAAAGACGTGCATCAGAATTGTAGAGTTTGAACACCCAAAGACTGAAGCATTGGCGACGGTTCAATCTGAATGATGGTATTCGGACAAAAGCTTATTGAGAGAATCGATGCAAAAGGACAACCTCTGATCGAGAAATCAGAAGGATATAATAAAGTCTTCAACCTGCCCAAGACATTAAAGTGATAACTCTGACGGGTAGGTAAAACAGTAGACTGCAATGTCAAATAAAGTATGACATGTCACATCAGCAGTCTACCTCTATCAACTCGAGATCTGTGAAGATAATTGAATAGCCTTCAACGACTACTTTCCAACGGAAGGATTGGGAAGGAGTAGAAATCTAGAAGATCTTCAAAGATCGAGGGTTGCTGGAGTTGCCGAGTTTAGAGAGAAGGTGGACTGTTCTAAATCACGTAAGATAGTGAGTTCGAACAATCACTCTACGATCCACCAAGAACACTCAGATTCATGCAAAGGAAGAAGTAGAAGTGAGAGTTCTACTACAAGAAGAGTGTTCTGAACTGCCGAGAGAAAGAAGAACATCATGTCATCTTGGTGTTCATCACGGGAAGACTCTAAGTACAATAGAGAAGAGCTCACAGTCATCTTAGCAAGTCCATCATGAGAAGACATCAAGTATCAAGAAGGGAGATTGCAAACGTCATCATGATGGCAAACATGAGAAAGTTTCTAAGTACCAAGAAGAAGAACTCACAGTCATCTTGGAAACCTATCATGTGTAGCCATCATGTATCAAGAGGAAAGATCTTCAAGGCAGTTCATCAAGGGATCATCCGAAGTGGTTTAGTAACCGAAGAAGCTGAGCATCATGCAAACACTTAACTGCACTTCAAGGGTGATCAAGCCAAGCTGCTAAGTATAGAAGATGTTCAGAGCATGAAGATATCTTAGCAGCTCAGCACCAACTCCAACAAACAAACAAGTCAACAGAAGCCAGGGCCTTAGGGGACTAAATAAAGTCAGGGCCAGAAGGGTCCTTGTCCGGAGGGACTAAACAAAGTTCCAAGCCTGCTAGGCTTAAAGAGTTCCTAGGGAACTAGAGGAGTCCTAAGGCTGCTGGCCTTGAAGAGTTCTTTGTGAACTGCAGTCCCAAGGCTGCTGGCCTTGAAGGAATCTTAGTGATTCAGGGTGCTGCCCTTCCTTAATGGAAATCCTGCTAGTTGAAAGTAGAAGAGTGGATTAGGAGCTTGAGTCTCTGAACCACTTAAAACTCCTTGTGTCTTTTACATTATGTCATTTACATTATGTGCTATAACTGCTATAACTGCTATGTATATTTTAACTGCTTACAACTAAACTTACTCTACGAGCAATGTATGTATGATTATGAATATATCAATGAAGGGAATCTTTTACTTAGTCCGATGTGCTTGAAAAGATTTTTATGTTTGTCATATGCTAATTTAATAGCTATACAAAATAATAGAGAAAAGTATTTAAAATAAAAAGGATCTATTCAACCCTCCCCCTTCTAGATCTATTGTGCCTACTGGGAACTAACAGAATTTATATGAGGATTGAGAATTTTAGAATGCCTTGTGTGGCATGAGAATGGAAGTCAAGTGAGTAAATTTAATTAAGAGATAAATAAATTAAAGTGAAGAGAATAATTAGTTAATATTATATTATTAATTAATTGTTATTGTGAGTAATATGATATTATTGAATGAAGTAATTTACATAATTGTTTAGTATGACAAGATAATAAATAAGAATATCATCTATTAAGTAAAAAGGGGATTAAGTAATTGAGAATAGGAATTTTTGTAACAGTAACTAAGTTAGAGAAATTTTCGAAGTGGCGCAGCTGCGCCACTCTTGTATTGTAAACCAACGCAGCTGCGCCCGTAGTAAGGCTTGGAAAATAATTTCCACCGTGTACATGAATTATAGAGAGGGTTATTCATATTAATATAGAATAAAGAATTAGTTACCATCATTGTTAATGTGAACATTATGATTAAATATTATTTCATTCCACTATGTGTAATAAGGAAAAAATATGAGTAGTAGTATCATATAATTACTTACTACATACGATTAAATGAGGTGTGCCATTTAATTGGGATTAATGCTATACAAAAATATATAGTAAAAGTAATTAAATCATAATGTTGAGTTAAATAAGTTTTGTTATCTTATCGTGTGTAATGAGACAATTAAATGTGTACTCTAAAATATAGGAGTAAATAAATATATATTATTAAAATATTTAGTTCCATACCAGTGTGTAGGTAAATAGTAAAAGGAGATAATAAATTATTAGTGATTAATTAAATTATGTCCACACATGTTATAAATATTAAATTATGTGGACTAATGTACATGGATTATATGATGTGAGCACATAAATAATCCCTAATTTTTCCTAATATAGTAACAATTGTACATTAAAATTACATTTTTGGGAATTAAATAAGCTAAGATAAGAAAATTAATCACGTTGCTGAGAATTGAGAAGCTCAGTTTAACAAATAGTACATGAACAATAACCTATAACCTATTTACATAACTTCCAAGGTGTGATCATTGGCTATGGGTGGTTGAGCAACCCACTGTTAACCAGTGTGTTCTTCTTCTACATTCTAGTTTTAATCTTCCATGTAAACTCCTTAGTCAGTCCACCATTTCTCTATAAAATGGCAGCTTCAATTCTCATTTCATGTTGTTGTATTTGTCTGTTGAAATCCTGAGAATTTGAGTGTGAGTGCTAGTTGTTCTAAGTGAAGTCTAGCAATCTCAGAAGGAAGAAATTAAGCATACTAAGCTTCAAATGAGGTAAACCCTTGTTTTCTATACTTAATTTCAAAGTTTACAAATTATGGAAACCTTACTAAATTCTTGTGAAATTGGATTTGGAATTTTGTTATCAAGTGTTTATGAAGTATATTTACTTATATGAAGCCTTTAATAATGGACCTAAGCATGTTTAAACCAAGAAAAATCAATGTTGGTTGATGCTCTACAAAATAGAGTATGTTACTGGAATTTGTCCATGTAGGGCGCATTTGCGCCCAGTTTATACTAGGGTGCAGCGCAGCTGCGCCGGACCCCAGAACCAGATACTGATTTCTGTTATGATATGTTGTTGCTAATTTGGTATTATGACTTATATATACATGAAAAAGAGGTATGACATGTTTTATAAAGCTTTCTTATGTGGTATGAATTGCTCAATATGATTTAGTAGGAGAGTTTTGTTGGGAGAGTGCATATTTTGATTTGATATTTAAAGTAAATGCTCATAATTATATGTAAAGTCCTTCAAGGAATATATGTACAAGGACTTAGTGATAGATCAAATCTGTTAGGTTGATCTAAGCTTTTAATGTTTATCATTCTATAAATGAATGTATAGATAAAGAGATCAAAGATGTTAGGTTAATCTATGTCTTGAAATGTAATAGATAGGCTTCAACAAGAATCGCAGTCTATCGAGCTGATCAAGAGATTGCAGAAGACAAGGCATGATCGTAGAGCTTCAAAGATCATAGTGTATCTGCCTTGAAGGGCCTCTCCAGTAATCGTAGAGTGGTCCAGACGTTTGCCGAAGGTAACTCAGAGATCGTAGTGTGCTCTCGGAAACGTAGAGTCTGCAAGACAAGCAAGTGAAGATCGTAGTGTGCAAGTGCTTGAGAGAAATCGTAGTATTCTCATCAGACCAAACACCAAGGTGACAAGACACCATGATCAGGATCGTAGAGTATCATCTACCTTGTGTCAGAAGCATCGAGCCCTATCATTTGTTTGGAGACAAATTCTAACAAATGTGGAATGTGTTTTAAACGTTGAAGTCCTCACCAGTCCCAATAGCACAAAAGATATCCTTAATATACAACAAAAGGAACGTATTTAAGAAGCTAAGGAAAGGACCATAGGACAGAGGAAAACACCTTTCCAGGTGTTAGGTGAGAAAGCAGTCTGCTGTGTCAGTGGGCCAGAATGCAATTCAGAAGATCTGCAGAAAAGTCTCCATCAAAGTTCAAAAATGTCAAACGCATTTAATGCTTCAACGAATGGCTTCAAAGGATAGATTTTAAGGATCACATTTATGCAAAACATATGCAGATGAGATAACTAAGCAAACATTGAACAAAACGCACATGAACACTCTACGCTCAACTCTATGATCTAAGAAAAAGAGAAAGCTTGCTCAGCTACTCAGTTCTTTCGAACAAGTGCTTAACGACAACTGAGTAGCACCAACCAAGAACTCAACAACTACCAATCAACTGAAGTAAGAGTTCCAAGTCAGAAGGACTTGAAGAGTTCTAAGTGAACTATAAAGAACCAAGTCTGCTGGACTTGAAGAGTTCAAGAGTGAACTAAGAAGTACCTAGACTGCTGGTCTAGAAGGAATCTATGAGATTCAAAAAGTGTAAAAGATATCCTTAGTGGATTTCCTACTCGAGGAGTAGAAGAGTGGACTAGGAGCTTTAAGTGCTCTGAACCACTTAAAATTGTTGTGTCTATTACATTCTTGTTATAACTGCTATAGTTGTCTCACTCTCATTAATTCACTATATCTTAAGGGAGATTAAACTAATCTTAATTTCGCTGTGTTTTAATCATTATCAAAACTAACAAAGTAAAATGAAAAGATTTTTAAATATCTATTTAAACCCCCTTCCAGATAACTATTGTGCCTCTAGGAACTAACAAGTTTTAACTAGAATTTTAAGTTTTGAAAACAAACTTTGATGGAACTTATGTTCTGCAAATTCTGAGATTGATGATATATACACATGACTGATTTCGAACATAAATAAGCATGATATAGGATTTATAGTTCATTTATTCATAACTAACTTGTTAAGATTTGTGTTAGAGAACATTTTCAAGGTAAAGCTTGACATATCAAAGAAAATATGCATGAATAATACATGATGTATGTTTTGATCTTGTGAAGATGTTAACATAACTTAACTACACATGAAAAGAGCTTTAAAGTTATCTTGTATGTGTTAAATTGCATTGTTCAAGTCTAAAATGATTTCGAAGGCAAACTTGGATATGTTTTCAAACCAAATGCAATAAGTATGAGTAGTTAGATTCTGAAGACTTAAGATGTCATGTTTATGATCATTATGTCTCTAAATATGAGTCTTATATGTTAAACATAATAGTAGTAAACCAAGCATAAGCTTAAAGCATATTTGAAGATACTAAACGATGCTAGCTACGAATAAAAGATATGAATACTTATGAGCATGTGTACTACATATTATGAGACCTCTTTATGTGAACATAAGGCTAATTAGTACGCATGGTGATTACATAACCCTATTTGGCCTTGATTTCGTGAAAATCCTAAACTAAAGTCCCTAACTTATAAGGTTTATCTTGAAGTGGTCATATAAGTATGTAAAGATCTCTAACATGTATGCATGTTAAGTGTAAGTATCCTAGGTAAGTTAAAGATTGGACTGAAACTAGGAGAGCAGAAGCTCAACTCTGGTCAGGCTAGGGGGCAAGCGCAGCTGCGCTGTCCCTAAGCCTAGCCAAGGCGCAACTTGCGCCATCCTGCAGTCATTTTTGTATTCTATTTGTGGTCTGAAGTTCGAAGCATGCGTATATGGTTACTTTAACTTGTATTATATGACCAGTATTCTATGTAATGTGTTAAGAAGCATGCTAAGTGATAGAATTGAATGTTTAAATATAAACTTTTAAAGTGATAAGTCCAAAAGGTGTTTGCAAACTATAAAGCAATGATTAGAAGCGATACTGTTTGACTTTGTGATGTCTTGTGATCTGATTTGTGCTATAAGTACGCAAGTGTGTGTGATGAAGTATGTGTAGAGTATGTGACTAAGTTAGATGTTTATGTATGCGTTTAAACTTACATCTCATATATGAGCATATGTAACTAATGAATATTCTATACGCGTAACTATATTATGTTAGGATTCGAAAGAGTGTTGATAAGCTATATTTTGGTAAACTACGCTTGAGGCAAGTACTCGAACACTATTCTTTATTGAGAATTAATTGAACTTGTACTATTTTTGATTATACAAGTAGAACTTTAAAAGTATAATACTTCGTAATCTAGAAATGAAATTGTTTATAAACCTTGATTTCGAACAATAATTGTTCATATATATATATACTGTGAAAGAAAACTGTCTAAGCCATTGCTTTGGCTAGACTATTGATATTTGATCGAAAATTATCCAAACCAAATTAACTTGGTGCGGACTCTTATAACTGAGATGAATAACCCTCTTGGTAGGGGAATTATATATTTTTGGGAAACCGACGTGCGCACTTGAGAACGATTAAATGTTATGTATGATTATGCTGATCATATGTTGTACTCGTTTTGTAGAATTATCATTTTATTACTGTTAATTCTAGGAGAAGTTCTTAATCCTTAGTGACTGCTCAGTATTCATTACTTTGAAATCTTGAATTGACTAATCATCGAATATTATTGATAATTTTTGTCCATAACGACTATTGTTGATAATCATTGATACTTATTGTTATCCTTGAACTATCATTATTGTTGTACCTTTGAGAAGATAAAACTATATTGAGCACCCTTATTGCTATATTATTTGTTGGGCAGACTTGTTGCTCATTCTTGCTTTCCCTAAAAATATTTCAGTTAAGGCAGAGCAAGCGGCCCTTCAGGTATTGATAAGGGCAAGGGCAAGGCTACTGAGTAGTTTATATTTAGTGGAGATTATTATATTCATGTAATGACATAAGTTGTGATATGTATTAGTAATATCTAAATTATGTTTAATTATGTTGGAGGTATTGTAAGAGATGTTTAAGTTCCGAACCCTTGGGACGATAATAATTATATTATATTAATGTAATTTATTATATTATTTCATTGTGTGAGATTTTGATTTATTATTAGAGTTAGTACATGACAACCAAATTTGAGACAAGTGTAGTCTGAATTTGAGGGTGTCACAAATATTGTCTCATAGATAGTATCCAAACTCAAATGGAGTTCTCATTACAATAATTATCACATTATTTTATAAAATAGTGAGGACTACTACAGCCACCATCTCGGACCGTCACTCCATTCCCTGACTAGTACCAGCTACGTTCTCATTTTTTGAAGAGAGCAATGAAAGCAAAAGGGTGAGCTCAACTAGCCCGGTAAGAAATATTATGACTAAGATAATGCATAATAAATTATTGTTAGCCTTCAACAATATTAAACTGATAGAATACAATAAACAACAAGTTTAACTGCAGCGGAACAAGTAATCCATTAAAAGAGTCAAGTAGAGCATGATATCTACTATCTTCTATGATTTAAAAAGTTTATCATCAATTTTATCGCTGAGACTCAACTCAATAAATAATCCACATCATTGAATTATCCATACACTATGGGCCAAGGATATTCATTAGTATCACATCCACGGAATTATCCATGCACTACGAGCCAATGATATTCGTGTTATCACCAATGGTCATGATCATGCCAACAATTGTCCATCAATGCACTACGGGCCAATGAGGGCTTTTACTACATCATTTGTAACATTACAAGTCATGATTATACCGAATAATCCCTGGTCATAATCATACCAATCAACAATCCATCTATGCACTACGAGCCAAAGATGATTTCATCACAACATATGCATGGGGATGACGACAATGATATAAGAATTCAATTAAATGAAAGCAAATGATAAATTTTAAAGATTTATGATTCAATTTATCCAGAATTCAATAATGTCCAAATTGTCAACATGATACTTCTTTGTGGGATAAAATTCAAGAATAATATTGTATCAAAAATAATTTTGACAGAAAAGAAATCAATTTTTGTCATGAATAGTTCCCCGGGTGAATAGTACTTCGTGAATAGTACTCCGGCATAAAAAATTAAACTTTAACAAGAATGTTCAGAAAAATATTCTTGTAAAAAGATACTAAATGAAGCGCAAATTTCAAGGATATTCTACTAATTTAAAGGAGTATAGAAGCAATAATCAACAAAATGAGTGTAAAATTCGGAATCTGAAACGAAATAATATTACTTACATACTACAGAGTATGGAAGAAAATATTATTTCTTTCGAATATTGAACAAAATAATAACTCTTACCTTAAAGGAGAGTATTTCTGACTGGTAGAATGGTGATATTCTTGAAAAAAACTTTCACTATTTTTTACACTCAAAACTTCCTTAAACTCTAAAAAATACGCTCAATATTATAGAAGAAGAATTCTTTAATTCTGGTGTGATTTTCAATTCTAAACTAAGCATCCTATTTATAGGAGAATGGAATGATACTATTTGAATTTAGAAAATAACGGACTGCACAGGACAATCACGGATTCGACTGAAATTTTCTGATTTTACTATGCAGTCACTATACAAACACTATGCAGAAATTATGCAAATATTATGCATAATAAAATATAATATATTCTATTTTTCATAAAAAAAACTTATAATATATATATATATATTCCCTCCATTCCATGTCATCCCATTTCTTTTCTCCTCCCGTGACCCCCCCAACCAACTCATCATATATATATATATATATATATATATATATATATATATATTTGTGACGCACCCAAAATTAGGTATACATCACCCATCTTGGGTCGCCAGAAACATGGTACAGAATTCAAATACAACTTACTAATACAACTGTCGTGTACAATACGACAAAACATAAACTGTGAGTTTGAATACAATTATTGTCTACTAGAGATTATACAAACTCAAAAGGAGTCCTCATTACAATTATTATCACACTATTTCACAAAATAGTGAGGACTACTAATGCTATCCTCTGGACCATCACTCCGTTTCCCGACTCGTCCCAGCTATATTCTCATTTCATGAAGAGAACAGTGAAAGAAAGGGTGAGCTCAACTAGCCCAGTAAGAATTATTATGACTAAGATAATGCAGAATAAATTATCATTAGTCTCCAACAATGTTAAACTGATAAAATATAATAGACATCAAGTTTAACTGCAGCGAAACAAGCAATCCATTAAAAGAGTCAAGTAGAAAATAAAATCTACTATCGTTTATGATTTAAAAAGTTTTTCGTCACTGTTATCGCTGAGACTCAGCTTAGTAAATAATCCACATCATCAAATCATCCCTACACTACAGGCCAGGGATATTCTTTAGTATCACGACCACAATTATCCATGCACTACAGGCCAAGAATATTTGTGTATTCATCAACGGTTCTGATCATGCCATAAAACAATTCATCTTTGCACCCTTGGTCGAAGAGAATCCATAGCCATAATCATACCAAAAACTGTCTATCAATGCACTACGGGACAATGAGGACTTTTTCCACATCATTTGTAACATTACGGTCATGATTACACCGCATAATCCCTGCTCATAATCATACCAAATCCATCTATTCACTACAGGCCACAGATAACTTTCAACATAATATAAACATGAGTATGATGACAATGATATAAGAATTCAATAAAAAAAGTTCAAGAATTAATTTATCCATGAATCAATAACGTCCAAATTGTCAACATGATACTGCTTTGTAGAGTAAAATTCAAGAATGCTCAGAAGAATATTTCCATGAAAAGATACTGGATGAAGTGCAAATATCAAGGATATTCTACTAATTTCATGGAGTATAGAAGTCAAAACTTTAACCAACTGAGTATAATAAAGAATGGAATAACAAAAGATATCACCATGCATGCGGTACTTCGCATAGACAGGTTATTCCAACAGAATACTAAATAACAGAACCAGGTCAGGTGAAAATCACACCGACGGGATGTTCCAACAGAATAATAAATACGGAATAATAAATGATGGAACCAGGTCCGGCGCATAGCACAGACAGGATATTCCGACAGAATAATAAAGACGGAATAATAAAAATGGAACCAGGTCCGGCGTATAGCACAGACAGGATATCCTGACAGAATAATAAAGACGGAATAATAGAAGAATGTCACCAAGTATAGGGTAGCCCGCGTATACAGGTTATTCCAACAGAATAATAAAGAAATGGAATAACAGAAGTTCTCTTCTTGAATACAAAAGTAATATCCCTTACTGTAAAATAATACTTGATATAAGAGTAGTGAAGTAGCAGAAAACTTTTCTTCTATCTCTCTATAGTCTCTCTCTATAGTTTCTCTCTCTAGAGTTCAGTGAATTCGTAAGAAAATAATGAAGGAATGAGCTTCTATTTATAGGAAAATGGAATGCATAGTAACTAATCCATGAACGGTCCAGATTGATTTACTTTAATCTGACGGTCCATATTTAAAGAAAAATCTTTTAAATAAAATATAATATATTCTATTTATATAAAAAGATTTTTACTATGCAAACATTATGCGGGCACTATACAAACACTATGCATAATAAAATATAATATATTTTATTTATAGAATAACTTTAATAAAGTATTCTATTTTATATAAAAAGATTTTACTATGCAAAATACTATGCATAATAGAATATAATATATTCTATTTATAGAATAACTTTAATAAAGTATTTTGTTTTATATAAAAAGATGTTTCTATTTTATTACGTGAATAAAACAAAACTTCTAAATCAACAATAATTGAATCAAATAATGTGAGATACTATGCAGCAACTATTGTAGCAATAATTGAACAAAACTGAGTGACTTCTCACATAAATATCAATAATCAATACCGTGTACTACTATGCAACAACGCGTATTACTCTACTTTTACTACAAAGTAGTTCAACAGTATCAACGGTAAAACTTCTGCCGTTATTTTTAATAAAATATTTTTATCGTTTTCTCAATCCAACAATAATTCCGTTGTGGGGTCCACCAATGATTGTGCCGTTGTACGAATATTTTCTGTTTAAAACGAATATTCCCCGACCAATCGAATATAATATGACAAATTGCATACTTTGCAAAATTTATAAATATTACCCACAACTATAACATTATCTCAAATTTACACCATAATATAAAAAAATTATTTCGAGAAAATTAATTCTTTATTCATAAAATCTGGGGTTTCACAATCTCCCCTCCTTATGGAATTTCACCCTCAAAATTTAGGTACGTACCTGGTATGCCGAACAGGTGAGGATACCTTGACTTCATTTCAGATTCTAACTCTTGAGGTATAACCCTTAAGTGATTGATACGATTCTTCTTATCCAAGATTTTAACACGAGATCTCATACGTTAAATCATCCGCTATCTCGTCCGATTCTAAATTAATAATGTGGTTCGGGTCATCCACATATTTACGTAACATCGATACATAAAAAAAATATTCTGAACACACAATATACTTGGTGGTAAAACGAGTCTATAGGCCACAGTTCCTACTCGATCAAGGATTTCAAATGGGCCAATAAAATCGAGGGTTGAGATTTCTTCTGTTCATCGATTCTTGCTTCTAGAATAACGCCCTCTTGAACTTTCTTCTTCACATTCATCAGCTCTAAGTATGTAGCTTGAGAAGCTTTTACTTTATCGATTAAAGTCTATTCTAATCGTATATTTGTTATCTTCACGTGGGTTCATATATTCACACTTATAACCGCATATGATCTTCTACTCAACGCGTCAGCTACCACGTTCGTACTTCCACGATGATATTGAATGGTATGATCGTAATCTTTAACAGCTCGAGTCAACGTCATTGGCGCATGCTACGTTCATTTAGTTGAAGAAATATTTAAGGGTTTAAGAAATGGGTTTTGTATTGAGGTCAATACAAAATTCAATTTCACGCTCTAGGGGTAGGCTAAGAAGACTTCAAGAATACGTCAGGAAATTTATTAATGATAGAAATATCATTCAAAACTGTTACTCATATCCAAGACTTGGATAGTACGTCACATTGATACCAACTGTGACTTCTATCCCTTAACCTAGATAGCACCTCACAATGATACCTATCAACTTGTCATCGTCATTCACGACGTCGCCTACAGAAAGTCTGGCTTCGGTGCATTCCACACAAGAAAGTCATCAACAAAAGGAACGGGGCTCTTTACTTATGGCTTGATATGA
Organism: Panax japonicus; assembly: GCA_020205505.1. Classification (NCBI taxonomy): domain Eukaryota; kingdom Viridiplantae; phylum Streptophyta; class Magnoliopsida; order Apiales; family Araliaceae; genus Panax; species Panax japonicus. The sequence continues at coordinate 13,299,496 of CM035113.1, forward strand.
CAATGATTGAATTTAGTGGTTTGGTTGCTTGAATTCGCATAATAGGCCGGTTAGGAATATGAAAGCTAACAACCTTACAAAAAACATGATGAATAGTTAACCAATCGTTTAAAAAAAACCACATCAAAGGCAAGTATCTTCAAAGAGATAAGATCGACAGGTAACGTGAAAGTGTCGATTTGAATCAAACAAGATTTATAAACAGTGGAGGTAATGAAGGTTTCTCCCAATGGAGTTTCAATAGATAAATCAAAGTTTAACTTCTCCGGAGTTAAGTACAAACATTGAACACAACTAGGTGAAATAAAAGAGTGAGTAGAACCTGTATCTAACACGGTATAGACTTCGTAAGAGCTTATGATTAACTTATCCGTGATAATTTTATTCAGGTTCCTCGTCACGAGAAAAAAAAATGCTCTCTCTTAAACTACTGGCTTTGGCTTGTCTGGGACATCCTTTGGCATCACTATCCCGGTTGGACTTGACTTCACCATACGATAAAATCGAGCTAGGTGACCTTCTCTTCCGCAATTAAAACACGCTTTGGATTGTTGCGTACAGTTTGGACGGATGTGTCCCTCTTGTCCGCATTTGAAACATACAACCGATGGGCGTTCTTCTTCCTTTGAAACGGGTGCTGGTGCCAACGTCTTCATGTCATTGTTGAACCTTCTCTTTTTAAAATTTCCATTCTTATTATCTTGGCCATGATTACCACCAAAATGGTTACCATTCTTGGCATGATAATATCCCCCATGATGGTTATCGTTGTTCCGATGACCGTTGCCACCGGTATGATTATTATCGTGTTGTTGGTCGTTGCCTTTTGGTTGCGCTGACTCATTATCGCGCTCCAATAACTGAGCCCTATACACAACATCTGAATATAAACAAAGTTTATGAGAAATGAGGTATTGAGATATATCGGGTTTCAAACCTCGCAAAAATATTCGCGTCATTCGCTCCTCATTATTGACCAAATGGGATGCAAACCGGGATAACTCCGCAAACTTAGCCTCGTACTACGACACAGTCATATTGTTTTGCTCCAGCTTGATGAATTCTACCTCCTTAATGTGACGAATACTTTCAGGAAAGTACTTGTCGTTGAATAATTCATGGAACTTCTCCCAAGACATCTTGAGTGCATCAGGCTGGGTACGTTTTACAGATTCCCACCAATGATCTCCTTCTTCACGCAACATAAAGGTGGCGAATGGAACCTTTTTCTCTTCTGAGCATTCCAAGACATCAAATATCTTGGTAATCTTCTTTATCCATGTCTCCGCCTTAAGTGGTTCTGGCTTTTCCAAAAACTCCGGTGGTCCCAGCTCCTTGAACTGCTTAGCGGTGACCAACTGTGGGTTACCATTGTTTCCACCTGCATTATGGACAGGAGCTGTCTTCGCCAGTTGCATAAATTGCTCCTTAAACTGCGTAGCAGTGACCGTCCGAGAGTTATCAGTATTTCTACCTGCATTTTGGACAGGAGCTGCCTTCGCATGTTGTTGCATGAATTACATAAAGCCTCTGACCATCCCATCATTCACCATTTCATCGGTGTTATTGTTTTCATGAGGAGTATTGTCCTCTGGTTGCACATTATCCAGATTATTGATTTGTGGAGACTCAACGGTCTCCTGTGCTCCATTGATAATCTCAACATTCTCGGATGCCATTTTCAAACACTGCCACAAAACAAGGGTTAATTAACATGTCACATATTATCCCTATATTTTGACCGACCAATTAAATATCAAATAAACTTAGGTAGGTCATACTAGCGAAGGAATTCTCCGTCTCTCCCCTCCTAGTTTTATTCTCACATCTTAGCCAGTGATCATATCCCTAAGCTCTGATACCAACTGTGACGCCCCCAAAATTAGGTATACATCACCCATCTTGGGTTGCCAGATACATGGTATAGAATTCAAATACAACTTATTAATACAACTGTCGTGTACAATACGACAAAACATAAACTGTGAGTTTGAATACAATTATTGTCTACTAGAGATTATACAAACTCAAAAGGAGTCCTCATTACAATTATTATCACACTATTTCACAAAATAGTGAGGACTACTAATGCTATCCTCTGGACCATCACTCTGTTCCCCGACTCGTCCCAGCTATATTCTCATTTCCTGAAGAGAACAGTGAAAGAAATGGTGAGTTCAACTAGCCCAGTAAGAATTATTATGACTAAGATAATGTAAAATAAATTATCATTAGTCTCCAACAATGTTAAACTGATAAAATATAATAGACATCAAGTTTAACTGCAGCGGAACAAGCAATTCATTAAAAGAGTCAAGTAGAAAATAAAATCTACTATCTTTTATGATTTAAAAGGTTTTTCATCACTGTTATCGATGAGACTCAGCTTAATAAATAATCCACATCATCAAATCATCCCTGCACTACAGGCCAAAGATATTCTTTAGTATCACGACCACAATTATCCATGCACTACGGGCCAAGAATATTTGTGTATTCATCAACTGTCCTGATAATGCCATAAAATAATTCATCTTTGAACCCTTGGCCGAAGAGAATCTATAGCCATAATCATACCAAAAACTATCCATCAATGCACTACGGGACAATGAGGACTTTTTTCACATCATTTGTAACATAACGGTCATGATTATACCGCATAATCCCTGCTCATAATCATACCAAGTCCATCTATGCACTACAGGTCACAGATGACTTTCAACATAATATAAACATGATGATCAAGAATTAATTTATTCATGAACCAATAACGTCCAAATTGTCAACATGATACTGCTTTGTAGAGTAAAATTCAAGAATGCTCAGAAGAATATTTCCATAAAAAGATACTAGATGAAGCGCAAATATCAAGTATATTCTACTAATTTCATGGAGTATAGAAGTCAAAACTTTAACCAACAGAGTATAATAAAGAATGGAATATCAAAAGATATCACCATGCATGCGGTACTTCGCATAGACAGGTTATTCCAACAGAATACTAAATAACAGAACCAGGTCAGGTGAAATTCACACCGACAGGATGTTCTAAAAGAATAATAAATGCGGAATAATAAATGATGGAACCAGGTCCGGCGTATAGTACAGACAGGATATTTCGACAGAATAATAAAGACAAAATAATAAAAATGGAACCAGGTCCGGCGTATAGCACAGACAGGATATTCTGACAGAATAATAAAGACAGAATAATAGAAGAATGTCACCAAGTATAGGGTAACCCGCATATACAGGTTATTCCAACAGAACAATAAAGAAATGGAATAACAGAAGTTCTCTTCTTGAATACAAAAGAATAATATCCCTTACCGTAAAATAATACTTGATATACGAGTAGTGAAGTAGCAGAAAACTTTTCTTCTATCTCTCTATAGTCTCTCTCTATAATTTCTCTCTCTAGAGTTCAGTGAATTCATAAGAAAATAATGAAGGAATGAGCTTCTATTTATAGGAAAATGGAATGCATAGTAACTAATCCATGAACGGTCCAGATTGATTTACTTTAATCTGACGATCCATATTTAAAGAAATTTTTTTTAAATAAAATATAATATATTCTATTTATATAAAAAGATTTTTACTATGCAAACACTATGCGGACACTATGCAAACAATATGCATAATAAAATATAATATATTCTATTTATAGAATAACTTTAATAAAGTATTCTGTTTTATATAAAAAGATTTTACTATGCAAAATACTATGCATAATAGAATATAATATATTCTATTTATAGAATAACTTTAATAAAGTATTATGTTTTATATAAAAAGATGTTTCTATTTTATTACGTGAATAAAACAAAAATTCTAAATCAACAATAATTGAATCAAATAATGTGAGATACTATGCAGCAACTATTGTAACAATAATTGAACAAAATTGAGTAACTTCTCACATAAATATCAATAATCAATACCGTGTGCTACTATGTAACAACGCATATTACTGTACTTTTACTACCGAGTAGTTCAACAGTATCAACGGTAAAACTTTCGCCATTATTTTTAATAAAATATTTTTGTCGTTATCTCAATCTGACAATAATTTTGTTGTGGGGTCCACCAATAATTGTGCCGTCGTACGAATATTTTCTGTTTAAAACGAATACTCCCTGACCAATCGAATATAATATGACAACTTGCATACTTTGCAAAATTTATAAATATTACCCACGACTATAACATTATCTCAAATTCATACCATAATATAAAAAAAATTATATAATTACTTAATATTTTGATATTATATTTGATTGAATAAATGAATGATTTTATTATGGTTTTATTTACTGCGTTATATAAATTTTAGCATAATAAAATTCCTTAGAATAGTGATATAAATTATATAGTTTTAAGTATGTGACTTGAACATGAGATTATATAATTACAATTAGTATCATTGCTCTTAATTGTCCCTAGTCGAGTATCATTGTTGATGGGACAACAAAGATACATTGAGACTAGTATGTGGATTGACTGATGACCAAATTTCATTGGTCATAAATATATTAGATATTGAGTTAATGCATAGGTACATGTTAGAGAACGATGTACTGGACAAACCCACCATGAGAATTCTACGTGGAACATTATGCAAAGTGTCATTAGTGATTCTCATAGTGACAATGATGTAATGATCTTCCGACCTAAAATCACTATATTACTACACGGGAATTTATGTACTTTGATATCATCAAAGGTCACATTTAATAGGGTGGACAATAAAGGTGATTATTGGGTACATCATGAATCGTGTTAGCAATATAAGTGATCTAGATGGAATTTAACCCTCCTATATATTAGGGGTGATATCTATAGGCATCTTGATTAAGTAGGACTTTGAAATGCATGACCATACTCAAATAGTGATTTGTTTCATATAGTCTACTCATTGATCAAGAAAACTCAGATTAAATTATGAAGAGTATGACACATTCCATGACTCGAGTTTAATCTAGGATGTCAAGGTTAAAAGGATTAAATTACATTGAAACAATGGACACGAAAAGGTTGCATCAAATGATCGAACTTATTAGTACTTGGGTAGCAGTGATACATTACTAGATGTCGCTCACTTTTATAATTTTATAATATGATCTTAAAATTATTTCCAACGTAATAATAACCTATAGGGTCACACACATAGAACGTAATTAAAAAGGGAATTAATTTAAATTTTAAGGATTTAAATATGACAATATGATTGATAATATTTAAATTACAAATTTAAATTAATAGGATAATTTATATATTTGTATATTAATTAAGTAAGACTTAATTAAGATATAATATATAAATTTAGATTATATAATTGAATTAGGTTTTGATTAATTCTTTTGGACTGCTATATATACGATATATCAACCATTCCGTAGAGGATGACCATAACCTAAAAACTGTGACAACCCGAAAAAAATTGGGCAATTTATTAAAATCTTAAATGATTGATTTAAGGTCAAATAATAGACCTAGACAGAAAATAAGTGTATGCGTTTAATGTTATTGGGATTGAATTTTGAGGATTTCAAAATTCGGTGAAGGATATAGGTGAATTATTCAGGATTAAGTGTTTATGTGAATATGTTTTGTGTTTATGGTTAATGATGTGTTCAGAATGTGGTTAAGGGTCATGGGTTGATCAGATAAACTATATCTGTGACAAACCCTAAGTATATATTAAGAATGGCAGCGTTCAGTTAGAAAACTTTAACGTCTAATAAGAAACCCTAGAAGTCGGTTCTGGAAACCCTAGTTTCAGTCCCGGGAAATCCAAAACCCTAATTCGGTGAATGGAATCCTAGATTGGGAATTCAATGTTAGGAACAAGGTTAAACGCCAATAATTTTAATTAATTAGGGAAAACCCTAATGAATTTTTTAAAATCTTAATTGATTATTTGGAAACCCTAATACCAGATCTGAAAACCCTAATTTTAGATTCTGATAAAATGAAACCCTGATCTGGAAATATAACAGAGAATTTTAATGCTTAAGTGCTACTAATTAAGTCTAATTAGGGTAAAGGTTAATTAATTATCAAACCCTAATTTCCAATTTTTGGAACCCTAATTGATTCGTCAGAAACCCTAAAGTTCAATTAGATTTAATTGCTAAAATTAGCAATGTTAATTAGGAACCCCTAATCCTAATTATTTTAATTTATGAGTAATTTGAAAACCCTAATCTAATTACGAGATTTAAATTATAAATGAGAAAATTTTAGTTTTTCTATTTAAAACCCTAAAATGTGGATTTGAACCCTAATCTGTAATTTTGACCCTAATTGCGTAATTAGCAATTTTAATTAGGAATTATTAATCCTAATTAACAAGATTAAAGCATGATTAAGGAATTTTAAATATAATTAGTAAATTCTAATTATAATTTTGAAATGTTAATTTTCTAATTTTTATAACCGAAATTCGGAAATTTTAGAAATTAAATTTTTGCAAAGTTAAGGGTTAAAACCTAAACCCTAAATTGTTCAAACCCTAAACCCTAATGGTTTCATCAAATGCAAAATCCTAGAAAAAAATGGAAAATACAAAAATGTCTCTTTTGTGTATTAATTGAAGAAGCTTGCAAATCTTGGCCAAATCTTGAGTTGTTGAGCAACCCTAGCCCTAGCCCTAGCATAGCCTTTGACAAAAATCCAGCAATCAGCCAATCTTAACACCTAGCATCCATTGTGGCCATGGATTAAAAAGTTAGATAATAAAAGAAAAAAAAAGCTTAGCTTACATATTCATTTCTCCAAGTCCCTTATCTCTCTTCATTTTCGAAATTCTAGAGTGATAGAGGGTGAAATAGTAAGTTATGATCAGATCAGATCAGCCAAGAACAGAATCCATAGGTCATAAATTAAAGATCAAAGCTCAAAAGAGGTATAAACCCTAAATTTTGAAATACTTTGATCTTATGTTGTTTAATGTTAATTGTTGGTTAAAGTTGTGTAATAGGGTGTCTTTTAATGTTCTGGGTTTATGGATCATAGATCCATAACATCAAAGTGTTCGGATTTAATTTTTTTAGAAATCTGGAAATGATGAAAAAAATGGCCTGACAGTCAAATGTCAGAGGCCATAGATCTGTGTGTATTCGATATTTTGTGTATGTAATGTTATAGATATGTTCTTTGTTGATAGGGCTTTAATCTGCAACTTAAATAAACCCTATAGCATGTCTAGATCTCCAGATACAAGCGGTCAAAGTGCATTGACCGATCATGTTTGATGGTTTCTGGGCAAGCCCATATTTCCAGATCGCCTGACAAGACTTTTAGCAGTCCTAGATTTCGCTTTCTGTTAGTGTTTTTGTTATTTTGTTGGTTTTATATTATAGTCTAACATGAGGAGTACAGATTCCAGTCTTTAGATCTCTTATATCGTAAACAGAACGGTATAGAATCATGGTCAAACTGCGTTGACCAAACTGCCTGATGAAGGTTTTCTGGAAAACCCAGATCTTCATCAGCCGGGTTTTTGTCAGACATTGACCGGCTTTGATCTCTCAGTTGTGATGTTGTTAGGTTGATAAAATGTAATAAGATTGTACCCTGTCATGTGTACTATATGTTGGAACTTTTATATCACAGAAACAATGTCTAGAATCAAAGTTATAAAGGTGCAAAGTAGGAACCCTCAAACTGTTTGAATTTCTGGGCAGCCCAGAAATTCAAGAACACCCCTGACAAGGATTTTGAATGCTCGGATCTTTCTGATGTATTGTTGTATTGTCATGAAATGAGTTTGTGGTTGTAGTACTACATTAGTACTACAATCTTAACTCCATAACCAACCCAAAAATCGATCAGAACACCATTTAAATCGTGGTCAAACCAAGCAACCCGAACTCTGTCAAGAACACTCAAGAACACTCAAGAACACCTATAGCGGCAGAAAGTGTCGCTATAGGCCTTTAGCGACGGTTTATTTATTATTTTTCCAGAAATTAATTTAAAATTAGAAAAAAATAGTTTTTAATTATTAAAAATACAAAATAAATTATGAAAAATTATTTTAAAGTCTGAAAAATAGTTTTTAACTATTTTAAGTATATTTCAAAAATATTTAGTATTTTTGGAATATAAATGGTATTTATTTATTTAATTATAATATTAAATAAATTATTTAAAAATAATTTTTAATTCATGAAAAATCATGAAAAATAATATTATGATAAAAGAAAATATTTTAAGTTATTTTTGATAACTTTTGATATTTTGTGATGAAATTCATTAATTAATCAATATTAATGATAATTAGTTTATTTAATGGATATATTAAATAAATTAAGGAAAAATGAAATTAATGCTTTATAAATCATATAAAAATGATTTAAGTGTTATAAAAATATTTTAAGTAATAAAATATAACTTTTGATATTTAGTCAAGAAAATATTAATATTTTAATATTAATATTAATTATCGAATAATGGATTTAATGGTTTAAAAATCATATAATTATGATTTTAAAGTATTAAAAATACTTTATGATATTATAATTATATTATAATATTATGTTATGATTTTTATTAATATTTTATATTAAATAAATATTAATGATTAAGGAATTTTGTGGTATTTAATTCATTTAAATACGATTTTAAGGATTGAAAAATGTTGATAAATGGTAATAATTATCCGAAAATTATTACGAGCCTAGGAAAAATATTTTTGTCTGATAAGAAATTATCTGTGATAATGGTTAAGTGGTTAGACAAAGTTTAATTGAACTTAAACTCGATAAAAGTCCGACTAGACCATCGGGATGTTAGAATTGTGTCGGGTTCAACTCAGACTGCAATAGTTTGACTTGATACTTAGTTCTATGTGCTGAATAGACTGAATAGGCTTATGTGTAATGTGTTTAGGTTATTGTGTATATAAATATAACAGTATATTACTGTGATGATATTATTCTAATATTGGAGATCTATATTATTAATATTAGGTCTTCGGGGTAAAGCGTTATTAATTGCGTTGCGGTAATCAACGGTACAGGCAAGTTTTTCTTATACTTAACTCTAATAAGAGTGTTTTATTCAAGCTGATGGTTAATCGTTGTTGATTGCCACAAAAATTGTACTCTGTACATCTTGCATGTATAAGTCAGGTATGAAAGGCTGATCACCTTCATTACCAGTTTGTTCAGAAATGTTTGTTCATGTATAAAACTTGTTCAGTCAAAAGTTTGTTCGTGATAATTCTCAACTATATTGATGAATTATTGTCAGCTTATTATTCATACTCTTCAATCATGATATAATGTTATATTGTTGTATTTAAACTTGCTGGGCAACTTTCATGCTCACCCTTGCTATATCATGATAAACATTGCAGATAAAGCGAATGCGTTCGGATACAGGAAAAGGTTAAAGTCAAGTTCTACTTGGGTTAAAAGTGCGGCTAGTTTGTAAATAGCGTATTTGTTAAATATTATTGTATAATAGATATTTTGTGAAATGTGTATAAGTTAAGGTTACTTGACCTTGGGTGAATAGTGTGTAATGTAATGTATAAACAATTTACGTTTATATCTTCCGCAAACAGTGATAGAATTAGCGTACCGAGTCCGCGGCGATTCGGGGCCCGGATTCGGGGATGCTACAAAAACCCTAGCCGCTCTTAGAGGGACTAGAGAGATATTTCAAAAATCTTGATCCGTAGTGGCTAGTATCGCAGTTCTCTTCACTGCAGATCGTGTGACGATTCGCGTGGAGTTCATGTGGATACCGTAGAGGCGCAGTTCTGTTGGATTGTGTTGGAGATTCAAAGATGTTTCAGAACTCTTTCATAATCGATATAATATCTAAACCACTAAATTAATTTATGTTTCACATGGATCTTATTTTTGGGTTTCCAAAATTACTTTGATAATTTTAAATTTTCGTTGCTTTTATATGCCGAAACCCCTACATATATATATATATATATATATATATATATATATATATAGACAACGGATCCAGTCCGGGATCCCGGACTGGTCCAAAATTCGGACCCCAAAATTTTATTTTATTTTTGTAGAACAACTAAAAAAATTAATTATGGAACTGAAATTTTTCCATAATACAGTATTTTGGGTGTGTTTTTAATGCCTACACCAACCAATGTATGTACAGTCTGCCCAGACTGTACAGAAATGTTTTGGTATAGGCATACAAATCACGCCCAAAACACTGTATTATGTAAAAATTCAAATTCCATAATTTTTTTTTAGTTGTTTCAAAAAAAAGCAAAAAAAAAGATCCGGAATTTAATAGAGTCCGGGATCCCAGACTGGATCCGGACTATATATATATATATATATCATAACACACACTATTTTGAAAAATGAGTATGTGGGGGTCTATATAATAAGTCAAATTTATAACAAATACTTCGTAAAAAAATATTCTCAATATTTTTAACAACATTTATTCATCAATAAAATAACTTGCAATATTAACAACTAGATCATTCCCATGAGAGAGGGGGCTTTCCGATAAGGATTTCTCCCTATTGACGCGCAATTAGGTGACCAAACCCCTTTCCTCGACAGAACTTTCTAGACATTGTCAATAATGTAAATAATAATATGAATAACTTTGTCGTCTCAATTATTGATTTAATAATATAAAATATTGTGACAATAATTGAATCAATAATGTGAGATACTATGCAGCAATTACTGTGGCAATAATTAAATAAAACTTAGTGACTTTTCAAGTAAGCATCAATAATTAACGATAAAACTTCCGTCGTTATTTTTATAAAATGATATTTCTGTCGTTTTCTAACTCCGACAATAATTCTGTTGTGGGTTCCACCAATGATTGTGCCGTCGTACGAATATTCCCTATTAATACGAATATTCCTCGACCAATCAAATATTTTATGATAACTTGCTTACTTTGCAAAATTTGTAAATATTATCCACAACTATAATATTATATCAAATTCACACCTTAATATTTAAGAATAATATTTAGAGAAAATTCATCTTTATTCATAAAAGTTGGGGTCTTAAAACCTACCATTCTTATGAAATTTCGTCCTCGAAATTGGGGTACGTACCTGGTATGTCGAAGAGGTGAGGATACCTTGATTTCATTTCAGATTCTAACTCCCAGGTCATTTCCTCAACATCGTGGTTTCTCCACAAAACCTTGACTTGAAGTATAACCTTGGAGCATAGAATATGTTCTTTCTTATCCAAGATTTTAATAGGTACCTCTTCATATGTTAAATCTTCCGCTATTTCGTCTGGTTCTAACTCAATAATGTGGTTCGGGTCTTCCACATATTTACGTAATATAGATATGTGAAAAATGTTATAAACACGAGACATACTTGGCGGTAAGGCGAGTCTATGGGCCACAGTTCCTACTAGGTCAAGGATTTCAAATGGGCCAATGAATCGAGGATTGAGTCTTTCTCTCTTTCCAAATCTTGTAACTCCTTTCCATGGAGTAACACGAAACATAACATGCTCTCCAACATTGAATTCCACATTCCTGATGAAGATCATCATAACTCTTTTGTCGATCTTGTGAGGTTTTTATACGTTGCCAGGTCATTTGAATCTTTTTCGTTGTCATGCGTACCAATTTTGGTTCCAACAACGTTGTTTCCCCCACCTCATCCCAGCATACTAGAGAATAACACTTGCGTCCATACAACGCCTTGAATGGAGTCATGCCTATACTTGCTTAATAACTGTTGTTGTAAGAGAATTACACTAATGGCAAGAACTTGTCCCTAACTTCCTTTGAAGTCTAGGACACAAAGTCTTAATAGATCTCCAAGAGTTTGAATAGTCCTCTCCGACTGCCCGTTCGTTTGAGGATGATATGCCGAACTGAATCGTAAATCAATAACCATAGCTTTGCAAACTAAGCCAAAATCATGAAATGAATCTCGGGTCTCGATCAGAAACTATGGATACTGGCATACCATGATGTCTTATAATATCATTTATGTATATACGAGCAAGACATTCAAGTGAATTAGTTTCTCATATAGGTAAGAAATGAGCAGACTTGGTTAATCTATCAACAATGTCCTAAATTGCATCTATGCCTTAAGAAATCTTAGGAAGACCAGTAACGAAATCCATGGTAACGTGCTCCCACTTCCATTCTGGAATTTCAAGTGGTTTTAATGGAACTTTTGGCACTTGATGCTCCGCCTTGACACGTTGACAAGTTAGACACCTTGAGATAAACTCCGCGATCTCTCTTTTCATATTGCTCCACCAAAATGTATGTCGAAGATCACGATACATTTTGGTACTCCCAGGATGGATTGCAAAAGTTGTGTTATGCGCGTCCATCATGATTTTATACTTTAAATCATGGTCGTTAGGAACACAAAGTCTGGAATTGACTCGCAGTATTCCTTATTCATCGATTCTTACTTCCAGAATATCACCTTCTTATACTTACTTCCTCATACGCATCAGCTTCAGGTCCGTACTTGAGCAGCTTTAACTTTATCGATTAAAGTTAGTTCTACTCGTATATTTGACATCATCACGTGGGTCCCTAGAGTCTTTAAATCTATCTCCAATCCTTTGTAAGTCATACCAAATAGGCCATTGTGTTGACAATATCGCACTCGTACCCATATATGATCTTCTACTCAACGCGTCAGCTACCACGTTCGCTTTTTCAAGATGATATTGAATGGTATGATCGTAATCTTTCAACAGCTCGAGCCAACATCGTTGCCGCATGTTGAGTTCTTTTTGGGTGAATAAATATTTGAGGCTTTTATGATCTACATAGATACCCACCTTCTCCCCACACAGGTAATGCCTCCAGATTTTAAGCGCAAAAACGACTGTTGCCAACTCTAGATCATGAGTAAGATAATTCCTCTCATATTTTTTTAGTTGTCGCGAGGCATAGGCTATGACTTTCCCATGTTACATGAGAACACATCCAAACCCCATGCATGAAGCATCGCTGTAGATGACAAATCCCTCCGAACCAGATGGTATTGTCAGAACAGGTGCTGAAATGAGTCTCCTCTTGAGTTCTTGAAAACTCTTCTCACATTCCTCGCTCTAACCTGAATTTTGTATATTTTCGAGTTAGCTGATTTAATGGAGTAGCGATTCGAGAAAATCCTTCCACGAATCTTCGATAATAACCAGCTAAGCCCAAAAAGCTACGTACTTCAGTAACTGACTTAGGTTGCTCCCAGCTTTGAATTGCTTCAATCTTCGCTGGGTCAACAGATATTCCGTGATTTGATATCACGTGCCCAAGGAATGCTACTTCCTCAAGCCAGAACTCATATTTCTTTAACTTGGTATATAGCTTATTTTCACGAAGCTTTTGGAGCTATCAGCCTCAAGTGTTGCTTATGATCTTCACGGCTTTTTGAGTAAATGAGGATGTCATCAATAAAGATAACCACAAAATGATCCAAATATTCATTGAATACTTGGTTCATCATATCCATGAAGGAAGCAGGAGCATTAGTCAATCTAAAAGACATGAGAAGGAATTCGTAATGCTCGTACAGAGTTCTGAAAGCAGTCTTTGGAATGTCATCAGTTTTAATCTTTAACTGATGATATCCAGAATGAAGATCGATCTTTGAAAAGAATTTGGCACCTTACAACTAGTCAAACATGTCATCAATGCTAGGCAACGGGTACCTATTTTGACGGTGACATGATTCAACTCCCGATAATCAATACAAAGTTGCATACTCCCATCTTTCTTCTTTACGAATAGAACAGGAGCACCCCAAGGAGAGGTACTAGGACGAATGAAATTGATGTCTAATAACTCATGCAGTTAGGTTTTAACTCCTAAAGTTCAATAGGAGCCACTCGATATGGAGCTTTGGAAATGGGTTTTGTACTGAGTTCAAGTTCAATACAAAACTTAATTTCACGCTCTGGGGGTTGGCCATGAATTTCTTCTGGGAATACGTCAGGAACTTTATTAACAATAGAAATATCATTCAAAACTGACGTATTTTTATTTAAATCCGTGACATGAGCTAAGAAACCTTGACATCCCTTTTTAATAAACAAATGGCTTTATGGCTTGATATGATCGTGATTGATTTTAGTGGTTTGGTCGCTTGAATTCACATAATAGGTTGGTTAGGAATATGAAAGCTAACAACCTTACGAAAACAATCAATTTAGCATGATGAGTAGTTAACCGATCAATCCCTAAAATCACATCAAATACAAGTATTTTGAAAGAGATAAGATCGACAGGTAATGTGAGGTTGCCGATTTAAATCAAACAAGATTTATAAACAGTGGATGTAATGAAGGTTTCTCCCAATGGAGTTTCAACAGATAAGTCAAAGTCTAATTTCTCCTGAGTTAAATTTAAACGTTGAGCGCAAGTAGGAGAAATAAAAGAATGGGTATAACCGATATCAAATAAGGTATAGACTTCGCTAGAGTTTATGATTAGCTTACCCGTGATAACCTCGTTTGGGTTCCTCGCTTTTTGGGAAGTCACGACAAATGCTCTCCCTTGAACTACTGACTTTGACTTCTCTGGGATTGCCTTTGGTGCCTCCATCCCAGCTGGACTTGACTTCACTGCACGACAAAATCGAGCTAGGTGACCTTCTATTCCATAATTATAACATGCTTTGGACTGCTGCATACAGTTTGGACCTGATGTGTCCCTCCCCTCCGCATTTTTAGCATACGACCGGTGGTCGTTCTCCTTCCTTGAAAATAGGTGTTGGTGTTGTTGTCTTTCCATCATTGTTGAACCTTCTCTACTTGAAATTTCAACTTCTATTGTCCTGACTAGGATTACCAATGAAGTAGGTTACCATTTCTGGCATGTTGATTTCCTCCACGTTTGTTGTCACTTCTTCGATGAATGCTACCACTGGTATTATCATTTATTGGCTGCTATCTCTTGGTTAGGTTGACGCATTATCACGTTCCAATAACTTAGCCCTATTTACAACATCTGAATACAAACACAGTTTGTGAGAAATGAGGTATTGACATATTTCGGGTTTCAAACCTCGCAGGAAACATTCGCGTCATTCTCTCCTCATTATCAACCAAGTGGGATGCAAACCGAGATAACTCGACAAACTTAGCCTCATACTACGACAAGATCATATTGTTTTGCTCCAGCTTGATGAATTCCACCTTCTTCATGTGACGAATACTTTTGAGAAAGTACTTGTCGTTGAACAATTCTTAGAACTTCTCCCAAGACATCTTGAGTGCAGCAAGCTGAGTACGTTTTACAGATTTCCACCAATAATTTGCCTCTCCTCACAACATGAAGGTGGCAAAAGTAACCTTTTGGTCCTCAGAGCATCCCAAGACATGAAATATCTTGGTGATCTGCTTTATCCACGTCTCTGCCTTAAGTGGTTCTGGATTTCCCAAAAACTCAGGTGATCCCAGCTCCTTGAACTGCTTAGCAGTGATCATCCGTGAGTTATCAGTGTTTCCACTAGTATTTTGAACAGGAGTCTCTCTCGCCTGATGTTGCATGAATTACAGAAATCCTCTGAACATCCCATCGTTCATCATTTGGTCGGTGTTGTTGTTTACCTGAGGATTATTTTCTTCCTGATGCACATTATCCTGGTTATTGATCATCGGTGACTCAACGGTCTCATGTGCTCCATTGCTTATCTCAACATTCTCGGATGTCATTTTTAAACACTGCCATAAAATAAGGGTTAATTGACATGCCACATATTATCCCTATATTCTGACCGACCAATTAAATAATAAATAAGTTTAGGATAGGTCATACTAGTGAAAGGATTTACCCGTCTCTCCCCTCTTAGTTCTAGTCTCACATCTCAGCCAGGGATCATATCCCTAAGCTTTGATACTAACTGTGACGCCCCCAAAATAGGTATAAATAACCCTTTTTGAATCGCCAAATACATGGTACAGAATTCAAATACAAACTTTATTTATACAATACGATAAAAACGTAGTTGAGAGTTTTAACACGAATATTGTCTCATAGAAAGTATCCAAACTCAAATGGAGTTCTTATTATAATTATTATCACAATATTTTATAAAATAGTGAGGACTACTATAACCACCATCTAGGATTGTCACTCCATTCCCCGACTAGTCCCGACTACGTTCTCATTTCCTGAAGAGAACAATGAAAGCAAAAGGGGAGCTCAACTAGCCCGGTAAGAAATATTATGACTAAGATAATGTAGAATAAATTATCGTTAGCCTCCAACAGTGTTAAACTGATAGAATATAATAAACAAAACGTTTAAGTGCAGCGAAACACGCAATCCATTAGAAGAGTCGAGTAGAGCATGGTATCTACTATCTTCTATGATTTAAAAATTTTATCATCAATTTTATCGTGAGACTCAGCTCAATAAAATAATCCACATCACTGAATTGTCCATAGCACTACGGGCCAAGGATATTCATTAGTATCACATCCACGAATTATCCATGCACTACGAGCCAATGGTCATGATCATGCCAAAAACTGTCCATCAATACACTACGGGCCTATGAGGACTTTTACCACATCATTTGTAACATTACAGGTCATGATTATACCGAATAATCCCTGATCATAATCATACTAATCAACAGTCCATCTATGCACTACGGGCCAAATATGACTTTCATCACAATATAAGCATGAGGATGATGACAATGATATAAGAATTCAATTAAATGAAAGCAAAGGATAAATTTTAAAGAGTTATTATTTAATTTATCCAAAATTCAATAATGTCTAAATTATCAACATGATACTGCTTTGTGGAGTAAAATTCAAGAATAATATTGTATCAAAAATGATTTGGACAGAAAAAAAATTAATTTTTGTCATGAATTGTACCCCGGGTGAATAGTACCTGAGTGAATAGTACCCCGTCAATAGTACTCGTGAATAGTGCTTCGACATAAAAAAAATTAAACTTTAACAAGAATGTTCAGAAAAATATTCTTGTGAAAAGATACTAGATGAAGCGCAAATTTAAAGGATATTCTAGTAATTTCAAAGAGTATAGAAGAAATACTTAACAAAATGAGTGTAGAATTCGGAATCTGAAATAAAATAATATTGCTTACATACTACAGAGTATGGAAGAAAATATTATTTCTTACGAATATTGAACAAAAATAATATCCCTTACATTAAAAGGAGAGTATTTCTGACTGGTAGGGTGGTAATATTCTTGAAGAAAACTTTCACTATTTTCTATACTCAAAGTTTTCTTAAACTCTAATGAAATACGCTCAATATTATAGAAGAATAATTCTCTGATTCTGGTGTGATTTTCAATTCTAAACTAAGCATCCTATTTATAAGAGAATGGAAGAATACTATTTGAATTTAGAAAATCACGGACTGCACAGTGGACAATCACGTATTCAGCTAAAATTTTCTGATTTTACTATGCAGTCACTATGCAAATACTATGCAGACATTAGGACTGAGCATTCGGTTATAACCGAACCGAATTTATTTTTGCTATCCAAAAGACTACCCGAAATAACAAATAACTGAATTAATTATTCGGTTATTCGGTTAATAACCGAATGTAATACACATACACACTACACAATACACAGCAATCAACATGAATTATCCTAACAGATTTATATGTCTACAGTCAACATTCTCCAACACCAAGTGAGACAACATTCAACAACAATCAACAACATCAAGTCCAACTGATATACATTCCCAACAGACAAGTGATTGTAGCATGAATACACCAACTGATATAGCACAGCATGATACAGATAACTGATATAGCTCAGCATGATACAAACAACTAATATACACAACATGATACACACCAAATCCAACTAATATACACCAACTGACAACATCACAACACAGCTTGAATTTCCAACAGAGTATAGACAAGTGAGAGAACATTCAACATACAAAAGCAACAGAATGATCCACCAAGTCAACAGCAACAGAGAGTCTGAGACAACACCAACTGAGACAACACCAAAAACATGAATGAGAGTATGACTGAGACACAAAAAATAGACTGACTGAGACACCAAAAATAGACTGACTGAGATAGCAAGTCAACAGCAACAGACTGATCCAACACCAACAGACTGACTGAGACATATTACAAAAACATGAATGATCTGAGCCATATTACAAAAACACCAAACTGCAACAAGTCAACAACAATCTACAAATCTGCAATGAATAAAAAGAAAGAAACTAATGTTAACTGAGCCAACTTCCAAACTGCAAATCTGTAATGAATAAAAAGAAAGAAACTACATCAGTTGCAAATATATTATTTTTTAATGCTCATTAAATGTATACAATGAATCAATGTATACAATCAATGTATACAATTATATGTTTAAGAATAATGTAAAGCTATCATGAAAACTAGTACTATATGTTTAAGAATATGATTAGGTAATTAAAGTAGATATCAAATTGATGCACAAGGGAACACTTGAGCACAGCAAAAACACTTGTTTCTAATGTTTACACATCTGTAAAAGAATTATATGTGAAGTTCAACTGGAATTTACAAACAAAAAATGGGAGAAAAAGGAACAGGAAATAAGTATCTCTATCTGCCTACAAGAAGATTGAATAATTTTACAACTGTGATTATCGTGATTCTGGGTTCTCTATCTGTGCCAACCTACCAACTATTTCTGATATGGGGAAAGGCACTTTCCCTAAAACTATTAACCTTCACCAAGATAAAATGAGTCGCAAACAACTGAAACAAGTAAACAACCCCACCCCTGAATTTACCCTACAAGTTTTTAATAAATAACAAGCCGACACACATTCAAAAATCAAATAATTAATGCTTACTTGAAACTTGAAAGACAGCGACTCAGTGAGACGGCGAGTCGGTGACGACGAGAGGCGCGAAGACTTGAGACGAGAGGCAGAGACCGCGCCGGAGACTGAGACGGGGAGAGGTGGAGGCCACGCCGGAGACTTGAGACTGTCGAGAGTCGATCGAGAGTGACTGAGTGAGGAATCAAGAATTCGAGTCTTTAAGATCTCAGATCTGGGCGACTGGCGAGTGGGTTAGGGCAAAATGGGATTGGATTTGGGGGGAAACTCAGAAAACAAAATGGGGGAAATGGGAATACTTATACGAGTCTCTGAGTCTCTGTCTCTGATAATAGTCGAATATAAGTTAATAGATAATATGTTTAATAATTAATTTTTTTAAATATTAAAATACGGTTATTCGGGTACCCCGAATTTTATGTTTTTGAAAATCGAAACCGAACCGAATAATGAATAATAATTCGAATATAACTAAAATTCCAAAAAAAACCGAAAATCGAAATAATTCTGTTAAAATAATTCGGTTCGGTTTGGTAGATCGGTTTTATCCGTTTTTTGCTCACTCCTAGCAGACACTATGCATAATAAAATATATTATATTCTATTTTTCATAAAAAAACAAAACTCATAAAATATATATTTATATATATATATATATATATATTCCCTCCATTCCATGCCATCCTATTTCTTTTCTCCTCCCGTGACCCCCCCTCCCCCCACTTTTTTTTTTTGATTTTTTTTAAAACAACTAAAAAAAGTTTAATATTTTATGGACAAAAGTTTTAAAAAAAGTTCAATAATGCAAATAATAATATGAATAACTTTGTCGTCTCAATTATTGATTTAATAATATAAAATATTGTGATAATAATTGAATCGATAACGTGAGATACTATGCAGCAATTATTGTGGCAATAATTGAATAAAACTGAGTGACTTCTTACGTAAGCATCAATAATCAATATCGTGTGCTACTATGCAACCACACGTATTACTATACTTTTATCACCGGATATTTCAACAGTTAACGGTAAAACTTTTGCCGTTATTTTTATAAAAAGATATTTCTACCGTTTTCTAACTCCGACAATAATTCCGTTGTGGGGTCCACCAATGATTATATCATCGTACGAATATTCCCTGTTAGAACGAATATTCTCCGACCGATCGAATATTTTATGACAACTTTCTTACTTTGTAAAATTTGTAAATATTACCCACAACTATAACATTATATCAAATCCACACCTTAATATTCAAGAATAATATTAGAGAAAATTCATCTTTATTCATAAAAGTTGGGGTCTTACAGTCGATGTCAATTTATTTGACTAGATAAATATTTCAAGTTGATATCCAATTTATTAGTATGTTCAAAGCTATTTGATTTGGCTAGACAAATGGCATGTCATGTTATAAGAAATCGATCTTTCTTTGAGGAGTTGTGCCAAACCAAATTACTTTGGTGCGGAATCTGATGAATATGTCTGAGGAGAACAAACCCTGAGATATGGGGACGGGGATATGTTGATCACCTAATTTATCGGAAAAGGTGGTTTACCTTCTTTGTGATCGTAAATGTATTGGGTAAGTAAGAATGGTTTACGATGAAATATCGTTAAACCTAGTAAGAGATCATGGTCTATGAGACACCTCAACAAGAATATGGAATGTTTTAAAGGAATCTTTATATTCCTATTTATTCATTCTATTTCATAATTCTTGATAAGCTATGAAGATTAGGGAGTGTTTGAAAGATAAGAACTTCTTTGAAGAGAAGTTGAGAAGAATTGTATGTTAAAATTTCAAGGACTACAATATGTGAAGAATGGGTGAATGTGATGACCCAAAAGATTGAAAGCATAGTTAGACGTGAGGTTTAACTAATAAAGATTATGCCAACATATGATTCTTAGGAAAAGGATGGTTATAGGAAAAAGAAGATGTAAGATTAAACCTTTGTGAAAGGTTATAAGAATAAAGCATTCGTGTATGGGTGTGGTTTTAGAAATTTCGAGGACAGAATTTTTATAAAGGGGGAAGAAAGTAGCAACCCGAAAAATTGGATTGTCCATAATTTAAGTTTAAAGAATTAGTTATTAATAAAATAAATTTTATTAATAATATCATGTGCTATGTGTTTATTAATAATATCATGTGCTATGGATTAGGGTTTGAATAACCTAAGTCTTTTTTAGAGATCGATATGTCGAAATGACATTCCGTTAAAAGATTTGACGATAAGATTTTGTGAAAATTTATGTTAATCGGCAAAAGTTTTTCTCAAAAAATGTGCAAAACTAGAACAAAATAAAAATGACGAAATGTACCGTTATGTACTTTTCATTCATTTAACTACGTTAGGAGAAAACATGAAGAAAAATGCTTATCATTAAAAAATGTTTTTTAGTTTTTTGACGTTATGAAGGATGCGTAAAAGTAAATCTGTAGAGGAAAGACGAAATATTCAAAAATATTTGGATTCCGGGAATCGTAGTTTTTAGAACTAGTCGGACGAATCCCGAAAAAATTGGACAACTGTGATAATCCAAATTTTCAAAACTAATAAAATAATAATTTAATAAATAAAATTCTTATTATAGGATGTGTCGGGTTTGAATAAGAATATATATATATGTGTTATATATTTTGAATTTTGTGTTATTGGTGAAAAGAAACTCACAAATGAGATTTTATAGTTGGTTAAACTATTAAGGAAAAATAGAGTTTTAAAACTTGAAGTTTGATCTTTAAATTGTTAAAGAAAGTAGTAATCGATGATGTGAAATCAAAGAAAAGATTGATTTTAGATGAGTTAACACTTAAGAAGTATGTGCAAAGTATTTAGGAATTTATATTCTATTTTTGCTAAAGTAGAACTTGTCTGCATTTAAACTTGAGGTGGCGCAGCTGCGCCACTTCCAAGCTTATGACCAGCGCAGCTGCGCCGGTCTGCAGAAGGTTTTGAGTAAGCTTGTGAAAATTGAATTTCAAGACATGTATATTAATGGTTAATATGTGTAATAAAAGTCATAATTTATGATTAAGTTGTCCATGAATGGATATTAAGTTAGCAAAACATGATTTGAATGAGAGTTAATTAATTAAATCATAATAAATATTGGTTAATTAAGTGATATTATGGAATATTATATTATAAAGCTTTGTGTGGCAGTGACATGATAGTAAATGGACTAAAAGGGAATAATTAAGTTACATAAGATGGTGAATTAATATATGTGTTTAACATAAAGAATATGGAATGAATATGTTAATTAAATGTGGATTTTAATATATTACATAATATGATAATATATGAAAGGATTTGATAGTTGAAAGCTGTTAATGGACAATAAGTGTTTGACAAAGGAGATGATCAATATATTTATAACTAAATATTAGTTAGAGATGGATATAGTAATTTAATGCGTTAAGATGTGACTAACTGAATTGTTTTAGGACAATTTATGGAAGAAATGGAATTGAAGAATTATAATAATAATTAGTGTTGTACATACTAATTATTCTAAGGAAAATGGTTATTTTAAATAAAGGTATTATAAGTATAAGTTCATAAGTGTATAATTAATTAAAGTAGTTAAATAATTTAGTATTAGGGTAAAGTGTGTCACCCAAACTTTATAATAAAAGAATATTAAATGAAGTGAAATTTGGGGAAAAGCCAAACATGGCCTAGACTCCTGATATTTTCTAATTGATGAGATTATATAATAAGCTTGAGTTATATAACTCTAGTAAGTTTAGGAAATATGAGCCTTGTGTGGCATGAGTATTAAAGTTAAACCAGATTGAAGGTTTAGCTGGAATTATTAAAAGAGAATTAGTGGTAAGGGAATAAATGATTGATATTAATTAATCATTGTGATATTTATGCGTGATAGGAAATATATAATAGGTTAAGAGTACCCAACTGAATTATATTTAGCCCAATTAAAATATTATTTGGACTAGCCCAATGTACATGGGATGTAGGATTATATATTGGTGTATATTTAAAATATAAGTATACTTCCTATATGTGGGTATGGACATATATATGTGTATATATGTGTCCATAACTTAATTTAATGTAGTAATATTAAGTCATTATAATTAATTTATTAAGCCCAAAAGGAATTAACTTTAGTAGAATGGAGACCATTTTACTAATAAGTAAGGAAAAAATAGAGCTTGTCCCAAATTTATTGTCTCAAATAGTTAATAGCCGTGTAATAGGCCACTGGCCTAACTCTACAATTGTTGTAAATAAAGAAGGCTACATAGAGCTAATGATGAAGGGAGGGATTGAGGAAAAGGGAGTAGGTAACCAACTCTTTATTGCCTTTTGATTTCTTCTTCTTCCTGGTAAATCAAAACAGAGTGTAAAGGCATTGTGTGTGTATTGAAATCTCTATAAATAGAGCCTCTTTCTTCTCCTTCATGTTTGTTGAGTTGTTTGAGAAAATTGGCTATGGAAGGTTAGTAGAATTGAGAGCAATGGGAGGATTGAAGAGCTATAGTTAGCAAATTCAAGCAATCAAGAGGAATACACGAAGTACAGATAATGATAAGCAGTTAAATTGTAGTTGATAATCTACGAGCCAGGCAAGTCTTTCAGTTTCTATTTGCTCTATAATGTTGATAACTGTTGATTGATTTATGCTATGATATGTTAAATTATATATGAAATGCAAATTATATATGTATGAAATGAATTATGTTATTCCATGAAACGTGGAAATGTCTATGAGATAGATATGAGATTGAAAGTCAATCCACGATTATATGTCTTATAAGTTAATCTCTATACTTTTTATGTGAGAAGGAGCTTGCGTATGAGTTAAAAGCTTATGATTATATAAACTGTGCAAGATATTATGTGTTATGTGATGCATGAAAACTGTTAGAATTGTTGGGCTGTCGAGCTCACCCTTGTAAATAACCATTTTTACAGGTTAAGGACTCACGGTAAAGTTACGTGCTACTTGATTGATAGAGTTCAATAGTATCACAAGAAGATTGAATTATTTACCTGAAGTTATGATTTTAACCATATTTTAGGTTTTAGATGATGTACTTGATAGTTTTTTAACTCTTGTAGAGCTATAAAGTTGTACTATTCTATACATAAAGAACATCGAATTGAGATGTAATTTTATAAATGTAACTTTGATGAATCGAAGCATAGAATAAATTTGATTCAAAGATATGGAAATGATGAAGGTTGTGATTCGGGGAAATGAATAAAGAATTCAAAAAAAATTTAATTATTCCGCATCTTATTAAGTATAACATTGAATATGATGTAAAGACAAGAATGGTTAACGACAAAGATTGGGAATTGACTTATGAAGTTTTTGGGATCAATTCATAGATCGTGAAAATAAAATGGAGTTAATATATTAATTAGCATCAAAGCTAAGTTGTATTCATTAAATTATGAATGGAAGTTATTAATAGTTAGACGAAGATAGCATCGTGATGCACCAGGTCTGAGGTAATGGATACCCTGAATTTGGGGGTGTTACTACAACGAAACTTCTAGGAGAAGCTTTGTGAATATTAAGGAGGTGTGAATAGTAAAGCAGTTTTCCAAATGACTAAAATGACCTTAGCCTTGGTTTTCTGTATAAACAAGCCTTAGCTCATTTGTTGGTGATTTGAAAAATCACCAACACTTAACAGAGAGAAAGAGAGAGAGAGAAGTCAGATGAGGAGGGAAAGGAAGAGGAAAAGCTAGCCCGAATGCAAACTTTGTCCAACGAAAGAAGATTAAAGAAGAAAGGTAATCCTAAAACCTAGTTTAATCTAAATTTACATTGAGTTTTCTATGTCAATATACATAGCTTAATGAGAATAGAAGTAAAAGATGTTAAGAATGATTTTTATATGGTTAAATCATGAGGAAACGAAGAAATAAGAATTAGAAGTTTAGTTTATAAATTTCTCAAAAAGCTTTCTTAAGGAAGTATGAATTACTTAATGAATTTGAACGATCTGAATGAATCATATATAAACGATTAGGTGAAATAACTAAGGAACGGTGTTTTATAACACTAAATTCAAAGAAAAAGTGAAATCATAATCAAAATATCGATTAAAAATGAAGAAAGAACGAATAACGCGAAGAACACGAAGAACGTTGTTGATGGACAAATTGAAAACCATCGTAGTTAAAACTTGGTGTTGATGGAAAAGTTTAAAACCATCGCGTATAAGTTAGATGCTTATTGCTTGGTGAGGAACGATAGAAACGTTCATGAAGAACGAATTGAACTTAGTTATAATGAAGTTATGGCGAAATTTCGTAAAAGACGAGCAAAAAGTAAAAAGTATATAAATGAGCCCGAATGTGTAGGGTTTCATACGAATGTAAGAAAATGTAAAAAAACATGAGTCATGGACTCAAGAATGAATGAATTCCGAGTTTGGATGACCGAATTACGAACGAGCGAAGAACGTTAATAACGTAAAATGAGTGAAAATTAAATTTAAGCCAATCGAATGGCATGTTAACGAATTCAGAATTAAATTATGTCCAAGGGAAGTTGAAGTACATAAGATAAGGAAGAGAATAGCTTTGGGACGACCTCGTTCCTAATTATAACGAAGAAATTATGAGATTCCAAAATAGGCGTCTCAAACATGTTCAACACTTAGAAAAAAAATTCTGAGTTTTAGTACTGGCGCCGTAGTGCCAGTTAGGCCTTAAGAGGCTGCGTCGTAGCACCAACCTAGGCAACCAGCTACTGCTAAACCGCGCCGCAGTGCCGGGTTTTGTACATAGAGTGGCACCGAAGCGCCCTTAAGGGAATTTTTCCCGACTGGAGATTTTTATTATCCAACTTTTTGGATGGTAATTAAGGTTCACGCATGAATGTAATATTTATGAAGAAAAATATCTAGAATGATGATTAAAACCTTGAGTTTGATGATGAAAAGTCGAATAAAGGTTATAAAACGGCGAACGCGAAATACGTAACTGATATCTGAGGACCGTAGTCGCGATAAACGAAAGTGTGAGATTGCTATGATTGTGATTCCTTAGACGTTTAGTGACGAGGGTGATTTATAACATTTCGATGTTATGATGTCGTACTGAGAGTTAAGTGTAAAACGTATAGATGCTATAAACACAAAGTGATTGCGATGAACGACCAGTCTTAGCATACAACGTACTGTATAGCTTAGATATTATAAGAGGACGATGAACGTGAGGTTCATTTAATGGATAACGAATGAGAGCGGTTAAAACCTTAGGTAAATGTTGAATGAGAAGATTAAGAGACAAACAACGTGAACACAGAATATGTAAACGATCCTCGTGAATCGTATTCGTGTCGGGTGAACGTTTTAAGTATACATTGGTTGTATGACCTAAACGTTGACGAAGGTAGTAAGTAAGATATGAATTATCAAGAAATCTGTAGCGAATGGTAATAAAATTAATGAAAGTCCGAGTGTGAGTCGGATAGAGAATGTTAGAATGAAATGTAAGCGTTAAACACTTTAGCCGACATGAGGATTGAGTGTACGCGAATATTAAACTGGGCAGAACCTACACACTATGTATGGTTTGATCATAAGGTAATGAAGACTAATGATTAAACTTGTGAACGGTGAAGAAACTGAATTAATGACAATGACGTATAACGTTAAGAAGCCGAGTTAATGATCATAACTTGGATAACGTTCCGAGTCGAATGAACCGAACATTATAAGATATGAACAAGGTAATGTAAAATTCTTAACGCTATGAATGCATAATATTAACATTGAATGATCGTCCTAGGTATACAAAAGATTGTATGACTTAGACGATAAGGAATAAATCCTGAGGTATGGAATTTATTTGGTAGAAAGCCATAAGGAATGGTAAATCAACTTAATGAACATTATAGTTTTAATGGTTCGGATGAGTTAAGCTTAAGTTATGGTACAATCATAATCTTTAATGGTTGACATATGGGAGTTGGGCTAAACAATTCTTTTAAAGAGCAAAGGTTAATACATACTAGCAATCGATCTAACTCGATGTGAAAGACAGTGTAGATGAGACGGGAAACTAGATTGTTGAATGTTTGTGGAAAACCACTCAGAGTACCATATGGAATACTAGTAAGACTCGATGTGTACTAAGTCCTAGAAAAGTTATAAGAAGAATATAAGAATGTAAATCATCAAAGATGATGATCATATGAGTTAAGACATCTTGTATGTCATAACGCCGTAAAACGGTAAAGAAGGATGGTTACGTGAACTTAGGTTATAAAAATGAACCATAAAGAGTAAAGTTAAGCTTAAACCAATGCATAAGTCAAGTATATGACTAATTGATGTATGTGTTATATAGGGATTGCAAAGAATAGTTCACCGTAAACTATAAGTTATGGCTATGCTTAAGGCAAGTTTCCTAACTTCATTCAAGTTTAATATGAATGCTAGTTTCTTAAACTTTCTCAGATGTTGAACATGAGAAGTTTTATCTATGTTCAAATGTGTGATATTTGTATAAGGTGGCAGAATGTATGAGGCTTTGTGCCATAATATTTAACACTTCGGTGTTTATGTGAAATGAATTGTTCTATGTGAAATGAATTGTTCTATATGAAGAAGTTATGTTAATACATAAATCGTTATTGTTAAGTTTGTGCTAATTATTCTAGCCAGGTAGAAGAAGGAAAGTATGTGAAAGTATTTCAAAGTGTATGTGATTAATATTTTAAAATGATAGGAATCAAAATTATTGCTATTATTCAAGTTGCTTTATAACCTTTGTTCGGTTATTGAAGTTTTAAAGGAATGCTTAAATTCTTGATGTTGTTTATTCAACCGCTATGACTTACTAAGCAATTGAATGCTCACTCTTGCTTTAAATAAAAACATTTTTAGTAAACGATGTTAGAAAGAACTTACGGATCCCGTAAAGATCAAGCTGACCAGTATCTAGACGAAGTGTCATTCAGTATATGAATGAACGTGAAGATCAAGCCAAGACTTATAATGTAGAATAATTTAATTAAACTATAGAATAGTTTAATTAAATGTTATGTATCCTTGGTGGCGGATGAACGTCACTCTTATAAGATATAAAGAATAATATAAGTTATCATTATTTGTAATGAACGGGGTTATAAGGTATTAGAACCTAGGATTTGAGAATGTATGTTGTTATATTTAGCTATATAATGATGAATGTTTAGAATGAGATGTACTCGTGGTGTACGAAATTCGGGCGTGTAAATAGACCGGATTTTGGGTCGTCACAGCAGACCTTTGAATATTGTATTGAATGTCTGTCACTAATGGTTTGACATAATCCTTAAGTGATTTTTCTTGTCTGCAACCATGTTTACTTGAGTGTCAGATTCCTCTGTCAATTTTTCTTCTTTTTGTGTTTCCGCACTAGTTAACTTCAGTTTTCAGAACTTTCTTTCGATATCTTCGACGTATGGCAAAATTTCCTCCATACCCTTTGACCTAGTGCGCATATACGGATGAAAAACCTACAAATATAGAATAAACAAAGAAAAATAAAAGTGCTTAAATTAAGACTGAATTAATTATAACTAATATGAAATTAAGTACTAAATACAGATTCCCCGACAAAAAGTGCGTAATAAATTATTGGTTAATTAAGCAACCAATAAATACAGTGCAAGTATACACGGTCAACAAGTAATAAAGTGTAAATAGAGTATCGTTCCCACGAGGAATCATTCCGAATTAAGCTAAATAGTAAAAATAAATAACTAAATAAGAAAACATAACTAACTAAATAAATAAATCTAAGAACTCAATTTCATCTCATACTTCATTCAAATATCATAACTCTTCATTTAATTATACGATCACGGTGAATTGTTAACCGAGAATTCGATAGTATTTATACGCATCTTCCGATGATCATATAAACATATCCTTTCTGAATCTACCACAATGAGAATTGAATCGGAAAGGAGCATCCCAACTAAATAACTCACTATATTTCTATATGAATTAAATTAACAAGGATTTTATCTTATATTCTCCAATTGGTTACACATGGCATATAAGTATATCCATATCCTATACACGAATCATGAATTCCATCACATGTAAAAAACATAAACATATGTTATCATATTCAGATGTAAATCTATAATCCATCTCCCAATTTCATATAGATTATCCCATTAATTACTAGCTAGTTAATTAATACATGAACACACAAAATATGATAAGTCAATTCATATGGTGACAATTAAATAGAAAGAAATTCAATTTAAACTACACATGAGATTTCATTAAAAAATTTATATTAAAACCTTATTTATAGTAAATAAATTATAATCACAAAATATTCAACCTTAATAAAAGACAAGAATAAATAAAGGTTTAGAGAATAAAAAATGTCTCCCACAAGTCTTCTATCTCCAAACTTCATCAATTCATAACCTCCATCTCCATTGATATCTTGATTGCTCTTAAAATTAGAAGATAATTAGCCTCATATGGTGTTCATTGACCTTTTTCCTAACACTTTTTCCTAACCCCAATAGAATTACAAATGGTAAAACTAATGAAATACCCATAGTTGGCAAGTTTTATTGATTACACAATTGAACTTTTAATTTTTTAAATTACCCCACTAAACTAATTATTATTTTGAAATTGGGTTATTCCGTTAAAAAAAAATAAACGGATGTCAATTTTTTATCTACAAAACTAATGAATTATCTACTGTAGTTGGCACGTTTTACTGATTACACCATTGAACTTTTAATTTTTCAGATGACCTCATTAAACTAATTAAAAATGATTATTTTAAATATTTTAAAAAATTATTATTATTTTTAGTAAAAAATATTAGAAACTTTAATTTTTTTTCCATAAAATAAGTAAAGTTTCATAAAATATAGATTTAAAAAAATTAAAGTTTTATGAAACCTTACTGATATTTTTTAAAAAAAAAATTAGTTTTGAAATAAAGTTTATTTTTTTGAATCTATATTTTATAAAATTTTACTCATTTTTTTAAAATATGAAGAATTTTCCAATTTTTTCTTGAAAATAATATTTATTTATAAAAATTATTAATTTCTTTTTTGAAAAAATTGAATCAACTTTTTTATTTATCTTTTAATGTTTTTTTTATTTTAATTTCTATTTTTAGTTTTTTTTAAAAATATCTAATATTAAGAATGGGTCATTTTGTTAAAAAAATTATGTAGACATTAATTTAATTTAAAATTACTTTAATTTTTTTGAATCTATATTTTATGAAACTCTACTCATTTTATGAAGAAAAAAAAGTTTCTAATATTTTTTACTTAAAATAATAATTATTTTTAAAAATATTTAAAATAATTATTTTTAATTAGTTTGATAGGGTAATTTGAAAAATTAAAAGTTCAATGATGTAATCAGTGAAATGTGTCAATTACAGTGGGTGATTCATTAGTTTTGTAGATAAAAAATTAACGTCGTTTATATTTTTTAACGGAATGACCCAATTTCAAAATAATAATTAGTTTTAGTGGATGTAATTTGGAAAAATTAAAAATTGAATAGTGTAATCAGTAAAACATACCAACTACAGTGAATATTTCTTTGATTTTGCCAATTACAAACCTAATTAAAATTACATACATAATATCCTAATTTTAATAAACTAATATAACATAATTCCTTTTCCAAAATTAATATTGGCTCATTAATTTCCTAAATTTCATTTCATCTCATCTCGTGACCCACTAGAAATATAACAATATGCAGCAAAGTAGAAAGTAACAAATTTTCCAGAAATTATGTTGGACCTTGTGAGCTATTTTTCTATCAAATAATGATTGAATCTTGACTTGGGATCTTCCTAAAAGTTGTAGCACTGGAAGTGTAGATGAAATTAGGCTTTTAAATCACCTGATTTAGACTTCGGAAGCTCAAGTTATGACCCTTTGAAGTATACTGGTCCGAACAGGAATCCAACTCCAATCAGGATTCCGATCAACTTTTTAAATCTTACTTTGAGACACTGTTTGGAAGCCCAAACGAATTCCAATTTTTGTCCACTATACCTTTCTAGAAAGCTAGAGAAGTCCTCATTCTAAAACTCTAACACCATCCAAAAATCAGTTGAAGATCCAGATGTCAATTTGCCCAAAAGCTGGAAATTTCCCAATATACTCCAATTTGACAAAAAATGAACCCAATTAGCTTTCAACTTCATTTCCTACTTAAAAACATAAAAACACATAAAAAGAAATAGAAAATATTCGAAAACTCACAAATTATCAAGCTAAAAATACTTAATTTATAGGTAAAACACACTCGGCGTAAGAATAAGTACATACTGGAAACATGTTAACAATGGAGGCTAACAACTTTAGTGCTAAAAGAATTATGAATAATGAAGTACTTGTGAAGTAGGATATAACATTGTATTTATAGTTGATCCCACCACTTTTATCGCACTGTCCCCGAATTGGAATGGAATTCCTTACCATAGTAACTACCATACTAGAATAAAGATAGATCTCCTTAAAGAAAGGAAGTCAAATCTAATCCTGACTCTTTTCTTAGGAATTACAAATTAAATGTAACTAGGAATCACAGATTGACTTAAGATAAGTCATCCTAGGTCACTCCTAATACAACATCATTTGATGGTTAACTTAATAATCTAACCGTTTGGATGTAAAAAGCATGCAAAAATATAAAATTATGTAAACTTTTTTTTGATTTGAAGTTATGCATTAATAACTTTGTAACAATAAAAATTACTAAAATCTGAATTGTAGAAATATATAATTATACGTATATAATATTTACACTATTATAAAAATGATATTTCAATGCCTTAAATCAAATAAAATTGTACATGTTCTCATATTTTTACATGTTCATTATATCCGTACAATTAAACTATAAAGTTCACGATCAATTAAACACATATGATACATTCTATTTTTTTTTATAATTATACATAATTGTTTAATCAAGTTACACACGACTCAACATATGAATCATTTAATTCATTTCCCTTCAGATAAACCAATAAAAGATCATAATATCGTGGCAAAACATATGGAGAAAGGATAATTTATTTTATTTGGAAACATATATTTTTAACAATTCAGGCTTTCTTACCCTCTTTCAATAACAAAACTATATTATTTATCCAAAATAAAAGTATTGTCTTGTCGCCATTCTTATTGACGGTTAAAATCAACAACTCCATAATATGGTATTCAAATTTGGATCGAATTACCGGTTCAACCGATAAAAATTGAAATCGGTCAAATATTCGATCTGATTGGAATAAAAAAACCGCTTTTGGTAAAAATCCGATCAAACCCGGTAACTCGACGGTTGGACCGGTCGACCTAGTGACCGGTAACCGGGTCATCAATTTTACCGGTTTCCTACCTCATTTTTTATTTTATTTTTTACTTTGAATTTGATTGAATGAATGTATCATTGATTGAGTTTTGAGTTATGATTATGATTTAATATCTTTATTTTCATATAGATTTAGTATTCATTTGAATTGTATAAAGTAATCATTGTACAAATAGATTAAGTTTTTTTTTACTGAATTTGATTGAATGTATCTTAGATATGTTTATTATTTGTGTTTGATTTTATCACTCTTGAGTCTTGAGTTTTGATTTTTGAGTTATAATCACAGTTTAATATCTTTCTTTTTAATTATATTTCATATTTATTTGAATTGTACTCCCTCTGTCCCATGATAAAAGTCCTTATTACTATTTTTGGTAGTCCCATGTTAAATGTCCACTTTCCTTTAATAACCAAATTTTTACACATTTTTTCCTATTATGCCCATAGCATTAAATATTTCATACTTTTCTTATTCTAATTCTATCTCCATATTTAATAAATATGGTGATATAATACTTTGAATTGAATAGTTAGAAAGTCACTCTCTCACCTACATTTAAATAATTAATGACATATTATTATGGGCAATTTTTGTCATTTCATTCTTCTTCTTAATATACGTGAAAAATCCACCAGAACTTTTATCTTGGGACGGAGGGAGTATAAAGTAAACATTGTACAAATAGATTTTTTTTGGTAGATAAATTGATTGATTTTATATATTTACTAAATATTATATATAATATATAGGCCTGGCAAAAATCGGCCTAAGCCCGCGAGCCAGCCCGGCCCGCACCTCAAAACGCGGGCTTTGGGTTTCATTTTTTCAACCCATCAAAACCTGGCCATTTTGGCCCGGCGATGGCTCTGCCTATTTGGGCTCGGCCCATAAATGTGTCAAAATTTGGTCATAAATCAGTCCATGCCCGCTGGTCGACCCCGCCCACCTGTCAAACTTTGGGCTTCACTTTTTCAGCCCACCAAAACTTAGGCCATTTTGGCCCAGCCCGACTATGGTCCTCCGGCCCGTTTGCCTGGTCTAATAATATATAATAATAATTAATATTTTTAATTATTTATTATTATTACATATTAATGACGTCATTTGGTCAATAACGATCTGATCACTGATTGAACCAATGATTCATCCACTCAATAGCCTTTTTAGTTCGATGAACGGTCAGAATCGGAAAACATTGCTCCATAGACAAAAAGGATGCAAATGGTTAAAAGGAGCAACTTGTTGGGCTTTATTGTACTATCACCCACATCAACAGGTTGGCCTTTTACTGTTTATTCCCAACGGACTTTTAATTTTTACCCGAACGTATAACAGTGCTGTGACGATAGCAATGACCTCCCAATAAAATCGGTGACTTGAGGAGAACGAAAATGGAAAGTTTTATAAAAATCGATCATTGAGTTTCAGAAAGTGAAACAGGCTGCTTGTATCGATATATATATATATATGTTTATACACATTAAACATACATATTGAGAGAGAGTGAAAATGGTGCTATGGGAGATCACATTGGGAACTGCGTATTTTTTGGGTCTGAAACGAACCCACAAGCTTGCTCTCAAGATTCAACGTCGTCTTATATCCCCTAAGCACCCAAAGACTCGTCAATTTGTTTACAGGTATCTCTTTCTCTCACTTGTGATAATAATTTCAGAATTGCAGACAAAGTGTGATAAAGGTATAAGGTGATTTATGATTTTATGTGTTGAACTTGTTTGATTTAGGTTTTTGATTAGTTCCTATGATTCAAAATTTTGTTGTTTATGATTTTGATTTTTGTGTTCTAATGATATTGCCTTTCTTCGGAAGATTAAGGGTCCTAATTATGTCAAATTATTAGGAAGAATTCGCAATTTGTACATTTCCATGGGGCAGATTATTGTTATTCATTCTCTTCCTCGTGGGAATGAGTTTGTCAGCTTTAGGAACTCAAAGTTCTTACGGAATTAGGGATGTGGGGTTGTCATTTTTTGACGGCATTCATGGATAGCACGTCTTGAACAGCCAAAGTGATACAAGTTCAAGAAACGTTGCAGCTTATAACTCATTGCCATAACATTTGCCTGGTACCCCCGCATGTCTTGTACACGCTCTATACAGTGCTCAAATTTGCTTTTGTCTTTATTTAAGTGAAACAAACTTTAAGTTCTACTCATCACACAAGGGTGTTGAATGTGTTTCTTTTGCTGTGTCCATTACCATTAACATTTTGTGCTGCCTGATGTTTGATGCCTGCCTGGTTTGGGAATAGAGCCCCAAAGAGAAGGGAAGTCTGTGACTCTGTGCTCATTGTGTTATTCGTTTTACTATAATACTTTAGTAGGGATGATTGGATGTTTTTGGTGCAATAGCTAGAGGAATGGAGCTTGCAAGGTTTTTTGAGGAAGTGGCGGTGCCAGTAGAGAAGAGGGAGGATTTTAGTGTCCTATGCCTATTGCATATGATATAGGATCTTTTCAAGAGGCTCATATATTTCAAGAGAGAACATGAGCCTGATTGTTGCGAGTATGTGGCTTAATGGTTTCTAATTTTATGGGGTTTTAAAGAGCATGAGAGGCCGTGGGAATTCATCAATTTAAAGGATAGGGGAAACACTGTTGAAGTCTTTCAATGGCAAGTAGAGGAAATTTCTGTGGGATCTGGTAGGTGTCACAAACAATTCTGTTATGGAATAAAGCCCTTTATAACTTTTTGGACACTAGCATGGAAGGGTCTGCCGTAGAAAGATTGTTGTCATTATTTTGGACTTCATAGCTTGCAAAATTTCAGTATGTTATTGCTAACTTGCTAAGTTAGTCTAGTTTACCAGATCTATAGCTGAGTTAGTCTAGGATAAGTAGTGAAAGAAAGGAAGAAGAAGAATGATGGTCTATAGGTATCACGTGAAGGGTTTTTGAGCGTCACACCCAATAGAAATATGCATTACACTCATATTGGACCTATTCAATCAAGCTAATTTGACTCATATTACATAAGTAATGACCATTATTAGCAGAACGACATGATTTCTGACCACTCAAAGTGGTGGAGCTTTCAGCATGTGATGT
This sequence comes from Panax japonicus, assembly GCA_020205505.1. NCBI lineage: Eukaryota > Viridiplantae > Streptophyta > Magnoliopsida > Apiales > Araliaceae > Panax > Panax japonicus. Next base: position 13,334,775 of record CM035113.1, read on the forward strand.
CTAGGATGTCAAGTCTTTTATATTTTGGGTGAATGAGGTATATTTGGGAGGTTTACTTCCATTCTTAGACTTTTGGAAGAGTTGGTACTTGTATAGTTTTTGTTCTATAGTGCCTTTGAACTGTTTAATTATTTGTTAGGGCCTGTCCTTCAGTAGGGGCTTTGGGATATTTCGTTACTTTCATATAGTTTTTATCGTTGTTAGAGGGCCTGCTTGTTGACTGCATTGTTAGTCCCCCACCCCCTCCCAAGCTTTTTCTTAATACATTCGTGCTTATTAAAAAAGAAATATATTCTTCCTTTGCTATATTGGTTCTGATAACCATGCTTAAGAAAATTGAAAATTTGTGTCTTAGCGTTGAGTACGAGAATGATGGGGAACATTTTGCATTATTTAAATGAGTTAAAGGTCTATAGCTTAGAGATTATTGCCTTTCAAAAAAAACTTCTGTTTTACAATCCAGAAAATTTCTTCTGAAAACTGGACTCCAAACACAAATGAACCTTCTGCACAAAAAGCAAAAGACTAAACTAGAGCTTCCTTGTCTCTAACCAATTGGCAGACCAGTTCCCAAATAACAAGATGGTACTTTCTTTTCTTACCTTGGGGGTGGTTCCTTCCCTTTGCAGAGTCTCTTATTTTTTTTAGAGTCATTGAGACCAGAATAACAGCAAAGACAAGAATATGTTGGCACTTCGCAGGTTAGATACCTTGTAATTAGTATAACAAGACCTTTGAACTAATTATGCCTCCAGCCTGCCAAACGTCTTTCAAACTTCCAACACCGCCACCATTACAAGCTAGAATTGATCTTGAGATGAAGTTTATGTGGTATTAAACATTTCAAGGATAGCATACCATTTGGGATTTCTTCATTCACTACACTAGCATAATATGGTAAATATTCTTTCTTGTGTTCTTTTATCTTTGCGGTTTGTATTGTGGGCGTGCGGGCGGCAGGTGGGGGTGGAGAAGCTCATACATCTGGATTGAAGCTTTAAAGAAATCTCATGCTAAGAGAAGCCAGTTTAATATACAGACAGCCAAGTAACTGTGCAATGGAGTAAGAGGTGGCCCACTAACTTGATAACTTTTTGGTGTTTTGATTCTTGTTCATGCTGAGATCCATTTTCTGCTAAACAAAATTATGGAGGAAAATGACATTTTATACCACCTTATTAGAAAAACGATATTAAATTCAAGTAGAGGGGGTTGAACGGGTTTCTTTTGCTGCTCTCAAGAGCTTTTGTTCAATATTTTTTATATATGGAAGTCTCATTATGTTTAAATCAACAGAAAGGACAAAAAGCAAATAGCCAAGCGGTCCTGCAAATTAACATCCAAATAAGGATGGTAAGGGCTCTTCCAACTACAAACTAACTTTAAAATTAGTTCATATGAGCTTAGGACCAATTGTTGAATAATTATTTTGGCACTAAATTAGCATCAATTGCTAGTTTTACTCCTTATCCTTCATTTGGTTCATCAGAAATAGATTGGTGACTGATAATTTGGATTTAACCTTTAAACCTTTTGGAGATCTTTTTGGTCCTGTAGTTCTTTTGTTTTCTTTGTCAGCACACTAGCACAGTCATGCTCACGAGATATATGCCAAGGGCATGCTACCTTATACGACTTTCACATCTTTCTATGGGCTTTGGATAGGTTTTTGTAGACACAATAACCATAAGGAAGGCAATACTTGGTTTTGCGGTTTTGTACACAATCTATCCAATTTGGTATTGAGGATGATGCTTTTTGCAATTGTGCCCATGACTGGTCATGACAATCAAATTTGCACTCTCTTAATTGTGATGTTGCTCTAATGATGCTGTTATCATGTATCTATAACATTACCATTCCCATATTTAATTACTTCATTCGTATGCTTTTCATCATGTTTTACTATTCTTCTTGATTTGCATCACAGACGAACACGTGCTATATTTGATTTGGTAGTCAAGGTTCACAAGAATATACAAGAGAGAGACATCGAAGTTGGTCGAAACCTGGGAAACTGGATCCTCCGGTGGCTTGATAGAATGAAACCATCGGCTGAGATCCGCAGTGGACAGCATCACTCAAGTTGTAACGCTAACACTAGCGTGACAAAGCAGGTAACCAACTCATCTCACCAGAAATCTCCTGGGGGCCACCCAACATTTAGTTCAAAAAGTTGGGAGCGAGAATCTGATCGGCGTCTGTTTACCTCTTCAAGAAGCATGTGGCGTAAACCCTATCCTACCATTGCAATGATGATGACCCCAGTTAAGCCAGTCACAACTAGTACTCACTATAGAAATTTGTCCATCTGGGGTCCACAGGCGTTGAAATCGAATTATGGACGGATTGGGTCCGAGGGAATATTCAGGAAGGACATAATGCAGTGGATGCTGCGAAATTAAGAGGTGAAACTATTGATTTCCTTTTTTGAGTCATTCGTGTTGTGAAGGTCGTCATCATTTGCTGAGAGTATAATTCTGTAAGAGGATGCTGTGGTTGCTAGAAACTGGGCGCTATTCAACAATAATGGAGAGACTCTTGTTTTCCTTGTGGATTTTTGATATAAACTTTTGAGCCTTTTTTTTGGCTAGAAAGTTTCTTGGGGATATAATCTCATCAAATTTTTTTTGTCCTTTATTATGCATTTGAAATCTAACTTTTGTTTTTACATCCTGGACTTTACTATTGGCATGCCCATGGGTTCCGTCCTTCAGTTTGTAACTAGCATTATTTTGGAGCAATTTTGCAATACATTTCGAGAATTTTGTTCATTAATTTTTATTTGCGACTGGAATATCAATTTGTGTGTGTGCGCCTTAAAGTAACTACTCGGTTAATGAACATGGAAAACTATAGTAGATGGTAATTAAGCTGTATAAAAGTGGGTGTCTTAATTCTTAAAAGACAAAAACTCGTGAAAAAGTATAGATTTTCATCATTCTTCCACTCTTGAAATGTCAATACATTGATGAGAGGAGGACATTAAAATTGGATAATGAGTGTATTTTAATTTTATTTATTTATAATTTTACCCACCATTAGGGATTAAAATATAAATAAGTGAAATTAAAATACATTTGTATCTAATTTTCATGTCCACGTAAAAAAAGGGTTCTTTACAGAAATATACAACAATTAGAAAGTAATTACACCATTAGTGCATGCACAAAATAATTACAAAAAGAGTAACATTCACAAAATAATTACAAAAAGAGTAACATCCACAAAATAATTACAAAAAGAGTAACAAATTCAAACCATTCAATTTCACATTAATAAGGAAACCTAAAATTATTGACAAATAATTGTCATAATTAATAATTCAAATTTAAACCATTCAATTTCACATTAATATGGAAACCTAAAATCAATGAGAAATAACCGCCATAATTAATAATTCAAATCAAAATTTTGGGATCTAACAACAAAAACAAATCCATAATTCAAATCAAAAAGAGGGAAAAACAAAAAAAAATATCTTCTCCATCTTAATCTTCATCTCCCTCACCGCTCATTCTCTTCATCAGCGCCTCCTCTCTCTTTCCCTTCATCATCCTCTTCCGCCGCGAATCTCCAGAAGTCCTTGATTGCGTCGTCGCTACATCGCCCTCTCCTCCCCTTCATCATCATCCTCCGCCACAAATCTCCGGAAGTACCTAAATTACTGTTCTGAATTTTTTTTTGACTATTTGGTTACCCACAAAAACTAAAATCAGGAGGGAAGAAGATGGTGGTGGAGGAGGCGGAGGAGGAGGAGGGGAGAAGATGACGGTGATGGGAAGCAAAAGCACGTAGTAATAATTAAAGGAAGAATAAATTCACTAATTATGTAAATCATATAACTAAATTAAAAGAAGAATAAATTCACTAATTATGTAAATAAATATTTAAATGTATTAATTGTGTAAATATTTTATAAGTGTACTATTGTTGTAATTATTTTAAAAAATGTAATAGAATCAATAAAAATGTGCAATTGATAGCCAAACATTCATACAAAGGTAACCATTTTAGTTTTTGTGGTAACCAAATATATAGTCATAAAAAAAAAAATTCAGTCTCGGTCGAACGAAGAGTCGCCGAGAGGATACTGAAGCTAGAAGGCCATCTCGTCTTCTTGCACAAATAATTGATGGGTTGCCGTCATTTCTTCCTCCGATCGGAGCTCTTTTTGCTCGGCGGAGGCTCTCTTTGATTGTGGGACGAATCTTCTCCTTCTTATTGGTCTTTTGAATAACAGTTTCGAGTTCTCATTGGCTGCAGAGGAGGAGGATGAAGGGGAGGAGAGAGGAGGTGGCAGAGGAGGATGAAAGGGAGGAGAGAGAAGGCGGCAGAGGAGTAGGATGAAGGGGCAGCAGAGGAGGATGAAAGGGAGGAGAGAGGAGGCGGCATAGGAGGAGGATGAAGGGAAGGAGAGAGGAGGCGACAAAGGAGGATGAAAGGAAGGAGATGAGGTTGTGAGAGAATGGCGGATGAGAGATGTAAGGTTTAATGTGTTTGGTTATTGTGTTGCACTCTTTTTATAATTATTTTGTGAATACACCAATCTTGTAAGTACTTTCTAATTGTTGTATAATATTGTAAAGATCACTACTTTTTAATATCTTAGCACCCCAACTCAACTGTGTCAGCCCAACATGTCAAGATATTAAAAAATAAAAAGGTACAATTACACATTCTATTACATTTTTAAAAATAATTACAATAATAGTGCACTCATAAAATATTTACACAATTAATGTATTTAAAGTTCTATTTACATAATTAGTGCAATTAGGTTTCCTTAAATTAGGGAATTAGTATGCAATTAGGATTACATCTCTCATCTTCCAATTAATAAATTCATCTTCTATAATACCAACATCTTCTGGGCGAACATTACTTGGAATACGGCAGTTCTCAATGTCCCAAAGAATAGCAACAAGAACATCCATGGAATTCTGGAGTTGGGAAGGAGGTTGATGTAAGTTTGTGTTAGATATTGTCACATGTGCTTGTGTTGCCTCATCTTCTTTGCCATCGTCAGAATGGCTTTTGCCGCTGCCACGACTGCTGCAGAGCATGTCACATCATCCATACCGGCGGAGGGGCCTTCGGATGAGATCGGAACTACCGATGGAAGTGACGATGCAGCACATGTTGTTGGAGGCGGTGGTTGTGGGTTCCGTCCAATGGGTAGTGGTGGTGAAGATTGCGGTAGGCTTAATATTGGTTTACTTAGTAAATTAAGTAATTAATATCTCTACCAAACTACCAAATAAATTACAGTCCTTCTCTCATCATGAATCTTCATGAACTCATCCGCCGACGAATCCTTCCGACCGATTATACAGTTGGTAGCCAAACATTCATACCAAGATAACCAATTCAATGTTATTAGGTTTCTAATTTATTTTAAAAAAATCTATTATAGATTTTTTTTTTTATTTAATAGTGTAGTTGGTAGCTAACACTTTATACAAATGTTACCAATTCGGTTTTATTGGGTTACTAATTAATTAAAAAAAATTATTGTAGATTTTTTTTATAATGCAATTGGTAGACAAAACTTAATAATAAGGTAACCAATTCAGTTTTATTGGGTTACCAATTAATTAAAAAAAATCTATTATAGATTTTTTTTTCATAGTGCAGTTGGTAGCCAAACCTTAATACAAATGTAACCAAAAAAAACTAAAATTGTTACCTTTGAAAGTTTTGGTTACCAACTGCACTGAAATTTCTATTGGTTACCCACAAAAACTAAAATGGTTACCTTTGTATAAATATTTGGATATCAACTGCACTAAAATTTATCTTTTTCTCCTTTTAATTTCTGGACTAAATCAACCTTGGTCATAATGGTAGATATGGCCGGCGTCCATGGTGTTGAAGCGGCAGCGGCAAAGGGGAGGAGGAAGATGACCGACGAAAGGGATGAGGAAGATGACGTTGTCAAACTTGAAATATTTGAATTTTAATTATTATTTTTGAATTTGAATTTGATTTGTTTGTTAGATCCAAGATATTTGAATTTAAATTATTAATTATGGTAGTTATTTCTCCTTGATTTTAGGTTTCCTTATTATTATGAATTGAATCCTATACTAATTCCCTAAATTAAGGAATCCTAATTGCACTAATATTGTAAATAAATATAGAAAGTGTATTAATTATGTAAATATTTTATGAGTGTACTAATAGTGTAATTACTTTCTAAATATTGTATACTTATGTAAATGACCCAAATAAAAAATCAAATTGGACCACGCATGTTGTTGGCGCATCTAGGTGGTAAGCTTGCAATCCACAACCTGTGCTTTTAAATAATTGGAATCAGCCGACATTCCACAATGTCCAAGTCCCTGGGGCTGGGGCTCACCTTCCCGTCTACATGTCGCAAATCCCAGGGAAACTTTCCTAGCAGCAGAAAAATAACACCAACTATCTACTTTCTTAATCTCAATGCCATGTAATATATTTCCGCAATCATACCTACTAAATGTTTTATAAGCATTCCTACAAAATTCTTCAGCCTCTAGAAAACTAATTACATTAATACAGTCTGCTACAACATGCATGGAACACTTCGCCAAATCTAACATCTTCAACACAACTCAAAACTTGGAAAATAGATAGGGCCTCTACAACCACCTCGTGTTTTCTTTGCGCAGCATGTGTAATAACTGGGACAATTTCTCATTACTCAATTGGATTTCTGCGGAAGAAGAAAAATTATATAAGTTTGAATCACACAAGTAATTAGAAAGGAAAGAATGAAATTGAACTAAACTGCATTTTCTTTCAAAAAAAAAAAAGGTAACGCCAAGTATATTATAAAGTGTAACTAGTTGATGAGAATGTGTTCTATGGTCACCCATTACAAATTGGCAAGTTTTTGGGTACAACTTCTCAATAAATTTCATCAGTTTCATTGCCTGTCCCTCCATCCTCAAACACAACACATCAAAATTCATGTAGCAAGTCAAAGCTATGAAAAAAGTGAACCAACTCGAGTGAGCGATTAACCAAAAGCCGTGGAATCATTTACAGCAACACCTGTGGCTCAACTCTTCTACATACTAACTTACTGTTGGATATTTTCAAAAATCTATTGTTATATAATAATATATTATATTGTTTTAATAACTAACAGATGCATTGGTTCAATGGTAAATGAGTGATTACTAGTTTGAACAGTTATAACGCTGAACCAATGCAATGGCTCAACTTGGATCACTAGTTTGAACTAGTGTGATTGCTAGTTTGAACGGGTGTAACATTAAACCGGTGTAATGGTTCGATTTAGGTCACAAGTTTGAACCGGTGTGACCCACAGAAAGGGTGTGTTTGGTTCATATCTTTTCAAATTGATGAAAATGTGCATTTTCAAAAGGGTGTTTAGAATCATATAAATGGATTAAAAACTCTCCTTTGGGAGAATAATTCATTCACAAGAAATGAATGCATAATTTTTTAAAAAGATTTTTGGTGTTAATATTTTCTTCTCTCAAATTATAGTTTTGAATTAAATATTATCTTGCACATAGTATTTAATACATCTAGGGAGACCAATTCGCTGTAACCATGTACAGTTTATATAAGAGGCTGTCTTAAGGAAATAGTGGACTTCCATTCTATTCAAACGGTAATATTGTTATTCTACATCAAACTACGAATAAGAATTTCGACAATGTCCTATGGCGAAAGTTTCAACAATCTTAAGACAGTATTCTACGAAGGACATTCTGAAAAATGATGTTAGTCTGAATATGAAAGCGTGACGATGCTACATCAAATAATGATAATTTCTTATAACTAAGATCGCGGAAATTATTATTATCCAGGAGAAAGTTTCCCAATAAAAAAAACTTTAAAGAAAGAAATGCAAAATCACTCTAAGTGAATTATTTTAATTTTGGCATGATAGCATATATATATTTATTATTTGGTAATACTATATGTGGCTAAAAATGTATATTTATTTTCTTCCAAGTATAATATATGTGATTATATTATTTAGGAGGAAAATAAAGTAATACATATTAATTATTATGTGTGGGAATTTGAATTCATAATTTAATAAATGATTAAAAATATAGTATATGCTTGTTAATTTATTCTTAAAATTGTTGCATAAGAATAATTTGCATATATGTATATTTTAGATTAATCATACCATGAAATTTTGTACTGGGTTATGTGCTTTAAAATTTATGAACATTAAATTTTGCACATATATAGTATTTGGAATGATGTTCAAGTAAAAATAATTTTTATTATGGTTAATAATCATATCTTATGATCATGGATTATGGTCAATTTTAAGTTTATCAAGGCAATTAAAGTTTCTCTCAAAAGGAAAAGGCGTTGATGCCTAGTTTTAAATTATTGTTTTTAAATTGTACTAAGTTCGGATTAATGCGCATGGTTTACTTTCAAAGTGAGTGATGGTCCAAAGTGTTGTAATCTAAGACATCATATATAAACTTATTTACAAATAGATTAAGCATTATCTTTGTATTAAAAATAATATGGTTTATAACTTCATGTTAAGACCGGTCAATTTATGAAATTATTGTCAACATATCTCGGTTTGAGATAGTAATATGTAAATGAACAACTGTACATAAGTTTAACCAAGTCCTTGTATTAAGGCCCTAGGCAAGGAGATTGAATTATGTGTATGATAAATTAATTTTGAGAGATACTACATGAAATTCAATAATGAAGTTTAAATTTTATCATTTTATGATAATGGAAGTAATTGGCTCAAGTGTCTAGTATTAGAGATATATCTATGGCATAAGTTAATTGATATTTATGATAATGTGGTGACTTGTTAAGAAAGTCAAGGCATATCGGTATAAGACATGACTATGTGAATGAGCGCTCGATAGTAAAAAAGTAATATAGTCATTATCTTTGTTAAAACCAAAGTAATTTGGTGGATCTCGGTTACAAAAGTCCTAAGTAGGGATTGTGATGGAGTAATTCCATGGAAATGGATTTAAAATCTTTGAATGAGAGGTAACCTATAAGTGGAACTTAACTAAATATTAGAGTAACATCTAGTATATTAGTTTAATGGAAAAATATTTATAGTAATAACCAGTTATATACTAGACAAGTATGCAAAAAAAAATTCTTCGAAACCCTCTCAAAGTTAATGTATGCTTGTATGAAGAACAAAGAGAGTAGAATAAACTTTAAATGAATTTATGCCTGGTTTGGAAGATGCAGATCATACAAGTGCATCTGATTAGATTCACTTATGTAAGTAAAGGAAGTGGGGCCGCTTCTACGAGATTTAAGGTTTGTCTCTAAGTCACTTACGAAACCAAATAGATAAACACAAGGCCATAAATGTGTTGGGTTTCCTGAAACTATAAGGGGTATAATATGTCTATTGAGCAGTATATCACTTTAAGTTTAAGATTTCCTAGTTCAAAGCTAACGCTCTAAGAATTCTGATATTTTGTGATATAGACTATGTAAAAGTTAAAGTCGAAATATACCTCTTACTTATGTATGTTATGCGTAAAGGGAGAAGAAGGTTGACAAAATAAAGTTACAGGATTTTGAAAATAGGGGGAGATTGTTGGATATTTTCAAAATCTGTTGTTATATAATACAACTAATAAATGTATTGGTTCAATGGTAAATGTGTGATTACTAGTTTGAACAGGTGTAACGTTGAACCGGTGCAATGGTTCAACTTGAGTAAGTAATTTGAACCGATGTGATTGCTAGTTTGAACAGGTGTAACCAGTGTTCGAAAAGTCAGCCTAGTCGACGACTAGGTCGGGGTAGGAGCCTCAACGAGTTGACTAGGGCCTAGTCCTTTGATTTAGTCGATGGCCGACTTAGTCGGGCTCCAGTCGACGACTAGTAGGTAAAGTCGCCTAGTCGGAAAAGTCGCCCAGTCGGAGTAAATTAGAAAATCGGAACAAGTCGGAAAAAAATCGGAAAAAATGGGAGCGAATGAGGTCCTTCTACTTAAAAGAAGTAGAAATGTGCAAAAACTAGATGAAGACAAGTTTGTGTCAGAAGATAATGACAACGAAAAAGAAGATGAGGATTATGAGTTTGAGTCCGATGAAGAACAAGTCTTGGAGGGATATGGAGAAGAAGAGTGATTGACTATTGATTTTGTGCTACTTAGTTTCATTTGATTAATTAGTTTTGAACTTAGAGCGTCGAAATATTTGGTTTTATTTAGTTTCCATGTTTTTATTTGATGATTTGTGTTATTGATGTTATTCTACTTACTCAAAACTTATAAAGGAAGGAGAATATATATTTAAAAAAAAATAAAAATCCAACTTGCCGATTAATCTCCGACTAATCTCCTAGTCTCTAGTCAGTAGCCAACTGGCCTGGGACCGACTAGCGACTTTTAGACACTAGCGACTTTTAGAACACTAGGTGTAACATTAAAACCGGTGCAATGGTTCGATTTGGGTCACTAGCTTGAACTGGTGTAACCCTTTCTAGAAAGGGTGTGTTTAGTTCATATCTTTTCAAATTGAAAATGTGCATTTTCAAATGGGTATTTGGAATCATATAAATGGATTTAAAAACTCTCATTTGGGAGAATAATTAATTTTCAAGAAATGAATGCATAATTCTTTTAAAAGATTTTTGGTGTTATTATTTTCTTCTCTCTCGAATTATAGTTTTGAATTAAATATTATCTTGCACATAATATTTAATACACATTAATTTTTTAGTCTGTCCGGATTCGCTGTAACCTGTGGAGTTTATATAGAGGGTGAATATTGCCTTAAGGAGAGAGTGGACTTTAATTCGATTCAGGCAATAGTATTATTATATTTTCAGAATTTCGACACTTACTGTATGACATATTTTTCTTTCTAAAACCTTCTTTAACATCAAATATATTTACCCTTTTCGTTCTTAAGATCTATAGTGATCTGGCACCCCCCCCCCCCCCCCCCCGCGGCCAAAAAAAAACCCTCTGACCTTACAATTTGATAATTTATTTCATTTTTCAAGGCTACCCCAACAGTTGGGAGTTATGTCTCAACTCATAGTTAAAGGTACAAGATGGATTCCATTCTTTGTAAATTATTTATTCTGCTAAATTATATCCTCTCTTTTTTCCCCTTTTCAGGTTTACGATTTTCAGGTGCATGAAGAGTTTCTTTATCAATATACGAACTGGAAGAAAGTAAAGTCATTCCAATATAGTTCGATAAAATTCAAAAAAGAATCGTTGGAGATTTAACAACAAAAAAAAGTGTTTCACACACAAAATGGAACCACTTACCTATTTGCATGTTGTGTAATAGCGGACAACAAACATTTAAAAAATGGGAACCTTTTGGAGGAAACCAGGTATTATATGATTTTTTGCGAAATCAAAATGTTCAAGTCTGCGGTTGCATATGTATTTAGAAGATTCAAATGAAGTTCTCAATTATTATGTCAACAATATAACAAGAGAGAAACCAAAATGCAATTAACCATTGACCAATTAAGTAGACTATCAGTTCAAAACAAATTCAAAAAATCCTACTTAGTCGAAAGGGATGCAATTTAAAGAGTAATCTGGGTGTACTCCCTTTTGAAATTGTTAAAACTCCCTATGTTGTTGAATAAACACAAGAAATGAACTGGAACTACAAAATTCAGAAATATAAAGACAGGACAGAAGCAGTGAGTGAAAGGATCAAACCTTGTCCAGTGAAGACTTGGAAGGGCTACGCCCACTTCCATTAGAAGTTTTAGGCGACTTGGATAAATGAACTTGAGCACAGTTATTATTCATTGTCCTTCTTGGTTCCTCGCCAGCCATTCCCAATTTCCCTTTGGTATTTTGGCCAACTTCCCCAGCTACCTTTGCAACTTTATTAAAAGCTTCTGTTACCCAAGATGCCCCTTTATATACATAGTCATTCTTCATTATGGCAAATCTAGCACTATTGACTGTTTGCCCAGCAGCTAGATATGCTGATTTGACTTTCTCTGAAACCTGGAGTTTCTGATCCACTTCCCGAACTTTAGTACTTGTTGTGGAAGTCAACTGGTGCTTCTCATCAAAGGACTTTGCTCTGTTAATAGTATCTTTACCTAAGACAATACCCTTTGTAAGAATGCTGTTAACAACTTCCTCAGCCATATGGAAAGCAGATTCAGCTCCACCTGGAGCTCTCCTTTCTGTTGCCTGCAGATATTTGAGCAGGTTCAGTTGCAAACACTCATATGGTAGGTTAATTAACAATAATAGACGCAATGTCAAAGGTAATCCGTACAAGAGGTGATAATGAAGCAGCACGTGGAAGCTGGTGATCTCGAGCAGGAGTTATAGTGACGGTCAAATCAACTATAGTCAAGCCCTGAAATAACTTGGAAGTGTTATCGGATGATTATGGAATTATATTTAAGAACGTAATATGAACAATTTTATTTGATAAGAAAGAAAAAATGAGATGAGAATTATCACTTTCGTAACTATTACCAAGGCTGATAATGGGACATTCAAATGACTATTATTAAAACACTCCTGATTTTACTTTATTTAAAGTTCACACTTCATATTCTACTAAATGACACTACATTTAGCAATTTCCGGGAAAGGTAAGGGGCAAGAGATAAGCTGAGTTACATAAACCCATCAAATACTAAAAGAAATGGATTCAGAAGCAACAAAACGATCTCATTATATAATAACTATAATTTAGAAAAAAAATGTGTTAGGATCAACCCTAGATCCTGACATGATTTGAACTGAAAAAACAAAAGTCTCAACTATCTAATGAAGTTAGCTGATTATAGTTTTAAGCAGTAACCAGCAATGGAGACAAAATTAAGCAAAAACTAATAGAAAAGAGTAAGAACTGGGAAAGAAGAAATAGAGAGGGTATTTGCGCCAGACTAAGTTTCTCAAAGCTCATTCTTCAAGCGTTGTTTACTGGATTTGGAAAGGTGTTATTAGTTGCAGTCCTCTGATTTTAAAAAAGGAAAGCTTGTATTATGGAAATGGTTTTGATATGAATATTTGGAAAAGACCAGTGATCCCTTATTCTCCCAACCACCATGCCCCCTCCCTCCTCTCAACTTCCCTTCAGTATTAATGGAGTTTACAATATCATTGATGACCAATCCATCCAAACCAACCTCTGTGATTCTCGCACATGCCCTAACCTAATTAACAGCCAAACATTCCAATCCATTCATAAATTACCCTCCCTCATGATTCATTTTCTCCGAAGAACTGCCTAAATCACTGACCAAAAGCAAAGTTTTTCGGTCCAATTCCTGTGTCCATACTTAAACTTGGAATCTCCACTGAAATCAAAACTACATGAGACACACACACTCTTCCTTTGGAAAATTCTCTCTAACATTCTCCCAGTTAGATACTGGCATACTGCATTCAGTTTAGGATCTTAATCATTGACTCCTCTTATCCACTTTGTTCTCAAAGTGATAAGACTATGGAGCACCTTTTAATTTCATGCCCCATCACTTCCGTTTGTGGTATATCAGCCCCAAGAACATTCGATTAGACCCTTTCTCTCATTGGCCTATATCCAAATGCCTAGATCTTATCCTTGATCCTGACCCATCACCCATCTTTTCATCGGTGTCCCCTCTCCCACTGAACTATCAACCTTTTATGTCACACTTGTGGCAAAAATCTGACACTGTCCAAACTAGTGCGTTATTGAAACCCAAGTGAACATTGTGTAGTTAGATATATCTATCCAGCACGGTTGGTTAGAAACACTTTAAAACCAAAGTTTAAAGTTTTAAAAAACAATTGAATGTTCCCCAGTTGATTGGCTTAAAATCTAAAATCAACAACGATGAAATGTATTCCAATGAGAAAGTTTGTGATGGCTCCTTGTGAGAGTTTCAAATAGTATTGTAGTCTTTGGAGCAGCATTCCAAGCAAATGCGTATGATGCAGATGCAGATGCAGATGCAGCTGAAGCTATTGCTGCTTTTAAAGCTATTAAGTGGGCTCTCTGTCTGTTTCCACAGATTATTATTGCAAGAGATTACTATAACAACTCAGTCTCACATCGAAAGATATGGGAAAAATTGTTTGTACTTAAGGAATTAAGTTACTACTAACATTACCTTCAGTCATGATCTTTTGGGTGAGCTGATGAATAAGTTTTATACCTACGAATCTAGTATTATTAAGCTTAATTATTGTTATCTTTGAGTATTTTTAGTATCTTTTTATTGGTTTTTGTGTTTATTTCTTATAGGATGGAGCTGGAGTGACAAATTGGTCATTTAAGAGAAGAAAAGAATTAAAAATCATTAAAATTAGAGCTGAGTGACATTTTTATAAATACATGATATGTGCCTAGCGCCTAGTGCGCTTGAACTACACTAAATCTAGCACCTAGTGCGCTAGGCCATGCCCAAAGATGGTTTGTTTTGCTGCTAAGTCCGATTATGAAGCTAAATAGGAATCTGGAGGAGGGTTTGGACGAATAAAAAAGAGAAGACTTCAGAGAAGAGAACGATATTATCAAGAGATTTGTAGAGAGAACAACAAGGGAAACACGAAGAATATTGCAGAGGCAAAAGATCAAGTGGAGAATTAGGAGCAATCTAACAAGTTCTTCTAATCTTTTCTTTAATTCTTATTCTTTGTAATTATCTGGAATGTTTGACTTATTAAATTGGATGATGTTTTCCTTTATTATTATGAACTAAATTTTAATTAAGATTGCAACGGAACTTAGTATGTAGTTTAAATTAATCCTTCCCACCGAATGAAAATTGGTTTTTATTGAATCAATTATTATATCTTATGCTTATTGATTAATTGTTTGACCATCAATTACTGTGATAACTATATAAAATTGGAAGATGAAATATAGATTTAGATCTGAATATAAACATTTGTTCATATAATCTGAATAGGGTTAATATGATTACCATGTAGGATAGGAATATACATATGTGTCTTTTGTATCTATTGAAAGAATTTGTGCTTAAACTCTAATTAACTTGATTCACATAAGAATATAGTGAGTCGATTGATTAGGGTGTTCCTTGTAATTCTGTGTCTTAAAGATCAGGATTTAGGAGGATTTGTTCACGTGTCTTTGGAAGAAGAGCGTGAGTTCTATAAAGCATTCTTGGATAACGATTCGTATCAATTAATTGAATTGAATGGGAAGTATATTGATTTAAATGAAATACCTAAGGGAAGTTATAATCTTAGCATGTTAAATCTGCATTTAATCTTGCGATATTTTGATCTTAGTAATTAGTTTTGTTAATTTTAATTTTCAAATCACAACCAATATTTTGTAGTTTAAAATAAGATTAATTGAATTGGAATTAGTAATTAATAAATATTAGCATATTTTCTCGTGGGAACGATACTTTTCTTACCATTGTATTACTTGTTGACCATGTATACTTGCGTGTATTCATTGATTATGAAATCAACCAACATGAGCCTATAGTGAGCTAAGATGACCCAATAAGATATTATTGGGCCAATGATTTAAGACCTCATTTGGATGAATTTAATTCGATTCGGACTTGGGATTTGATCCGAGATTTGTTCCGAACTCTGGATTTGACCCGGGTTGTTTCATATGGTATCAGAGCCGACTCTCGAAAGCAAATATATGTGGACCGTGTGTATGATCGGCTCTGATGAGGACATCGGGAACATCAGAAATTTAAGTGGGAGAGTTTGTAACACCCCCAGTCCCACATCGAAAGACATTGAAAGTTATGGGAAAAAATTGTATGTACTTAAAGAGGAATTAAGTTACTACTAATAGTACATTCAGTCATGATCTTTTGGGTGAGCATGTGGTTAGCTAAGATGACCCAAAAAGATAATATTGGAACCAATGATTTAAGACCTTATTAGATGGATTTGATTCGATACGGACTTCGGATTTGACCTGAGATTTGTTCCAAACTCGGGATTTGACTCGAGTTGTTTGAATTACCTTGTTGTCATCTCAGCACTAAATGATTTCAATTCTAGAGTGAACTCGAGGTATTTGAAAAAATATCAACAACTCAAGGAAGATGCTTGTTTCTATTCTCAACTGGAGCATATCCAAAGCTTGCAAATCTTTAACCTTGTGATTACAATTTATGCCAATTGGCTAAACTTTGTAACTGAAATGGTGCAAGTCCAACCCATCTTATCCCTTGCTCACTCTAAGGACAGCAGGAAGGAACTTTAGCTGTTATGATCCTGTCTTATACAAAAGATTTGCTAAACAAAAGAAAAACATAACAATTACATAGATGGATCCCAATCCCAACCAAATAAGATTGACCGTCTTTAATAGCTTCCAATGAGCTTGATGCACAATCTTTCAAATAATTAAACTTTAAATGCACCACAAAAAGGACAGGTCATGTAAAGTGCTTACATGAATTTTCGTGTTAAACAGATTATGTCGCGAGTCCAAACCAAGAACTTCTAGCAGACATGCTATATGTAATCTTTGATAATCTGTCCTCAAATTTAACCACAATGAGGTGTTTGGAGTAATTCAATATATAGGGAAAGAATATATAAGCAAATAAAACCAAAAAAAATAATACTGAGAAGAGAATTTACCGAAAGCAGAATCGCACTCTCTGCTCCCTGTGGTTCCTTGAAGGTAACAAATGCTATCTGGGAATGCTCATAATCACTGCATAGATATGTCATAAGACTGTTGTAATCACTATAATTAAGATAAAAAGGACTAACTAAGTGGAAGGAAAAAAGTTTTTCATATACTAACCAATGCATCTCAACATAATCAATATCACCGGTACAGGAAAAAAATTCTTTGATGTTTCGCACTGAGGCCCCTAATGAAAGATTACTGATTTTGACAGTTTTGATCTGCAGCCCAAAAAAATGAATTTTTTACACACAGTGTATGGACTGTTTGATTACCCCATCACAAAGCATGAAGCAACAATACACACACCTTCTGTCCCAAATTAAGAATAACTAACATATAACATACTTTACATTTTTTTTGCATGATGTTTTTTTAAACTCTCCGTTCAAAAATATAAGATTGTTATCGACTTTTTGAAGTTCAGCTCAAACTGACATTTAATTTTAGTTAATACAGGATGAATTATGGTAAACTATCTATACACATTAATGTTTAATGAATAATCTCAAATTTTGAGTTTGAAAATGTCAAGAGTCAGATCTTATAGTAATTTCAAACGGAGGGAGTAATAAATTTTCTGAATAAAATGGTTAATTTAATTATAAATTGAATATACCCAACTCAAGACTCATATACAAACCAGTGATGCCCCTACATGTATAAGAAAAACTGAAAAACAAAAACAAACCCAACAGAGAATCTGTACCTGTTTCTGTTGATTTTCTGTATTTACTGATAATGGAGAGATGGAGTGTTGGGATGCATGAATTGGGTACCCAGAATAATCTTCCATAATTTAGTTATTGGGTCTTTGCTAGCAGAAATTGCAAGCGAGAAACTACATAGGAAGATTAGGGAAATGCGGAGAGAGAATCTCAGAGCCATGCCAATTGCCAAATTAGTCGGAGATGGGGGAGATCGTTGACATAGTTAGGAGAGAGAGGTACTGAGCAAAGAAAAGGTGTGTTATGACAAATTTATGTCCAAAGTATTATAATACTTTAGTAAAGTATAGTAATATATTTTTATAATTGTTGCATAAATTTAGAGAAAATAAATATAAAAAAAAGTTACACTAAATTTTATTTCGCAACCTTGCCTTATATAGGCAAGGTGAATGAGTCACGGGGGAGGGGAAGGAGTTCACCGGAGGAGGAAAGGAGAAGAAAGGAGAGTCACGCATTAAGGAGAAGAAAGGTTCCCTCCTAGGAGGGAATCACATGCAATATAACACTTCCCCTGATTCCCTACGATAGAACATTATGTCTCATTAAAAACTTTGTTAAGAAAATCAGTGGGAAAAACTTAACAAAGGGAAAAAGAGTACATATCTTTTACATAAATATCTTAATTGACTGGCCTCGTTAAAATCTTGTCAGGAAAAACCCATTAGGATAAAAACCGTGACTAAGGAAAAAGAGTACAGTCTTCCCCTCAAAAGGAATTCATTACTCCTTGATGAAATGTTGTCATAAGTCTTTCAATCGACACATTCCGATCCTTTTCCTGAAGTTTTGCAAACGTTGCATTTGGTAGCGACTTCGTGAATAAGTCGGCTAGATTATCACATGATCGAATTTGATGCACATCTATATCACCCTTCTTTTGTAGCTCATGTGTGAAAAAGAATTTAGGTGAAATGTGTTTTGTTCTGTCTCCCTTGATGTACCTTCCTCTAAGTTGAGCAATACATGTAGCGTTATCCTCATACAGAATTGTAGGAATGTCTTTGATTGATGATAATTCACATGATTTTTGAATATTCTGAATAATTGATCTCAACCAAACACATTCTCTGCTTGCTTCATGTATAGCGAGAATCTCTGAGTGATTTGAAGATGTAGCTGTCATGGTTTGCTTTGTGGATTTCCAGGATATAGCTGTATCATAATATGTAAATACAGAACCTGTTTGTGATCTTCCATTGTGTGGATCTGATAAATATCCTACATCGGCATATCCAATCGCGACGTTGAATCTCTTGGATAAAATAACCCAAGATCAATACTTCCACGGAGGTATCTCAAAATGTGTTTAATCCCATCCCAATGTCTCTTAGTCGGAGAAGAATTGTATCTTGCTAACAAGTTGACAGCAAAAGTAATATCATGTTGTGTACAATTTGGAAGATACA
Source organism: Panax japonicus (assembly GCA_020205505.1). Classification (NCBI taxonomy): domain Eukaryota; kingdom Viridiplantae; phylum Streptophyta; class Magnoliopsida; order Apiales; family Araliaceae; genus Panax; species Panax japonicus. The sequence continues at coordinate 13,353,537 of CM035113.1, forward strand.
TAAGAGCACCTATTGCACTTAGGTATAGAACTTCAGGTCCAAGAACTTCTTCCATTGCACTTAGGTATGGAACTTCAGGTCCAAGAACTTCTTCCCCACTTTTAGAGGCCGAAATGGATCTCTATCAACTTCTAAAGATCGAACAACCATCGGGATAGTCAAAGGATGAGTTTTATCCATATAAAAACGACTCAAAATATTTTCAGCATATATGGATTGATGAACAAAAAAATTCCAGATGCTAAATGCTCAACTTGTATTCCCAAACAGAATTTTATCTTTCCAAGATCTTTCATTTCAAATTCATCTTTTAAATAAGTAGCAGTTCTTGTGAGTTCTTCAGGAGTACCTACAAAATTCAAATCATCCACATATACAACAATGATGGAAAATCCACTTTGTGATTTCTTAATAAAAACACATGGACATACATGATCATTTATACATCCATCTTTTATTAAATAATCACTAAGTCAATTATACCACATACGACCAGACTGTTTCAACCCATACAATGAGCGTTGTAACTTGATTGAATATATGTGACTGGGCCTTTGTGCTTCAGCCATTTTCAATCCTTCAGGGATTTTCATATAAATCTCACTGTCAAGTGAGCCATATAGGTATGCTGTTACAACATCCATCAGACGTGTTTCCAAACCTTCCATTGTTGACATACCTATCAGAAAGCAAAAAGTGACTTCATCCATTACGTACTAGAGAGTCTGTATCCTGATAATCAATACCAGGTTTGGTGAAAACCCTTGAGCTACAAGTTGGGCTTTATATCTCACAATTTCATTTTTCTCATTTCGCTTTCGTACAAATACCCATTTATTTCTAACCGGGATTATACCCAGCGGTGTTTGGACTACTGGTCCAAATACTTCTCTTTTCAATAGAGATTGTAGCTCAGTTTGAATAGCATCTTTCTATTTTGGCCAATCTTTTCTTTTTCGACATTCTTCCACGTTTTGTGGTTCAGAATCCGTGTTAGGAATCAAAGTAATATCTGATGCTATAAAAGAAAACAAATATATCGTCAAGCATGACTTTGCTTCGATCCCATATTTTCTCATCATGTACATAGTTTATTGAGATCTCTTGGTGTTCATCTTTTATCCCTTCACTGAGATTTTGAACCTCTTCTAGGGCTATTCCCACTCTTGAAATAAGTGCTACTTCTGGAGCGGTTTGTACCTCTTCTGGGGCTATTCCTACTCTTGGAATAAGTGCTACTTCTGGAGCGGATATTCCTTCTGGGATTCCCTTATTTGCTTTTGATTTTCGTGGTACAGTGTCTTTTGCACCAACCGATCTTCCACGCTTCTCGTGTGGTTTAGATTCTTCTATTACCTTATTTGTCAATTCTCCAAGAATTGATTTTTCAATAGATATTTCTATATCTGTTGGAGTATTCACTGCAGGTGTATATGACTTTATCATTTTTCTAACATCATTAAATGCATCTGGCATTTGATTTGCAATATTTTATAAATAAATAATTCTTTGAACTTCAATTTCACATTGTCCTGTACGAGGATCAAGTGAATTCAATTCTGATTCATTCCATGATATCTCATAGGGTTTTTTTTATTATTTAAAACTTTCCCTCCTCCTAATGGTGGAAATATAAATTCATCAAAATGACAATCTAGTAAAAATATCTCCAATTAAAAGCTCAAAATATCTGATAATATAAGGAGAATCAAAACCAACATAAATACATATTATTCGTTGGGCTCCCATTTTAGTTCTTTTACTAAAGATTCAGCTAAACTATTTTGTGTATGAATATGAGGAACAAAATACTCAATGGAGATTCCAATAGTCATACAAAAATCATTAAAAGTCATTGATAAAAATTCAGCTACGTTATCAAGTAGAATTGACTCGATTGGATTATCCGAGAACTGAGCCCGTAACTTAATTATTTGAGCAAGGAAGTTTTGAGATGGCAAAATTTCGAGAAGAGAGAAGACAAATATGAGGACCATCTAGTTGAAGCATCTATTAAAACCATGAAATATCGAAATAGGCCAGACAATGGGTGAATAGGTCCATAAATGTCTCCTTGAATTCTCTCTAAGAATTTTGGGGCTTCTTTATAAACTTTTACTAGTGATGGTTGTTGGGTAAAATCTAATTACGCACAACACGCAAGTATACGTGGTCAACAAGTAATAAAGTGAAAGTAGAGTATCGTACCCATGAGGAATTATTTAACAAAAATCACCAAGTACTAATCCGTAACCAACTCAATCTTATTTAAACGAAGGAATTTCAATTTATAAGTAAACTAATTCTAATTACCACTAGTTAAATTAAGATAACGGAGATTTAAGATCTCAACTTCACTTATTGCTTCATTTAAGTTAACACACTTCTCATCAATTATTCTATATCCTGAATTAGTTAATCAAGAACACTAAAGCAAATAAAACCACCTCTCGATGCATAATACCCATATTAACAGTTGAAAGTCCAATAATAATCTAGAAGGGGGAGGTTGAATAGATTATTACAGATTAAAAATTATCTTAGGCCTTTTTGATTAATTTGCAGTGTTAGAAATTAATATAGCAAGACAGTAAAAAATCAATCACACAATGCACAGAGATTTGTCTGGTTCACAACATACATTCCGGGTATGCTGCTACGTCCAGTCTCAAGCTCCTCTCCAGGACTGGAGATCCTATTACTATCAGTAATAAATACTCCTTCAACAGGCAGAGAAGCCTTTACAAAGTTTTATAGTCAAACTTCCAACTGTTCTCAACTAATCTATCTTGGACAGCAAGCTCTCCGCTCCCTCCTCAAGCTTAGTTATACTTCTTTTGAGTTCAGTTCTATTCTATGATCTGGTCTCGAAACAATAGCCTCTTCCTCACCTCACAAGTATACTAGAGACCCAACTTCCCGCTGACCTCTCTAAGTCTCTGGTCTTGGTCGAAGAATAACTCGTCTTTCTCACAGGTACATAAAATAAACTAACTCTAACCTTTTCTCTTTTTACAAATAATTTTACAACAATGTGCTTCTTAAATAAGCAGATAACAATTTAGTACAGATTGATGCTTCTCAAATAAGCAAATAAGAATTTAGTACAGATGGATGCTTCTTAAATAAGCAGATATAATTTAGTACAGATTGATGCTTCTCAAATAAGCAAATAAGAATTTAGTACAGATGGTTGCTTCTTAAATAAACAGATATAATTTAGTACAGATTGGTGCTTCTTAAATAAGCAAATATAATTAAAGATCAAATATATTTATAAAAGTTTAAAGACTTTTATACTTTGAGAAAATATGCTTCTTAGTAAGCAGATAGTAATTTGTGCTTAGATCAAATAATGCTTCTGTATAAACAAATATATAAATTATGCACTGTTATAAAAGTTTAAATAACTTTTATATTTTGTGTGAGAAGATGCTTCTTGAATAAGCAAATATATCAATTATAGCTTTTACTCTAAAATGCTTATGTTTAAGCATATATATAATTTAATGCAAATTTATAAAGAAATATTTATTCTTTATGGAGTGAAGAAAAGTCACTTTAAGTTTAACAACTTTTTACAGTGAAAGTGCTTCTGAGTAAGCAAATAAGTTGTTTAAGCTTTGAATCAAATATGCTTCTATTTAGGCAGATATATTCACTTAAGTTTGTGAAATAAAAGTTTAAATAACTTTTATATTATGCAATAAGTATTTTATGAATAAATAAATTTATGAACAAATACTTGTGATGATAGATATCAAGTATAATAAATAAAGCAGTTAAACAATACTTGATATAACAAATTTGTTTAACTCAAATAATATATAAGAATATTTTATCGATTATGTGAACTTTTATAAATAGTGTCACTTGGTACTATAAGGAATCGTACGGTCAGATTCCTCTCCGTAGAGGTTTATCTTCGTAGCCTTGCGGCGCCCAAGTATAACAGAATTTATAATTTTCACAATTGATATTTATATAAATATTTTCAATAGATCACTACGATTCTCAAATCCGGTTCGGATGACTACTCTTTTTGGAGCAGTATCTCAGTGTTGTTTTGAGCGATCAAGTGTCGTATCTATTTTACGATATTTATATAAATAATATCAATAAAAGGTTATTGAAGACTATAAAGAATCGTACGGTTGGATTCCTCTTCGTAGAGGTTTATCTCCGTAGCCTTGCGGCGCCCAAGTATCCTTTTATTTGATAAATAGATGAAATATAGATATATAGAATTGTGTAGAATAATTTATATTCGTATATCTATAAATATAAATAAGCAAGAGATAATTCTAATAAATAAATCAAACAACTTATCTCAATATGCTTAGACCAATTTCCTCTTCTCAAATAATCAGAACTTTTGTAAGAAGAGAGATAAAGCTTTTTAGAGAGAGTATGTGGGAGAGAAAATAAGCTTTTCTTTGTAAGTGAATTGGCAAATTGAAAATGAAAGAAAGACCTCCTATTTATAGATTTTTGAAGTCAGGGGTAAAATAGTAATTTTCAAAAACTGATTTGAAATTAATGGTTGAGATTGTTTATTTTTGAAATCAATGGATTGGATTAAAAAAGATCACACGGATTGCCAAATGGAGAAGAAATAAAATTTTCGCCTAGGCTAATTTTCAACAACTTATCATTTAATGAGCATTTAATGCACTTTGACTACAAGAGAAGCTATACACGGTTTCTACAAAAAATTTGCTAGCAACGCATGTAAGCTATCTATATATATAATGTATGCATGCATTCATCATATATATATATATATATATATATATATATATACACACTACACATTTAATATGCAATTAATATATATATATACATTATATGCACACACACCATATTATATATATATATATATATATATATATATATATATATATATATATATATATATATAACACTTAATACAATACTCATTTATTATGTATATTGTGACGCCCCAAAATATGTATACAACACCCATTCTGAGTTGTCAAATATATGGTACAGAAATAACTACAACTTTATTAATACAACATAAAAACTGTGAGACTAAATACAAATATTGTCATCTAGACAATATCTACACTCAAATTAATATATTTAATATGCAATTAATATATATATACATTATATGCACACACACCATATTATATATATATATATATATATATATATATATATAACACTTAATACAATACTCATTTATTATGTATATTATGACGCCCCAAAATAGGTATACAACACCCATTCTGAGTTGTCAAATATATTGTACAGAAATAACTACAACTTTATTAATACAACATAAAAACTGTGAGACTAAATACAAATATTGTCATCTAGACAATATCTACACTCAAATAAGTCCTCATTATAATTATTAATACACTATTTTATAGAATAGTAAGGACTACTATAACCACTTCTAGAACCATCATTCCACACCCCGACTAGTACTCGCTACATCCTCGCCTCCTGAGAAGAAAAATGGAACAACAAGGAAAAGGGTGAGCTCAACTAGCCCAGTAAAGAACATTATGAATAAGATAATATAGAACAAATTATCGTTAGTCCTCAACAGGGAAAAATCAAATAGAATACAATAGACAACCAGTTTTAAATCAATATTCGCAGCGGAAATAATAATTCATTAGAAGAGTTAAGTAGAGAATGCAAACTACTATCTTGTATATATGAATTTAAAAGTTCATCGTCGATATTTTATCCCTGTAACATCAATCAATATATATTTGGAATCAAATATTCATCTTTGCACTACAGGCCAAAGATATTCATCAGTTGGTCATGTTCATCTAAACACCTGTTCATCTTTGCACTACGGGCCAAAGATATTAATCAGTCGGTAATGTTCATCTCAACACCTATTCATTTTTGCACTACGGGCCAAAGATATTCATCAAGAAATCATTCATCTTTGCACTACAGACCAAAGATATTCAGTAATATCATCATTTAGGACTGAGGATGATGAAAAATAATTTAAAGAAAACGAATCCAGTGAAACAAAAGAACAAGTATTATAGATTCGTACTTTAAACAATCTGAGTTCAAAAATACTTCATAAATAATCATACGGAAGTAAAATTCAAGAATGATCAAAACATTGATACAATCAAAGCTAGTATCCATAATAGATATTTTGGACGAAAAGGAAAAATTTAATTTTTCTGTGAATAGTGTCGTATTCGTGAATAGTGCCGTATACGTGAATAGTGTCGTATAAGTGAATAGTAACTTCGACACCAAAAGACAGAAATTTCACAAAAACATTATCATGCTTCGTGAATAGTATTCGTAAATAATAACTCGTGAATAGTAACTCGTGAATAGTAACCCCGACATGAAAAAATTCTAAATTTGATAAAAATTTCCACAAATATTTCGGCATAATGATATTAAAGAAATAATATCATTTGAGAAGAAAATAACATCCCTTACCTCGCAAAAACAGTACTTCTGACTGGAATACTGGATATAGTACTGAAAGAACTTGCACCGTATAGCAATACTCAAAGTACTAAAATACTCACAAAATACGCTCGATATTATAGAGAGAGAAATCTTTAGTTTCTGGTGTGATTTTCAATTCTAACCTAAGCACCCTATTTATAGGAAATTGCTTAGAACACCAAAGTAGAAAATTTAATAAATCAATATTATTAATTTTCCAAATCATCATACGCACTCCACCAACTGAAATAAGCCACTAACACATGTCTCCTAAGTGCCAAAAACGTTTTTCATGCAAAAGTGGTTTAAAACTTCAAAAAAAATAGTAATCAATTAATCCGGAACTTCAATAATTCATAATAAATAACCCTTTTGTCAGAAAAATTCAAAACTCGCGACTTTCCATAGGAAAATCCATTATCTACAACTTTGCAGAAGGAAGTTTTTCTAAATTCCAAACAGAAATTGACCGAAATCCACAAACGGGCGATTTTACAGGCTATAACCAAAATTTAGTCAAGAAATGGGCCCACGGACATGTTTAATATGTTTTAAACAACTTTTACAACAAAAATAATCCTCATCCTCATATACTCATATATCCCACATTCATTGTAAAAATATCCCCATTATTATATTATAATAATATAATAAAATATTATTTTATCAGAAAAGATAAAATATCAATTTTTTAACAATTGTCACTTTAAATTTTTTTTTCTATCTATATCCACATAAAATCAATATTTTCCTCATCATATAAATCAATAATTAATTATTCACAAATAATATTACAGAATCACAGTACTTGAAACCAGGCCGTTCCTAGGAAAGAGGGGCTTTCCAATAAAGATTTCTCCTTACTGGCGCGCAATTAGGTGACCAAACCTCTCCTTAGACATAACTTTCTAGACATTGTCAATAATGTTTTCTAATAATATTATTCAGATAATATGAATTATTGCTCCGATAATGAAAAATACTGTGTTGTGACAATAACTGAAATAACATTAATATAAAAAATCAACGCAATAATTATTGAATCAATAAAATAAAATACTGAACAGTAATTACTGTAACAATTATTGAGTAGTGCCTTCTTACGTAAGAATCAATAATTGGTGCAATACCGTGTGCTACTGTGCAACGACGCGTATTACTGTGTTTTAACCACCAGGTATTCCAACAGTATTAACGGTAACAACTATGTCGTTATTTATAAACAACTCATACTTGTCTTTTTTTTCATCCAATCGCTTTCTGTTATGGGGACCACAAAAGACTGCGCCGTCGTACGAATATTCCCCAACAGCAAGAATATTCCACGACCAAACGAATATTCCCCGACAACAATGAATATTTTATAACCACCTGTTTATTTTAAAATATTCGCGCATTTTACTCATAACTAACCACATTAATCAAATCAACCCTTTCTATTTCAAAATAATAAATAGAGGAAATTAAATTTTATTTATTAATAATTTGGGGTCTTACAACCTCCCCTCCTTATGAAATTTCGTCCTCGAAATTGACGTACGTGCCTGGTGTTTCGAAAAGATGAGGATACCTCGCTTTCATTTCCGTTTCCAACTCCTAGGTCATTTCCTCAATAACATGGTTTCTCCACAAAACTTTAACTTGTGGTATGACCTTCGTACGTAGGACATGCTCCTTCCTATCCAAAATCTTGACAGGTGCCTCTTCACACGTTAAGTCTTCGGCTATCTCGTCCGATTCTAAATCAATAACATGGTTCGGGTCGTCCACATATTTACATAACATCGATACGTGAAAAACATTATGAACACGCATTATACTTGGCGGTAAAACGAGTCTATAGGCCACAGTTCCTATTCGAACTAGGATTTCAAATGGACTAATAAATCGAAGGTTTGAGCTTTCCTCACCTCGCCAATTCTCGATTTTGGAATAACAACTTCTTGTACCTCCTTCTTCATATTCATCAGCTCTGGTGTGTAGCTTGAACATTTTTAACTTTATCGATTAAAGTCGGTTCTACTTGTATATCATCACGTGAGTCCCTAGAGTCTTTAACTCTATATCTATCATTTGTAAGTTATATAAAATGGGTCTTTGACAATATCACATTCGTACTCGTATACGATCTTTTACTCAACACGTCAGCTACCACGTTCGCTTTTCCAGGATGATATGGTCAGAACATGTGCCGAAATGAGTCTCCTATTGAGTTCTTCGAAGCTCTTCCCACATTCCTTGCTCCATTCGAATTTTGTATCTCTACGAGTCAGCTGCGTTAATGGAGTAGCGATTAGAGAAAATCTTTCCACAAAATCTTCGATAATAACCAACTAAGCATAGAAAGCTATGTATTTCTATTACTGACTTAGGTTGCTCTCAAATGTGACCCACATCCCAATCTTGGATAACACATCACAACGACACCTATCAGTTTACTACCGCACAAATATGGCATCCCCTACGGAGAGTCTGGCTTCGATGCATTCCACAAAGGAAGTCACCAGATAAAGGCTCGGGTACCAAATTCTATAGTTGAATTTTTAATTCCTGAAGTTAAATAGGAGCTATGAGATTTTAGAAATGGGTTTTGTACCGGGTTCAAAGTCGATACAAAATTCAATATCACGCTTTGGGAGTAAGCCAAGAAATTCTTCAGGAAATTTACTAACAATAGAAATATCATACAAATCTGACGTATTTTTGTTTAAGTCCATAACATGGGCTAAGAAAGTTTGACATCCGTTTTTCAATAAACGAATGACTTTATGGCTTGATATGAAAGTGTTTGACTTCAATGGTTTGGTTACTTGAATTCGAATAACAGGTTTCTTAGGAATATAAAACTAACAACCTTACGAAAGCAATCAATTTTGGCATGATGAGTAGTTAATCAATCAATCCCCAAAATAAGGTCAACAGGTAATGCGATGTTGCCAACTTGGATCAAACAAGATTTATAAACAGTGGATGTGATGAAAGTTTCTCCTAACAGAGTTTCCACAGATAGGTCAAAGTCTAATTTCTCCGGAGTCAAGCTTAAACGTTGAGCACAAGCAGGAGAGATAAATGAATAGGTAGAACCGATATCTAGTAATGTATAAACTTTGCATGAATTTATGATTAACTTACCCGTGATCACCTCGTTTGGTTCCTCGCATGTTGACCAGTCACGACAAACGCTCTTCTAGGAACCGTTGACTTTGACTTTTCTGGGACAGCCTTTTGAGTCACCATCCCCGCTAGGCTTGGTTTCGCTATCGTACAATCTCGAGTGATATGTCATTCCTTTCCACAATTATAGCATACCTTGAACTGTTGTGGACAGTTTGGGCTGATGTGTCCCTCTTTTCCACATTTATAGCATACGACCGGTGGTCGTTCTCCTCCCTTAAAACCAGTTGCTGCTGGTGCAGACGTCTTCGCAGTGTCATTGTTGAATCTCCTCTTTTTAAAATCTCCCCCAACTCGCTTCTTCTATTTTCATGGCTACGATTACCACCAGAGTGGTTGTTGCTCTTGTTCGTATTTTTCTTTCTCCGCTGGTTATCGTTGTTTTGATGACTGCTGTCACAGGTATGATCCTGATTGCGGTCTCTTGGTTGAACGTACTCGCTATCTCGCTCTAATAATTGAGCCCTGTTGACAACATCTGAATATAAAGAAATTTTATGAGAGATAAGATATTGCCGAATCTCGGGTTTTAAACCTCTCAGAAACATCCTAGTCATTCGTTCCTCATTCTCTACCAAATGAGGTGCAAACCTAGATAACTCTGCGAACTTCGCCTCGTATTGGGACACCGTCATGTTATTTTGTTCTAGTCTAATAAACTCTACCTCTTTCATATGGCGAACACTTTCAGGAAAGTATTTTTCTTTGAAAAGTTTCTAAAACGTTTCCCAATACATGCGGAGTACGGCAAGCTGGGTACGTTTCACAGACTCCCACCAATAATCTGCCTCGCCACGGAGCATAAAGGTGGCGAATGGAACCTTCTGTTCCTCCGTGCATCCCAAGACATCGAATATCTTGGTAATTTGCTTGACCCATGTTTCCGCCATGATCGGATCCTGCTTTCCCTTAAATTCTGGTGGTCCCAACTCTTTGAACTGCTTGGCCGTGACAAGCCGCGCGTTGCTATCATTTCCACCCATATTTTGTACACGAGTCTCCCTCGTCTACTTTTGCATGAACTGCAAAAAGCTCCTAAACATCCCGTCGTTCATCGTCTGCTCAGTGGTGTTGTTTTCAGGAGGAATATTGCCTTCCTGTTGCACGTTTCCCTAGGTGGTAATTTAAGGTGTTTCCACGGTCTCATTAACTCCACCGTTAATATTCTCAGCGTCATTCTTAAATACTGTCACAAAACAAGGGTTAATTAAACAAATTAACATATCATATATTAACCATATTGTTCGACTGACCAACAAATAAGCTTAGGTATGACATACTAGCGAAGGATTACTCGTCTCTCCCCTCCTAGTACTATTCCCTGATGTCCGCCAGAGACCATATCCCTAAGCTCTGATACCAATTGTGACGCCCCCAAAATAAGTATACAACACCCATTCTGAGTCGCCAAATACATGGGACAGAAATAACTACAACTTTATTAATACAACATAAAAACTGTGAGACTAAATACAAATATTATCATCTAGACAATATCCACACTCAAATAAGTCCTCATTATAATTATTAATACACTATTTTATAGAATAGTGAGGACTACTAGAACCATCATTCCACACCCCGACTAGTACTCGCTACATTCTCGCCTCCTGAGAAGAAAAATGGAACAACAAGGAAAATGGTGAGCTCAACTAGCCCAGTAAAGAACATTATGACTAACATAATATAAAACAAATTATCGTTAGTCCTTAATAGGGAAAAATCTAATGTAATACAATAGACAACAAGTTTTAAATCAATCTTCGCAGCGGAAATAATAATTCATTAGAAGAGTTAAGTAGAGAATGAAAACTACTATCTTGTATATATGAATTTAAAAGTTTATCATCGATATTTTATCCCTGTAACATCAATCAATATATATTTGGAATCAAATATTCATCTTTGCACTACAGGCCAAAGATATTCATCAGTTGGTCATGTTCATCTAAACACCTGTTCATCTTTGCACTACGGGCCAAAGATATTAATTAGTCGGTATGTTCATCTCAACACCTGTTCATTTTTGCACTACGGGCCAAAAATATTCATCAAGAAATCATTCATCTTTGCACTACAGGCCAAAGATATTCAGTAATATCATCATTTAGGACTGAGGATGATGAAAAATATTTTAAAGAAAACGAATCCAGTGAAACAAAAGAACAAGTATTATGGATTCGTACTTTAAACAATCTGAGTTCAAAAATACTTCATAAATAATCATACGGAAGTAAAATTCAAGAATGCTCAAAACATGGATACAATCAAAGCTAGTATCCATAATAAATATTTTGGATGAAAAGGAAAATTTTAATTTTTCTATGAATAGTGTCGTATTCGTGAATAGTGCCGTATACGTGAATAGTATCGTATACGTGAATAGTAACTTCGACACCAAAAAATAGAAATTTCACAAAAACATCATCATGCTTCGTGAATAGTACTCGTGAATAGTAACTCGTGAATAGTAACCCATGAATAGTAACCCCGACATAAAAAAGTTTCAAATTTGATAAAAAATTTCCATAAATATTTCGGCATAATGATATTGAAGAAATAATATCATTTGAGAAGAAAATAACATCCCTTACCTCGCAAAAACAGTACTTCTGACTGGAATACTGGATATAGTGCTGAAAGAACTTGCACCGTATAGCAATACTCAAAGTACGAAAATACTCACAAAATACGCTCGATATTATAGAGAGAGAAAGAGAGAGAAATTTTTAGTTTCTGGTGTGATTTTCAATTCTAACCTAAGTACCCTATTTATAGGAAATTGCTTAGAACACCAAAGTAGAAAATTTAATAAATTAATATTATTAATTTTCCAAATCATCATACGCACTCCACCAGCTGAAATCAGCCACTAACACATGTCTCCTAAGTGCCAAAAACGTTTTTCATGCAAAAGTGGTTTAAAACTTCAAAAAAAATAGTAATCAATTAATCCGGAACTTCAATAATTCATAATAAATAACCCTTTTGTCAGAAAAATTCAAAACTCACGGCTTTCCGTAGGAAAATCCATTATTTACAACTTTGCAGAAGGAAGTTTTTCTAAATTCCAAACAGAAATTGATCGAAATTCACAAACGGACGATTTTACAGGCTATAATCAAATTTTAGTCAAGAAATGGGCCCACGGACATGTTTAATATGTTTTAAACAACTTTTGTAACAAAAATACTCCTCATCCTCATATACTCATATATCCCACATTCATTGTAAAAATATCCCCATTATTATATTATAATAATATAATAAAATATTATTTTATCAGAAAAGATAAAATATCAATTTTTTAACAATTGTCACTTTAAAATTTTTTTTCTATCTATATCCACATAAAATCAATATTTTCCTCATCATATAAATCAATAATTAATTATTCACAAATAATATTACAGAATCACAGTACTGGAAACCAGGCTGTTCCCAAGAAAGAGGGGCTTTTCAATAAAGATTTCTCCTTACTGGCGCGCAATTAGGTGACCAAACCTCTCCTTAGGCATAACTTTTTAGACATTGTCAATAATATTTTCTAATAATATTATTCAGATAATATGAATTATTGCTCCGATAATGAAAAATACTGTGTTGTGACAATAACTGAAATAACATTAATATAAAAAATCAACGCAATAATTATTGAATCAATAAAATAAAATACTGAACAGTAATTACTGTAACAATTATTGAGTAGTGCCTTCTTACGTAAGAATCAATAATTGATGCAATACCGTGTGTTACTGTGCAACGACGCGTATTACTGTGTTTTAACCACCGAGTATTCCAACAGTATTAACGGTAACAACTATGCCGTTATTTATAAACAACTCATACTTGTCTTTTTCTTCATCCAATCGCTTTCCGTTATGGGGACCACAAAAGACTGTGCCGTCGTACGAATATTCCCCGACAGCAAGAATATTTCATGACCAAACGAATATTTCCCGACAACAATGAATATTTTATAACCACATGTTTATTTTAAAATATTCGCGCATTTTACTCATAACTAACCACATTAATCAAATCAATCTTTACTATTTCAAAATAATAAATAGAGAAAATTAAATTTTATTTATTAATAATTTGGGGTCTTACATATATATATATATATATATATATATATATATATATATATATATATATATATATATAATACACACATATTTAATGTATATGCATGCATTTGTAACCTATATTATATTAATGCATATATATATAAGTAGTACTAATATATATATAGTATAGCCAAAAATATAAGATATAATATTTACTAAATGTAGTAATTACATATATATATATATATATATATATATATTTAATATACAAATATTTATTAAGCACACATGCATGATTTTAATACAAATATATGTATACACGATTTTAAGTATTTCATCACCCAAGTCCCAAAATGAGTGGCACGAGTTAAAAAAAAATTTGCTAGCACAATTTTTGTTTCACAAATGTTATGCATGCATGGTTCGGTTTATTAGTATGCATGCCTAATTAAATAACTATATATACTCCCTCCGTTCCAGGATAAAAATTTTTATTACTATTTTGGGTTGTCCCATGTTAAATGTCCACTTTCTTTTAATAACCAAACTTTTACACATTTTTTCCTATTATGCTCGTAGCATTAAATATCTCATACTTTTCTTATTCTAATTCTCTCTCCATATTTAATGACATTATTATGGACAATTTTATCATTTTATTTCTCTTCTTAATATGCGTGAAAAGTCCACCAGGACTTTTATCTTGGGACGGAGGAAGTATAATATATATTCACCAGACACACATGCATTTAATGCCTTGGCCAAAATCAAATTACTTAGCATTTAATGAGCAATTGACCAAGGATACTAGCTCATTTTGATTTCAAAAAGAATGCATACAAATCATTATATTATATATATTCAGTACACACATTTACAAGTTTTACTACTAAAAAAATGCATGCATGCGTCACATATATATAATATATTATACTGATATATAAACTACTTTTAACAGTTACATATATGCATAATATATATATATATACTAGTAATATATATATATATATATATATATATATATATATATATATATATATATACGGTTTTTAATAAATAAATATACATTTAAACTTCTTATATATATACACACACGTTATTTCTAATATATAATATATATAAAATAATAATTTCATATATATACTTATAACATATATATTATAATATAATACATATTTAATAATATATATACGGTTTTTGGTATATATAATTATAATAAAATTAATTCGAAACTAAATAGAAGAGGCCCACAGTTAAAAATGATTTAATCAACATTTCCATCTTCTTTCCAAATTCGGTCAAACAAGCATTAGATAATCAACATATGACTTTTGTCCCACAATGCATGACCCAATTTATTTAACATCAAGATCAAGATAATTAATTAAATAAGATTTAAAAAATATTTTTGATCAAAGTAAATAAGATAAATAAAATAATATAATAAAAAATCCTATGGAGAGGATTCTACCCATTTAATTAATTTATTTACTAATTATTGTTATCATCAAAATAAAACTAAAAGTTGGAGACCCAACAAACGTCAATCCACAATTAAGATAGAAATCCGTTAAACACCTTAATCAACTAACCCACTATATCTCTACGTGAATTACAATTGAAGAATGTTTAAGTTTAAGTTCTCTATTCGATTACATATGATGTTAAGCATATCTCTACCTTAACAATAATCAAAAATCTGCTATTGACAAAATTCATGACACATGCTATCATAATAAGATCTAAATCAATACTTCATCTCTCGAGTTCATATAGATTATCACGGTAATTGATGGTCAATCAATTAAACAATTAAGTTCAAATCACAATAGACAATCCTCACAATAGAACATAATAATTGATAACGAAGCATATTAAAATAAACTACACAACAAGATCCATTGTAATCTTAAACAAAGAATTAGTTCATGATTATTGAATTAAAACTAAGAATCCACAATTGAATACACATTGAAAGATAAAAATAAAAGTAGAGTAAAGAATAAATCTGTTGTCAGTAGATCTCCATCCTCCTCAAGCTCCTGCTCTTGATCTTCAATGGTCTTCAAGTTGCTTCAATCTCTAAAACTATTTAGAACTAGTGTTTTGATCTAATTTACTCTAATCTAATCTAATGGAATCCTTTCTATAGTCTCTAATCTCTCTAATCCTTGTGATTCTCCTCCTTATATAAGTCTCTTCATATGTCTTTAAGTCCTCTTAGAAGTTCTCTTGGAAGTCCTTGTGTCAATCAGATCGAAAAAATCCTTTTCGGACTCAAATTGGACGAAAATTTGCACTTTCTCGTGCATTTTCTGGGCTACCCCCGCCCCGGCGGGCTAGGGTTCTGACTTGTGACTGGTACGCCCACCCCGACGGCGGTTTTATGACAGAAAATTTTCTGCTCTGACGTCCCTTGGGAAAACGTCCATAATTTTGATCTAGGAAGAGTTATGAGGCCTACCACCTATAAAATCAAAGATATCGACGAGATCTACAACTTTCATTCTTTGAGATTTCAGAAATAATGAACGGATGAAGGTCGAAATTGGGCTGTAAGTGACTGCTATGCAAATGGCCACCCAAAACAGTGACGTTCGACGTCCGTTGGTACAAATGTCATAACTCTTGCATCCGAACTCCGATTTTGATGATTCAAGATGTTCCGAAAAGCTAAGAAGAAGCTCTAAAATGTAATACAAGTTCCAAACCAATAACATGAAATAAACATAAAAGCCCAAACGATGTCCGGATTGTTTTTCTTTGCGTTTTCATACCAATTCTTTGTGATTTCAACTCCCAAGCATATAATCTACAAAATGAACACAAAATGCATGAAAAGTAACTAAAAAACATGAGATTAAGTAAATAATTCAAGTAATAGATACCGGATAAGTAGGTATAAAACTCACTTATCAATGGTCGAACAATAATTTTCCTCGAGAACACACAGCACAAGGAAATTCACTACTAGGAAAAACCTTTTTTTAGAGGATGGCCAATAGAATTTTCAATAATACGACGCATCATAGAAGTACTTGGATGATCGAGCCTTTCATGCCAAAGCATAAAGAATTCGGGATCTAGGATTTTTGGAATCATAATAGTATGAGACTCAATTGCTCTAATTTTCATAGTATATAATCCAAAAGAAATTGAATGAAGTTTTTCTAGGATATTCTAATTTTCAGAAATAGTATAAGTGATGAGATGATATTCATTAAAGATGGTCTGACACGTGTAAAAACATAAATAAGAAAAGTTACATTTCATATATAATTTTATTCATGATAAACACATACCACTTATAAAATGAAAACTAATAATATTATACATGCAGAGTGTTTAATTAAAACAAAAATTAAACGATATCCCAAAAGATACTTTTAGAAGGTTTAGTAATATCAACAACATTTTCCTCATTGTTGTTTATTGGTGAAACATCAACAATATCCAATTGATGATTAACAAAATTTATTTCTTCCTCCATTACTTTATTTTTTTGAGACTCCTGGAATAAATTAACCAGATGCCTCGGCGTACGACAGGTACGTGACCAATGCCCATTCATCCCACACCTAAAATAAACATTTGGTTTGTTCTTTATCTATGTTGTATTTTCTTTATTTTTACGCGACTCAAACACTTGCAACTTCTAGTGGCCTGAATTGTCGCGGTTCTGGAATTTGTTGTTATGATGGCCTCGTTTATTCTTTCTCCCCCAAGGCTTCTTATTATATGACCATCTATTGTCACATTTATTCTACTGGAATGACGTGTTGTTAATATCCGGCAATGGGGTAGCACCTGTTGGCCGTACTTGATTGTTTTTCAACAACAATTCATTATTTTTTTCTGCAACAAGGAGGATAGACAATAAGTCACCGAATTTTGTGAACTTACTCTGTCTATATTGTTGTGACAGAATCATGTTGGTGAGATGAAAAGTTGAGAGCGTTTTCTCTAACATTTGGGTTTTAGAAACTGGATCTCCGCACAAAGCCAAAGTAGAGGTTATTCTATAAACATTGGAACTATATTCCGTAATGGATTTGTAATCTTGTAGCCTTAAATTAAGCCACTCAAATTTGGCATTAGGGAGAACAACCAATTTTTGGTGGTCAAATCTTTATTTCAGTTGTGTCCATAAAGACAAAGGATCTTTGACTGTTAAATACTCAGTCTTTAATCCTTCATCAATATAGTGACGAAGAAAAATTATGACTTTTGCATTTTGTACCGAAGTAGCTGTATTTCCTGATTTAATAGTCTTTTCTAACTCATTTGCACTAAGGTGCAATTCTGCATCAAGTGCCCAAGCCAAATAGTTGTCTCCAGATATTTTCAAAATCGAAAAATTTATTTTTGCCAAGTTTGCCATCTATTCTGGGTTAAAACATAATTTTATTATTTATTAAAATAATAAATAATTGCATGTATGATATAGAAAAAAAACTATACCACAACCTCAAGTGGTGATAAAATGCAAATATAAATAATCTTATATTTACGTTATTAGCATATTATTTTAGTAAAAAGAATATGCAATCGTTAATGCATATATATAAGTATTATAGTTCAACAAATATATATATATACAAAAATGCAAATGGATCTTCAGCCGGCATGCGGTAGTTCCCATAGACAGGTTATTCCAACAGAATAATAAGGAATGAAATAACAGAAGAATTTCACCATGCATGCGGCAGTCCGCGTAGACAGGTTATTCCAACAAAATAATAAAGAATGGAATAACAGAAGAATTTATAAAATATTTATCAACATATATATCATTTTTCAATTTATTTTATCGCATCTTGTTTGAAGTTAGTCGCAATTTCTTTATGAGATTTATAAAAATATAAATTATTTGTTTCTTGTTATTATATTTTCTTTAAAGCGGGATTATTCTCTTTTTTTTCTATTGCATTTATAAACATAGGTTGCTATTTTTATAGTGACGCACCCAAAATATGTATACATCGCCCATCTTGTGTCGCCAAAAACATGGTACATAATTCAAATACAAACTTAATTTACATAATACCACAAACGTAAACTGAGAGTTTTAACACGGATATTGTCTCGTAGACAATATCTAAACTCAAATGAAGTACTCATTACAATTATTATCACACTATTTCACATAATAGTGATGACTACTCAAGCAACCATCTGGACCGTCACTCTATTCCTCGACTAGTCTCGGTTATGTTCTCATTTCCTGAAGAGAACAATTAAAGTAAAAAGTGAGCTCAACTAGCCCAATAAGAAATATTATGATTAAGATAATGTAAAATAAATTATCGTTAGCCTTCAACAGTGTTAAACTGGTAGAATACAATAAACAAAAAGTTTAACTGCAGCTGAACAAACAATCCATTAGAAGAGTCAAGTAGGGTATAATATCTACTATCTTTTATGATTTAAAAGTTCATCATCGATATTTTATCGTTGAAACACAACTCAATAAATAAATCGCACATCAACTTATTCATGCACTACAGGCCAAGGATATTCGTTAGTATCACATCCATGAATTATTCATGCACTACGGGCCAATGATATTCATTAGTATCACCAGTGGTTATGATCATGCCAACAACTGTCCATCAATGCACTACGGGCCAATAAGGACTTTTACCACATCATTTGTAACATTACAGGTCATGATTATACCGATAAATAGTCATAATCATACCAATCAACAATCCATATATGTACTACGAGCCAAAAATGACTTTCATCACAATATAAGCATGATGATGATGACAATGATATAAGAATTCAATTAAATAAGAGCAATGATAAATTTTAAAGATTTATAATTTAATTTATCCAGAATTCAATAATGTCTAAATTGTCAACATGATACTGCTTAATTTGTGGAGTAAAATTCAAGAATAATATTGTATCAAAAATAATTTGGACAGAAAAGAAATAATTTTTTGTCATGAATAGTACCACAGATGAATATTACCCGAGTGAATAGTACCTCGTGAATTGTACCCCGACATGAAAAGATTAAAAATTATCAAGAATGTTCATAATAATATTTTCGTGAAAAGATACTAGATGAAGTGAAAATTTCAAGGATATTCTACTAATTTCAAAGTGTATAGAAGCAATACTTAACAAAATGAGTGTAGAATTCAAAATCTGAAACAAAATAATATTACTTACATATTACAGAGTATGGAAGAAAATATTATTTCATACAAATATTAAACAAGAATTATATCCCTTACATTAAAAAGAGAGTACTTCTGACTCGTATAGTGGGGATATTCTTAAAGAAAACTTGCACTGTTTTCTACACTCAAAGCTTCTTTAAACTCAAAATAAATACGCTCAATATTATAGAAGAAGAATTCTCTGATTCTGGTGAGATTTTCAATTCGAAACTAAGCATCCTATTTATAGGAGAATGAAAGGATACTAATTAAAAAATAAAATCACGGACGCGCAATAGTTTTTATTCACGAGCGCAACCGGCGAAAAATTTTAATTTTACTATTCATTACTGTGCAATAAAATATTCTAATAAAACGAAAACTTTAAATAAAATATAATATATTCTATTTATAATCTAATAAAACAAAAACTTATAATATATATATATATATATATAGGTTTGTGAGTGTGTGTGAGGGTGTGTGTGTGTGGTGGGTGATAGTGATGTGTATATATATATACTTATATATATATATATATATACTTTTTATCAAATTTTGAAAAAAAATGAAAAAGTGGGGGTCCATGTAATAAGCCAGATTTACCACAAATACTTTATAAAAAATCACTTTATTTATCTCAATTCACTTGGCTTCACTAAACACATTTTTGAACAACAATTATTCATCATTGATATTATAACTTGCAATATTAACAATCAAATCATTTTGAGGAAAGAGGGTGCTTTCCGATAAGGATTTCTCCTTATCGGCGCGCAATTAGGTGACAAAACCTGTGACGCCCCAAAAATAGGTATACATCACCCATTCTGAGTCGCCAAATACATGGTATATAAATCAAATACAAACTTCTTTTATACAATACGACAAAAGCATAGCTTAGAGTTTTTACACGGATATTGTCTCATAGACAGTATTCAAACTCAAATGAAGTTCTCATTACATTTATTATCACACTATTTCATAAAATAGTGAGGACTATTATAGCCACCATCTCGGACCGTCACTCTGTTCTTCGACTAGTCCCGACTACGTTCTCATTTCCTGAAGAAAATAATAAAAGCAAAAAGGTGAGCTCAATTAGCCCAGTAAGAAATATTATGACTAAGATAATGCAGAATAAATTATCGTTAGCTTTCAACAGTGTTAAACTGATAAAATATAATAAACATCAAGTTTAACTGCATCGGAACAAGCAATCCATTAGAAGAGTCAAGTAGAGCATGATATATACTATCTTCTATGATTTAAAAAGGTTTTTCATCAACTTTATCGCTGAGACTCAACTTAATAAATAAATCACATCATCGAATCATCCCTGCTCCATAGCCAAGGATATTCATGTAATAATCAATGGTCATGATTATACCGAATAATCACTGGTTATAATCATACCAACAACTATCCATCAATGCACTACAGGCCAATGAAGACTTTTATCACATCATTTGTAACATTACGGGTCATGATTATACCGAATAATTTTTGGTCATAATCATACCAATCAATAGTCCATCTATGCACGTAAGCCAAAGATGACTTTCATCACAAAATAAGCATGAGGATGATGACAACGATATAAGAATTCAATTAAAAAAAGCAAAGGATAAATTTTTAAAGATTTATAATTTAATTTATCTAGAATTCAATAATGTCCAACTTGTCAACATGATACTGCTTTGTGGAGTAAAATTCAAGAATAATATTGTATCATAAATGATTTCAACAGCAAAGAAATCAATTTTTGTCACGAATAATTCCTCGGGTGAATAGTACTCGAGTGAATAGTACTTCGAGAATAGTACCCCATGAATAGTACTTTATAAATAGTACTCCATGAATAGTACCCCATAAATAGTACTTTGTGAATAATACCATAAAAATGAATACTAGTTATGGACAGTACTCCGGCATGAAAAACTTAAAATTTAACAAAAATGTGCAAAAAATATCCTTGTGAAATGATACTAGATGAAGCGCAAATTTCAAGGATATTCTACTAATTTCACGGAGTATAAAAGCAATACTTTAACAAAATAAGAGTATAATCAGGAATACGAGACGAAATAATATTACTCACATACTACAGAGTATGGAAGAAAATATTATTCCTTATGAATACTAAAAATAATAATATCACTTACCTCAAAAGAATACTGGATACTAGAATAGTGAAGTAACAGACTTCTCTTCTTCTTTCTCTATATAGATTCTCTCTCTATAGCTTCTCTTTCTATAATTGTTCTTGTGAGTCTTAGTGAATTGGTGAGAATGAAAGAAGAATGAGCTTCTATTTATAGGAAAATATAGTTTTGATAATTGCACGTTTTGGGGCTCAAAATATTACAGTATAATACCTTCATCGTTTCCTTCATTTTTAATTTAGTCTTGCAAGTATTATCAAACTTGCACCACCTCCCCTAATAGTACATCATGTGAATCAATAATACATTAATATGAATCAATAGTTTTATACATGTAAAAATAATAATTACTGTTAATGCCATGTTTCGTCTGTGCTTCCAATCACAGAATCCACGCGCTGAAACCTGCACAATAACATATTACACAGAAGCTTGACGGCCATGCCGTCG
The DNA here is from genome assembly GCA_020205505.1 of Panax japonicus. Taxonomy (NCBI): domain Eukaryota; kingdom Viridiplantae; phylum Streptophyta; class Magnoliopsida; order Apiales; family Araliaceae; genus Panax; species Panax japonicus. The sequence goes on from CM035113.1 coordinate 13,376,046, forward strand.
GGGGATAGCTCCGGTGTGAGAATAAGTGCAGGCCGTTCACAAGGTTTAATAATGGAGGTTATGCGTTTAATACTCAAAAGTAGGTATTACCTGATAATTGTAACCTTAGCCTTGTATTTATAGTGCTCTCACTACCTTAGAATCCTTCTCCGACTCAGAATAGGACTCCTAAATATGGTAGTTACCTATATTTGGGTCCAACACAATCTCCTTAAAAGGTGCAAGTAGAATCCCTTTTCCAATACTGCCTTTGGAGTTGCCTTATCAACACATGATTAGGGTTAGGACCCTTAACCATATAATCCCATTATTACGCCCGTCTCTGCATGTGGGTTGTCCGACTGCACAGGCCCATCCTAACAAGCATCATAAGCACCGGTCTGGGCCTCGACCCCAAGGAAACGAAGGCCCGACCACGACCTCCTTGATCACAACCGGATCCCGGCCTACTTGGCTCGGGTATCCGAACCCGAACGTCCTCGACCTCCTATAAGCCTTCGGCCATATCGGCTCAACCCCATTAAATCCAGACCAGGCCTACAACCAATCATGTGGGTCAGTAAAACACTCCCAAACATTGCCCCCAGTCTCTTGTTATAAGATATTTATGACATGAGACTTGAAAGGACACGACCTTGAATGGTCACGCCCCGTAATGATGAGTTGTCTTGGGAACCTAAGCGGTTTCCCTTCGATTCTCGAGCTGGTACATATTTTTCCAAGGCTGGGATCCACCTAACATAAATAGCCCCCTAGGGAGCCGTGCCAGACGTGCTATATAAGTCCCTTAACACCCATCACTGTCACTTTTTCGAGCCTTTATCCATTTCAAATTATCACCAAGTTTTTCCGGTGAGGGTGATTTCTGGTGAGCTCACTTCTTTCCCAAATTTGTCTGACTTTTCCTGCTGTGTCACACTTTGCACTTCGTTTTTGCTCATTTTCTTCTTCAATCCAATCACATCTGTGTCTCATTCCCCTCCAGTCACACCAAATGGCTGATTCAAACACTAATCCCCCTGCCAGTGACTCAATTCCTCCCTTCGTCACCACCGGCGACCTTGTTCCCATTGAGTTGCCGGTGACTCCTTCCGACGCCACTCCCTCCATTGTCTTGCCTACTCCAATTAGCTCCGAGGCTAGGATCCGAAACTCTTATCACTCCCAAGAGGAGTTCTCACACCTACACACTCCCTCCACCATCTCCTCATCTCAGCTCTTCGACGTTCGAATTCTTTACAACATTCCCCCGAATACAAACTTCGGATCCCAAAGCCCGACGAGAAGATATTCTGGAGGCCTGAGGGTGAGTGGGTTGCCGTTCCCCTTTATAATCTGAAATATGGGATCTGATTCCCTCTTCATGAGTTCATTTCATCCTTTCTGAACTTTGTTGGTCTTGGGTTTGCATAACTCATGCCGAACTTATACATCCATCTAATCTCTTTCATTGCCCTATGCCACGAGATCGGGATTACTCCTGGTCTCGACTTCTTTTTCGCTCTTCTCACCCTTACCGGCTCGAAAGAGCCCGGTTTGCGACAATTAAATAAACGGGCCAATCGCCCTGTCGTCATCAAAAACCCCCTCGAGTAACAAGGGATGGCACGATAAATGGATATTTGTCCGAGGGACCGACCTTCAACTTCTGCCCCGTTGGGCTCATCCCGAGGACCCCATCGCCAAAGTACTAAATTTTCTGAAGGGTTGAGCCGACGCCTTCAAGGCTTTTTTCAAAAAATGGAACAAAACTGAGTGGAGCCTGACGGTTCTGTCAAGTGAAGGTTGGATATACAAATATGGATGTAAGTATTTCCCTTCCTACAGATCAATTCCCACTTACTTTTTCATCATTTGCTTCAGATATTTCGTGTCTTATCCTGTTTTCTTCTATACAGTGACAATTTTTAAACCTGAAGGGACCGCTGAGTTCCTAGCTTCTTTGCCTGCTCCAGCCGAACCCATCCATCCACCGGTAACCGATGATGTCCCTGACGAAGAAACCATCCCCATTACCGAGTTGTCAGTGGGGTCCACTTCAAATCCTGATCCCTCACCCACCAAAAAGATAGCTTTAAAGATGACCCGGGCAGAGAAGGCGACCTTTTTGAAGAGGTCCAAAAAGGTTTCTAAACCTCCTGCAAAGGTCCCTGCCAAGGTCGTCCTTCCAACGGTAAAGTCTACTCCTCCCCCTCTTGCTCAAGTCACTGTAGTCGAGGATTCGGAGGATACCGAAGAGGTTCCTTTCGAGCCTCGACCAAAAAATTCATGACTCACCCAAGATCCCGAGCCACCACCCTTCGAACAACGAGTTGTTGAGGCTAACCCCCTCCCTGCTGCTACTCCTCCTTCGCGAGGGAGTTCTTCTCAAGGAACACCGACTACTTGGTGGCTGAAGAGTCCTTTGGACGTGTTTCCTTTCCATCTGTTCGATCAGTTCAAGCATTCGGGCGATGACGAACTGTTCAGAGGATTCACTTTCGAGGATTATCTGGTGTCGTACATCCGGGCCCAATGTCAGGTAATTCCATGGTCGTTTATCTCCTAATTGAGTTTGTGATTTCCTTGGTTGATATATATGCTTGTTGCAGGCTAATGCCATTCTTGCTCGGGCCATCCCACCCCTCGCTCGAACAACTAAAAAAGAAATTGAACGGGGAACGAATATAATGTTACTTGAGGCTGAGGTTCGGGGTCTGACCTCGGACCTGGAAAATGAAAGGGACCGCCATGCGGAGACCCGAAATAAAGTCACCCAAGTCCAACGTCAGGCCGACGAACTGAAAGAACAATACTCCCTACTTCAATAGGAGTTCGTCGGTCTTGAGGGTCATGCTAAGAAGCTGATTGAGGAAAAGGAGCACCTGGCTTTGGAGGTCAAGGATCGGGAAAAGGCAGTCGACTACATCGCTGAGAAATATGCTGAGAATCTCACTAAGATGAGGTATCTAATGAAGGAGAATACTGCCCTAACAGCCAAAACTGACTCCTTTCCAGGGAAGATCTCAGAGGCCAAGCAACAGGCAATTACCGAGTATGAAGAGTCTGAAGCTTTGAACGATAAAGTTATGGCCCAATTTGGGGAATGGTATGAAACTTATAAGGAAAAGGCTAAGGCAAAGCTGATGGCCACTTGGCTCGATACCTCCCTTCTTGACTCATCAGATGACGAATCTGAGGCTGAAGCCGAAGACAACCCTCCTCCTGAATAGCTCTTGTTATGACTTATAATTTTATAACTACTATTTTTTATCCGAATCGTAGGCGATCGGGTTTTGTAAAAATTTCAAAGTATTAATGAAATAGTGTCTTTGTTTATAATTTTTTGTAGTTAGTTATACTCGTGACTTATCTCGACCAGTGGTGTCTTTTCGAACCCTCTGATCGGACCATGTCCGAAGTTTATCTGAAAATTTTGTGATTTTTCTTGGTCAGTTATACTCGTGACTTATCTCGACCAGTGGTGTCTTTTTGGACCTTCTGATCGAACCATGTCTGAAGTTTATCCGTTCGAGTAAAAAGAGTCATATAAATGAAGTTAGACATATTCAAAGAAAACTTGCATTTATTTAATTTAAAATTGAAGCGGTTACATGAGTAAAGAAAATAATGACATAATGATTACTGGTAAAATTTTCTATGTCTCCCAGCATGCCATGTATTCTTTATATCCGAACCATCCATTGCTTGAAGCCGGTAAGTACCTGGCTTCGGCACCTCTACAAATTCGTATGGTCCCTCCCAGTTAGGCATCAGTTTGTCAGTGTTCTGGGGGGTTGATGCCTCCGACTCCCAGAGGACCAAATTGCCTACTGTAAACCTCCTCAGCTTCACATTTTGGTTGTAGTGTCGGGCTGTTCTCTGTTGATAGATAGCCAAATTCAACATAGCAGAGTCATGAACCTCTTCTAGAAAATCCAAATTCGTTTTTAAACCTTCGTCACTGTATAGTTCTTTATATTGACTGACTCGAAGAGTGGGGGATTCGATCTCAACCGGTATGAGTGCATCGGTCCCGTATACCAATCTGAACGGAAAGTCTCCAGTTGTTGTCCTCAGGGTAGTCCGATTTGGCCACAGAACACTGAGTAGCTCTTCATTCCACCGCCCCTTTAACTCATCCAATCTTCTTTTGATCCCATTAAGCAAGGTTCGGTTGGTCACTTCTACTTGACCATTCGACTGAGGGTGAGCAACAGAAGTCTTGCGATGTTGTATTCCCAACTCTTTCAAAAAGGCTTCGAATTTTAACCCGACAAACTGTCTGCCATTATTAGAGACCATTGCCATCGGAATACCGAAACGATAGACAACTCCTTCTTTGAAAAAATTCAAGCATTCTTGTTCGGTGATCTTCTGTAGTGGTTTGGCCTCGACCCACTTTGTCATATAATCGATAGCCACGATGACGAAAGTGACTTGCCATTTGGCCTTCGGCAGAGGCCCTAGGATGTCGATTCCCCATACAGCGAAGGGAATCAGGGATAGGACGGAGTACAACTCTTCGGGGGGTTGGTGTGGGATAGTGCTGTTCAGCTGACACTTGGGACATCGTCTGCCGAACTCTTTGGCCTCTGTGTAGATAGTTGGCCAGTAATACCCCTGCCTCAAAATCTTATGCGCCAATGATTTGGCCCCCATGTGATCTCCGCAGATCCCTTCATGTACCTCTCGAAGTGTGTAATCCACTTCCGAAGGGGTCAGACATTTGAGCAGTGGGGAGCTAAAGGCCCTTTGGTATAGGTCTCCGTCTATGAGGACAAAGTTTGAGCTCCGGTGTTTGATCTTTCTTGCTAGGATCTGGTCCGAGGGGAGAATCCCGTCCGCCAAGTAGGTGATGAAAGGTGTGAGCCAGCAGTCAAGTCGGTCTAGAGTCAATACATCTGTTTTTGGTACACTTGGATGTTCTAGGACTTCTAGATAGACTGACCCGTTGAAGGAGCTTGCTTCGGTAGTTGCCAACCTGGCGAGGGCATCTGCTACTGTATTATCTGACCGGTCCACCCCTTAACAACTGTGTGACGTGAAGTACGTAAGCTTGGCTTTCACCTCGGCCAGATATTTTGTCATTCTTGCCCCCCGAGCCTCATACTCCCCGACAACTATTTGACCACTAGCTGTGAATCACTGTAGATAACCAATTTCTGTACTTCCAAGCTCTGTGCCAATCGTATCCCTGCGAGGATGGCCTCGTACTCTACTTCGTTGTTTGTGGCCTTGAACTGAAATCGAATTGTCTGCTGGACTTTAAATCCTTCGGGACTCTTCAGGATGACTCCTGCCCCACTGAGATCCGATGTTGATGACCCGTCTACGTATAAAGTCCATACGGTCGATCCTTGTTGGGTTCGGTCACTATATTCACTTCCGGTTCTGAGAAAGAACATTCCATGATGAAGTCTGCCAATGTCTGACCCTTGATTGCCATTCGGGGGTGATATTCTATAGCAAACTGCGTTAGCTCCATATCCCATGCTGCAAGTCGACCCGCCACATCCGGTTTATGCAATATTTTCTTTAATGGTTGATCCGTATACACCACCACCATCCGACCTTGGAAATAATGCCGAAGCTTTCTGCTTGCAATGATTAGGGCATACGCAAATTTTTCTAGGTTAGGATATCTTGTTTCTGCGTCTCGAAGGACATGGCTGACATAGTATACCGGGAATTGCTGCCCTCCCTTATTCCTCACCAATGTTGCCCCTACTGCCAACGGGCTTACAGCCAAATATAATTATAATGGTTCTGAAGGGATTGGTTTCATCAACAACTGTGCCGAACTCAGACATTTCTTGATCCCTTGGAACACATCTTCGCACTCTGAAGTCCACTGGAAACTCTTATCGTTCTTTGGTCCCTTGAGAGTGTCAAAGAAAGGTAGACATCTCTTGGCTGATTTTGACACGAATCTCCAAAGGGCCGCTATCCGCCCCGTCAACCTTTGTACATCTTTATATGTCTTTGGAGATTTCATATCTAAGATCGCCGTAATTTTTTCCGAGTTCGCCTCGATTCCCCTTTTGCTTACTAAATATCCCAGAAATTTGCCCGCTCCCAAGCCGAAGGTGCATTTGGTAGGGTTCAATCTTAGTTTGTGTTTCCTTACTGTTTCGAAACAGTCTTCTAGGTCCTCCAAGTGATCCCTGACTGACATACTTTTTACGATCATGTCGTCCATATACACTTCCATACTTCGGCCCAGCTGCTTTCTGAATACAAAGTTAATCATCCGTTGATAGGTTGCGCCCACGTTCAATAATCCGAAGGTCATCTTCCGATACTCATATATGGCTCGATGCGTGATGAAGCTCGTCTTTGGGATATCCTTCTTATGCATCAAAATTTTGTGGTATCCCGAGAAAGCGTCCATGAAACTCAACATGCCATGTCCCGAAGTGGCATCGATCAATTGGTCTATGTTGAGTAGAGGATATAAGTCTTTTGGGCATGCCTTATTAAGATCTGTGTAGTCTATGCATAATCTCCATTTCCCATTTTGTTTCTGAACCAGTACCACATTTTCCAGCCATTCAGGATAATCGATTTCGAAGATGAACCCCGCCTCCAGTAGTTTTGTAATTTCTTCATCTATGATTTTTTGTCTTGCCAGGGCTAAGGTCCTTCTTTTCTGTATCACTGGTTTTCTCTTCGGGTCAGTATGTAGCTTGTGCAGCGCCACCAACTCGCTTACCCCTGGCATGTCGCTAGGCTCCCAAGCAAAAATATCGGCGTACACCCGAAGCAAATCTACCAACCCAGTCCGTAACGGTACTGTCAATCCAGCCCCAATCTTGACCAATTTGTCTGTGTTTCCTGGTACCAACTTGATATCTTTCGTTTCTCCTGCCGGTAGCGCCAATAGTTTCATACTACTTTCGGTGAATGGCTCAATTTCGATAGCCATCGTATGTTTTTGTTTGCTGACTCCCGCCCCTGAGGAGATTAGAGTGTTCTGGTAAAACCTTCGAGCAATATCGAGGTCGCCTTTTACCTCCCCGATCCCATTCGCAGTTGGAAATTTGATCTTGAAGTGTGGAATGGATGTCACGGCTTGAAGGGCTGCTAGGGTTGGCCTTCCCAGAATTGCATTATATGCCGAATCCACCTGTACCACAAAAAATCTGACCATGATCTCTACTTGCTGGGGTGCTTTTCCGAACCTGACAGGGAGCTCTATCGTTCCAGATACGTGCACACTGAACCCATATAATGGACCCTCTCCTCCCAACTCCATCTTCTTTCCTTCCAAGTCCATCCTTTGATAGGCGTGCGTGTACAATACGTCAACCGAAGATCCGTTATCGATCATCATTCTTTTCATATCCACTGATTTGACCTGTACCGTTATCACCAAAGCCCCGTCATGTGGTTCGATGTGATCGGTAGGATAATCTTCATCTGAGAATGAGATGGAGACTCCCGAGTGGACCCTATCCTTTCAGGGTGATGAATTTGCCACTGATAACATCGCTTCGAGATGTCCACTCCTCTTTCTTCCGGTTAAACGCTCTACCGACCCGCCTGTAATCACGTCAATAACCCCTCGGGGTTGTGGGTTCGGTGGTGGATGTGCTTCCCGAGTTGGTGCCTTGTTGACCTCTCGGGGGGCTTCTGAACCTTCTCAGCCGACCACATACTGCACCAATTGCCCATTCTGAATGTTCTTCTCTAATAAATCTTTCAGGTTGTTACAATCCTCCGTCGTATGCCCCCGACTCTGATGATAAGCACAATATTTTTTTCAACCCCTCCTCTCAGGCTTCGGGATCTCTGGGCTTGGTTCGAAGAAGGGTTTATCATGCATCTCTTCCAGTATTTTTGCTCTGTCAGTGTTGAGCGCGGTGTAAACCTTGCTGACACTCTTATTCGGGAAAGGTGGTCGTCCGTTGCCCGAACCCCCTCCATAGTAGTTTTTCTTATTGTAATTATCTGATTTCCACTGATTATCGGACTTCTGGTAACTCTGCTTGTCCCGGTCTTTGGACTTCTCGTAAGAGTGGGAGTGAGGTTTAAAGTTTCCCATCATCTCTTCAATCGCTATATATCCTTCGGCTTGGTGGAAAGCCTCTGTCAAATCTTCCGGGGGGTTGATCACCAGATCTTTCATTAGCTTCTTCGATTTCCCGATATCCAGTCCGGTTGTGAAGAACCCCAAGGCTTGAGGGGAATTTAACTCTACTAATGACCCCACAGCCTCTCGGAACCTTTTGACGTACTGACCCAAACTTTTATCCGACTTCTGCCTGACCTGCATGAGGGAAGCTATGATCTTTCCTCTGCTTTTGTTTCTCCCGAAGCGGGCATGAAACTTCTACCGAAGATCGTTTCACGAGTTAATTGACCCCGCCGTCAAGGTCCCCATCCATTCTCGGGCGCTCTTCTTCAGAGTGGTGGCGAACATGTGACACTTGGCCGCATCAGAATGGCCATAATATGTCATCAGTCTGTCGTACCCATCCAAGTGGTCAAACAGATCCCCCAGCCCATCATAGGTCTCTATTGGGGGCATCTTCCTTTTGGGGTCTGCCGTTATAAGGTTGATTTCTGGCGAGAAGGGTGACCCAGCGCAAGCCGTAGGCGTACCCCCTGAATTCTTTGCCGATAACAATTTCTCCAATTCAGCCACCATACGAGCGAGGGGATCGGTCTCCTCTTTACGAGGGAACGTTTTGTGTCTATCCCTCCCGTATTCAGGAGACGGGTCCCGCCTCTTTTGTCCCGATCTGCCCGGACGCTCTGATCTGCGTTCGGCCGAACGACTTCATTTTCGGCTCCTGCCATCCTGAGAGTGGCTTATGTGCCTGCTTTTTTCTCTTCCTGCATCTCCCCGTCAAGGTGATCGGGATCGGCTTCTATGTCGGCGCCTTTTTGAGGTGGCTTCCTGCTCTCCAGCCACTTTCGCCATCTGTTGTTCAAGTTCATATTGCTGAAGTCGAAAGGCCATCATGGCATCTTTATTCTGTTGCATCTTCTTCTACAAGATGAATTCTCTCTGATCTCGGCTGTCCTCTCATCGGGTCTCTCCGTGCACCTCCAATGCCCGAGATTGGTTCTCATCCGCTCGGCTAACATGATAAGCGGTGTGGTAGCTGTCGTGGAAGAGTTTTCGTTGGAGAGGAGGAGCCGACACCTCTTCTACGTCTGGAATTCTGGACCCCAAGCTATCCTTCACCGACCCTCTCACCTGTGTGGTCTGGTGGGACTGCTGGGCCTCCGCTTTTTCTGGGACAAACACATTGTTTGCCTTACTTGCAATAGCCTGCTGCCGGAAAAGCGTGAGCGTGATTGATTAAGCACTTAGCCCTCCTTCTAGCCCCAATGTTAACGCCAAGTTTCGTCTGTGCGTCCAATCACAGAATCCACGTGCTGAAACCTGCTCAATAACAGATTACACAGAAGCTTGACGGCCGTGCCGCCGGGGGATAGTTTCGGTGTGAGAATAAGTGCAGGCCGTTCACAAGGTTTAACAATGGAGGTTATGTGTTTAGTGCTCAAAAGTAGGTATTACCTGATAATTGTAACCTTGGCCTTGTATTTATAGTGCTCTCACTACCTTAGAATCCTTCTCCGAGTAGGAATAGGATTCCTAAATATGGTAGTTACCTATATTTGGGTCCAACATGTTAGTTCCTAGTTGGCACAAGTTATCTAGAAGGGGGGTTGAATAGATATATGAAAATCTTTTCGTTTTAACTAGTTCTTAGATAATGATTTAAACTTTGCGAAATTAGTATTTGTTTTAATCTTCTTTACCAAGCAATGGAGTTATGAGCGAGTAATGCAGTTATAGCAGTTATAGCATGAATGTAGATGACACAATTGTTTTTAAGTTGTTCAGAGCACTCAAAGCTCCTACTCCACTCTTCTACTCAACGAGTAGGATATCCACTAAGGATGTCTTTTACAATCTTCTGAATCACACAGATTCCTTCTAGACCAGCAGTCTAGGAACTTCTTCTAGTTCACTCCTGAACTGTTCAAGTCCAGCAGACTTGGCTTTCTTACAGTTCATTACGAACTGTTCAAGTCCAGCAGACTTGGTATTCTTCTTCAGTTGATTGATGGTTATTGTTACGTTCTTGAAGATTGCTACTCAGTTGCTGTGTAAACTCTAGTTCGTTAAGAACTGAGTAGCTGAGCAAGCTTTGATATTTCTCAGATCGTAGAGTTGAGCCTTAGAGAATTCTTCATGTTGAATATTTGATTGCTTTCTTACTTTCTCTCTCATCTGTCTGATCTGTATATATGTGATGTTGAAAACTATCCGTTGGATCCATCCGTTGTGGCATTAAATGCATCTGAACTTTCTGAACTATGATGGAGACATTTCTGCACATCTTCTGAATTCTGCATTCTGGCCCCCTAACACTGCAGGCTGTTTTCTCACCTACCACCTGAAAAGGTGTTTTGCCCCTCTTATCCATAGTACTATCCTTAGCTTCTTCAATACGATTCTTTGTTTCATACTAAGAATATTTCATACAAACTGGGACTAATGAGTATTGTAGCATCTGAGATCCATTTCTCACTTGTTGAAAACACATATTATGAGGCTCAACATTTTCTGACATTAGACAGATGATGCTCTACGATTTGGATCGTGATGTTCTACGATTTAGATCGTAGTGTCTTTGACTTGCTCACTACGATGCTATTAGCCGAGAGCACTACGATTTCCCTTTATCCTTTGCACACTACGATATTCTCTTGCTCGTGTTGTTGATTCTACGTTCCCGAGAGCTCACTACGATCGTTGACTTGTAAACTTCATGTTTCCTCCAGCACACTACGATCGTGGAGTTAACTCAGCACTCGTTGGGACCACTCTATGAAGTCCAAAGAGTTTCCTTCAAGGTAGGCACACTACGATCTTCAGGCTCTACGTTTTCTGCCTTGACTTCTGCAATGTTGATCAAGTTGATGCACTATGATTTCTTCAAGACTAATCTATTACATCTTAAGATCAACCTAACAATTTTGATCTTTCTATCTATACATTATTTAACAGAATGATACACGTTGAAAGCTTAGATCAACCTAACAGTTTTGATCTATCACTAAGTCCTTGTACACATATTCATTTAAGGACCTTGCAAATAATCATGAACACATGCATTAAAACATCAAATCATAATATGAATTCTCCCAACACAACACAATCTCCTTAAAAGGTGCAAGTAGAATCCCTTTCCAATACTGCCTTTGGAGTTGCCTTATCAACACATGATTAGGGTTAGGACCCTTAACCATATAATCCCATTATTACGCCCGACTCTGCATGTGGGCTGTCCGACTGCACAGGCCCATCCCAACAAGAATCATAAGCACCGGTTTGGGCCTCGACCCTAAGGACACGAAGGCCCGACCCCGACCTCCTTGATCACAATCGGATCCCGGCCTACTGGGCTCGGGTATCCGAACCCAAATGTCCTCGACCTCCTATAAGCCTTCGGCCATATCGGCCCAACCTCATTAACTACAGACCAGGCCTACAGCCAATCATGGGGGTCGGTAAAACACTCCCAAACAATTACAGTATAGTACATTCATCTATACCTCCATTTTTAATTTAGTCATGCAAGTATTATCAATTTTGCACCACCTCCCCTAATAGTACATGCATATGAATTAATAGTACACACATGTCAACAAATAGTTATAAGCATGTGGATTAATAGCAATTAATTGCTTATTTATCCGATTAATTACCCGATTGGTCAATATAACCTCCAAACATCCATTATTATCGAAATAGATGTGAATTTTCTCTAACACTAATAATCCCAACGCAGTTGAAATATCAATTTCATCTTTAATCAACACGAACTTATTCATCATTAATATTTAACTCACAATATTTAACAACCAGATCATTCCCAGAAAAGAGGGGGCTTTCCGATAAGGATTTCTCCCTATTGGCACGCAATTAGGTGACCAAACCTCTCATTGATAGAACTTTCTAGACATTGTCAATATTGTAAATAATAATATGAATAACTTTTTCGTCTCAATTATTGATTTAATAATATAAAATATTATGCAGATGATACTGTGACAATAATTGAATCAATAATATGAGAGATATTATGCAGCAATTACTATAGCAATAATTGAGTATAAATGAGTGACTTCTCACGTAAGCATCAATAATTAATACCGTGTGCTAATATGCAAGCACGCGTATTATTGTACTTTTACCACCGGGTAGTTCAACAGTTTAACGGTAAAACTTTAGTTGTTATTTTTATAAAAAGATAATTCTGTCGTTTTCTAACTCCGACAATAATTCCGTTTGTGGAGTCCACCAATGACTGTGTCATAGTACGAATAATCCATGTTAAAACGAATATTCTCCGACCAATCGAATATTTTATAATCACTTGCTTACTTTACAAAATTTGTAAATATTACCCTCAATTATAACATTATTTCAAACCAACACCATAATATTTAAAAATATATTTCGAGAAAAATTAATCTTTATTCATAAAAGTTGGGATCTTACAAAACCCCTTTCCTCGACAGAACTTTCTAGACATTGTCAATAAAACAAATAATAATATGAATAACTTTATCGTCTCAATTATTGATTTAATAATATAAAATATTGTGACAATGATTGAATCAATAACATGAGATACTATGCATCAATTACTGTGACAATAATTGAATAAAAATGAGTGACTTCTCACTTAAGCATCAATAACCAAAGATATTGTGAAATAATGTGTGCTACTATGCAACCACGTGTATTATTGTACTTTTATCACTGAGTATTTCAATAGTTAACGGTAAAACTTTCGCTGTTATTTTTATAAAAAGATATTTATGTCGTTTTCTCACTCCGACAGTAATTTCGTTATGGGGTCCATCAATGATTGTGTCGTCGTATGAATATTTTCTGATAAAACGAATATTCCCTGACCAAATGAATATTTTATAGCAATTTGCTTACTTTACAAAATTTATAAATATTACCCACAACTATAACACTATATCAAATCCACACCTTATTATTAAAAAATAATATTTAAAAAAAATAATCTTTATTCATAAAAGTTGGGGTCTTACAGTAAAAGATATTATTTTTTTTCAATATTCGTATGAAATAATATTTTTTTTCATACTCTGTAATATGTAAGTAATATTATTTCATTTCAGATTCTGAATTCTATACTCATTTTGTTAAGTATTGCTTCTATACTCCTTAAAATTAGTAGAATATCCTTGAAATTTGCGCTTCAACTAGTATCTTTTCACGAAAATATTATTCTGAACATTCTTGATAATTTTTAATCTTTTCATGTCAAGGTACTATTCACGGGATACTATTCCCAAAGTACTATTCATGGGGTATTATTCACACGGGGTACTATTCATGACAAAAATTAATTTCTTTTCCGTCCAAATAATTTTTGATACAATATTATTCTTGAATTCTACTCCATAAAGCAGTATCATATTGACAATTTGGACATTATTCAATTATGGATAAATTGAATTATAAATCTTTAAAATTTATCCTTGCTCTCGTTAATTAAATTCTTATATAATTGTCATCATCCTCATATTTATATTGTGATGAAAGTCATCTTTGGCCCGTAATGCATCGATGGACTGTTGATTGGTATGATTATGACTATGTTTCATTATAATCATGACATTTAATATTACAAATGATGTGGTAAAAGTCATCATTGACCCATAGTGTATTGATAGACAATTGTTGGCATGATCTTAAATATTGATAATGCTAATAAATATCCTTGGCCCGTAGTATATGGATAATTCATGGATGTGATACTAACGAATATCATTGGCCCGTAGTGCATGGATAATTCGATGTGTGGATTATTTATTGAGCTGTGTTACAGCGATAAAATATCGATGATGAACTTTTAAATCATAGAAAATAGTAGATATTATGCTTTACTTGACTCTTCTAATGGATTGCTTGTTCCGCTGCAGTTAAACTTGTTATTTATTGTATTCTATTAGTTTAACACTTTTGAAGGCTAACGATAATTTATTCTACATTATCTTAGTCATAATATTTCTCAGTGGACTAGTTGATCTCACCCTTTGCTTTCATTGTTCTCTTCAAAAAATGAGAACATAGCCGGGACTAGTCAGAGAATGGAGTGACAGTCCAGATGGTTGCTTTAGTAGTCCTCACTATTCTGTGAAATAGTGTGATAATAATTGTAATGAGGACTACATTTGAGTTTGGATATTGTCTAAGAGACAATATCCGTGTTAAAACTCTCAATTTATGTTTGTTGTATTGTGTAAATTAAGTTTGTATTTGAATTTTGTACCACGTATTTGGTGACCCAAGATGGTTGATGAAACAACCCGGGTCAAATCCCGAGTCCGGAACAAATCTTGGGTCAAATCCCAAGTCCGAATCGAATCAAATCCATCACAATAAGGCCTCAAACTACTTGCCCAATAGTATCTTCTTGGGCCATCTTAGCCCACCACAGGCTCCTAAAAAGTCATGACTTGAAGGTACTATTGGTAGTATCTTATTTCCTTATATACAGACAAATTTTTCCCCTATCTTTTGATGTGGGACTGGGGTGTTACAAACTCCCCCACTTAAATTTTTGACGTCCCTGTCAGAACCGATCACACACACGGCCCAAAGATCTTTGCCTCTCTAGCCATTGTAGGATAATACCGGTTGGCTTCGTGTCACCACCTCCGGACCTCCATCTCTTCATTGTGGGATAATACCACCAGCCTTCGTGTCCCCACTTCCGACAACTCGATCGGATGACCCGACCTGAGCTTTCGAGAGTCGGCTTTGATACCATATGAAACAACCCGGGTCAAATCCCGAGTCCAGAACAAATCTTGGGTCAAATCCCAAGTCCGAATCGAATCAAATCCATTACAATAAGGCCTCAAACTACTGGCCCAATAGTATCTTCTTGGGTCATCTTAGCCCACTACAGGCTCCCAAAAGGTCATGACTTGAAGGTAATATTGGTAATAACTTATTTCCTTATATACAGACAAATTTTTCTCCTATCTTTCGATGTGGGACTGGGGTGTTACAGTTGATGTATACCTATTTTGGGGGCGTCACATGGGCAGCTTACATTAGTTAAAATAAACATTCATCCTTCAATGAATTAAATATACTTGTATGTAGGTGTGTTCATCGGTAAAAAACCAGACCGAACCGCCCCGAACAGAATAACGATAGTAATAAAAATTGGGTACCGATACCGGTACCGGTTGAACCGGTATACAGAACCGATTAGCCGGTCCGATACTGGATCGGTTTCGGTTTTTACCGGCTTGTACCGAAATTTCAAGCCAAAACTATTTTCAGCCCAAAAATTGGATTTTTAGCCCTAAAACTTTTGACCCAAACTTAAATACTGACTTGAATTATAGGGCTTAGTAAGATAGACCCATTACAGCCCAAACCCAAAAATATAAGCCAAAAATTAGCCCCCAATTGGTATATATTGTTACATGGTAATCATTTTATAAGGAAAATTTCCTTAAAGTTTTACCAATTTAATCAATATGGGACTTGGAGACAAGTAAATGGTAAAGGCTTCATTTGGTAGTGTTTTTAAAAAGAAAACTTTCTTAAATTTTTATAATCTAATCAATGTGAGACTTAGAAACAAGTTATGTAAGATGGTGCAATAAGTTTCCTTATGCGATTTCCTTGCATTCATTAGAGCATTCGTAATAGTTTCCTTATCTTTATCCCTACTCTGCAGTGTTATTGGGTCATTTGCAAAATAGAGATTCAATTCTTTCACTATGTACTCAACTGATTCCTTATATTGATTCCTTAAATAATGAAATTTAAAAGTTAAAAGTTAAAAGTTAAAATTTTCGATAGCCAAAATATCAAATTAATAATAATATTATAATTTATAAAAGACAGAGTATAATTTATCAATTATATTTCACTAAAAAATAATGTTTATTTTATTTTATATTTTTAGTAATTTATGAAGTGAGTATTGAATAGATTGTAGTTGCAAATGTACATAAGATTAATATTAACTTTTAAAAAGTTAATTTGTGATATTTTTTAATTTAAATTTAATATGATTCATTTAAAATTTAAAAATAATAAATTTTATAATTATTATTACGTTTATAATATTTATAATTATATTGACATAAATTAAATAAATTTATATCAGTTTTAAATTTGAATATGTTTGAAATTAATTTTTAAAATATAAGTTAATATTAAGTTTATAATTTGAAAATAAAGTAGTAAAAAAATGTCAAGATGTGTATGATTGATGAGTTGTCTACTTAAATGAGGGTGTGAACTATCATTTTGTATATATAGAGAATGGTCTTTTGACTCCCTCATTCTGGGGAATAAAATCCTATATAGGGATTAAAATAGAGAGTGAAACAAGGATAAAGAAGCTGTTGGATAATGATTTGTTGATGCATTCTTCAAAATTGGAGATAAAGAGTTAATTAGAGAAACTGTTGTTAATGCTCTTAGTGTGTGAATTTGATTTGATGAGAGTCTAAGTTGGTATTTACATTCCAATATTAAATTTACATCCCTATATTAAATAATAATAATTTAATTACTTGTTATCTTGAATTCATTATTACATGTGGGACTTAGAAACAAGTTATGTGAGATAGTACCATAAGTTATTCAATAGTGTCATTATAAGGGTCAAGTTATTTACATCACTATTAGTGTCATTATAGCGGATTTGATGAAGGTAAAGTTGGTATTTACATCCCAATATTAATATAATTAATAAATAATCATGCTTTGATTACTTGTTATCTTGAATTCATTATTACATGATAATTCTATTTATAAGGAACATTTCCTTAAAGTTTTACCAATTTAGCCAATATGGGACTTGGAGACTTGGAGACAACCAACTAGGCAAATACTAAGCCACACCAAATTTCAAAACATCCCACATTGTCTAGTACGTTATCTCTTGTCTTACCTCTATTCTATAAATAGAGGAGACTTTCAAGTTAATTTTACATGGTTGGACAAAAAAACATCCCACATTGTCTAGTATGACATCTCTTGTCTTACCTCTACTATATAAATAGAGGAGACTTTCAAGTTAATGTTACATGGTTAGACAAAACTATCCCACATTGTCTAATATGCCATCTCTTGTCTTACCTCTATTTTATAAATAGAGGAGACTTTTTACATGGTTAGACAAAAAAGTATTAAAGAATTGATGTTTCAAGTTATTTTTTAATATATTATTTAAATAACTGGTACAATCGGTTCATTTCGGTATTTACCGACCAAGCCAAACACCTTACTGAAACCGGAACCGAAAATTCGGTATGTACCGGTACCGAACTGGTTCATATTTGCACCGAACTGACCGGTTCGAACCGGTTCGATTTCCCTAAAAATCGAATAAACCGATCGGTTTGAACACCCCTACTTGTATGAGTCCATCTGCTGGCAGGTCAATCCTGCTGGACTTGGGCAACTTACATTAGTTAAAATAAAATAGACTCTAGTTGGGGTCCAATATCTTTAGGCCAAATTAGGCCTTTGGTCGTTTCAGTCTTCGGGCCAGACAAGTCTGAAGGCCAGGCCGAGCCAGGTTTTTTGAAAGGCCAGGACGGGGCGTGCATTAGCCAAAAAATTATGGTCTGTTTATAGCCTTGTAGGCCAGGCCGGACCTTTCCAGGCCTGGTTTTGACCAGGCCGGGCTCAAGCTGGACCAAGGCTAAGTCGCAGGCACATGTCATTTGTGCACCATTAAATGGAATGTTTAAGAACTTTCTACAATTCATGCAACACTAAATGAGAGAAACTCCTGTTCAAAATACAGGTGGAAACAATGGCAACTCACGGCTGGTCACTGCTAAGCAATTCAAGGAGTTGGGACCGCCAGAGTTTTTGGGAAAACCAGAGCCACTTAAGGCAAAGGCATAGATTAAACAGATTACCAAGATATTTGATGTCTTGGGATGCACCGAAGAACAAAAAAGTTCCATTTGCCACCTTTATGTTGCGCGAAGAGGTAGATTAATGGTGGGAATCTATAAAACGTATTCATATGTCCGTACTTAAGATGTCTTGCGAGAGTTTCCAATAATTTTTCAACGACAAGTACTTTCCAAAAAGTATTCGTCACATGAACGAGGTGAAATTCATCAAACTGGAGCAGAACAATATGATTGTATCACAATACGAGGCAAAGTTTGCAGAGTTATCCCGATTTGCATCCCATTTGGTAGATAATGAGGAATGAATGACGCGAATGTTTCTAAAAGGTTTGAAACCCGAAATTCGTCAACATCTCATCTCTTATAAACTCTGTTTGTATTCAGATGTTGTGAATAAAACTCAATTATTGGAGCAGAATTATGAGTCAGCTCAACCAAAAGACGGGAACCGACAACACAATAATAATCATACCAGTGGCAACATTCATCAAAGTAGTGATAACCAACGTGCCAAAAATGGTAACCACTTCGGTGGTAATAATGGCCAAGATAATAGGAGAGGTGAGTCAAGTAAAAATTTTAAGAAGAGAACATTCAACAATAATGGGAAGACGTCGGCAGCAGCACCATCACCAGTAACAATTTATAGGGGAGGAGAGTACCACCGGTTAGATGTTACAGATACGGAGAGGAGGGACACATAAGTTCAAACTGTACATAGCCTTCCAAGGTATGTTTTAGTTGTGGAAAAGAACATCACATAGCTCGATTTTTTCTTGTAGCGAAGTCAAGTCCAGCTAAGATAGTGGCACCAAAGGCTGTCATAAACAAGTCAAAATCGGTGGTTCAAGGGAGAACGTTTTTCGTGACTTCTTAAAAGGCGAGGAACCCGAACAAAGTTATCACGGGTAAGCTAATCATAAACTCTTAAAAATTCTATACTTTAATAGATACCGGTTCTACCCATTCTTTTATTTCACTTGCTTGTGCTCAACATTTGAACTTGACCCCTGAGAAATTAGACTTTGACTTATCTATTGAAACTCCGTTAGAAGAAACCTTCATTACATCCACTATTTATAAATCTTGTTTGATTCAAGTTGGCACCATCACATTACCTGTTGGTCTCATCTCTTTAAAGATACTTGCATTTGATGTGATTTTAGGGATTAATTTGTTAACTACTCATCATGCTAAAATTGATTATTTTTGTAAGGTTGTTAGTTTTCATATTCCTAACCAACCTATTATACGAATTTAGGCAACCAAACCACTAAAGTCAATCACTGTCATATCAACCCATAAAACCATTCATTTATTGAAAAACGGATGTCAAACTTTCTTAGCCCATGTCACGGATTTAAATAAAAATATGTCAGATTTGAATGATATTTCTATTGTTAATAAATTTTCTAGTGTATTCCCTGAAAAACTTCCTGTCCTACCCCCACAACGTGAAATCGAATTTTGTATCGACCTTGAACCTGGTACAAAACCCATTTCCAAAGCCCCATATCAAATGGCTCCTATTAAACTTCAGGAGTTAAAAACCCAACTGCAGGAGTTGTTAGACATCAGTTTCATTAGTCATAGTACGTCTCCTTGAGGTGCTCATGTTCTATTCATAAAGAAGAAAAATGGAATTATGCGACTTTAAATTGACTATCGGGAGTTGAATCATGTCACCATAAAAAATAGGTACCCGTTGCATCACATTGATGACTTGTTTGACCAGTTGCAAGGCGTTAAATTCTTTTCAAAGATCGATCTTCGTTCTGGATATCATTAGTTAAAGATTAAAACTGATGATATTCTAAAGACTGCTTTCAGAACTCGGTACAGACATTACGAATTCCTAGTAATATCTTTTGGATTGACTAATTCTCCTGTGGCTTTCATGGATATGATGAACCAAGTATTCAAGGAATATTTTGATCATTTTGTGGTTATTTTTATTGATGGAATTATCATCTATTCCAAAAGTCGTGAAGATTAGAGCAACACTTGAAGCTAATACTCCGAAAGCTTCGTGAAAACAAGCTATACGCCAAGTTGAAGAAATGCGAGTTTTGGCTTGAGGAAGTAGCATTTCTTGGGCACGTGATATCGAAGTATGGAATATCAGTTGACCCGAAAAAGATTGAAGCAATTCAAAGTTGGGAGCAAACTAAGTCAGTAACCGAAGTACGTAGATTTCTGGGCTTAGCTGGTTATTATCGAAATCTAAGATTCGTTGAAAGATTTTCTCGAATCGCTACTCCATTAACTAAGCTGACTCAAAAAGATACAAAATTCGGATGGAGAGAAGAATGTAAGAAGAGCTTCCAACAACTCAAGAGGAGACTCATTTCAGCACCTGTTCTAACAATACCATCAAGTTCGGAGGGATGTGTCATCTACAGCGATGCTTCAGGCAGAGATTTAGGATGTATTCTCAAGCAACATGGGAAAGTCATAGCCTATGCCTCACGAAAACTCAAAGAATATGAGAGAAATTATCCTACTCATGATCTAGAGTTGGCAGCAGCCATTTTCGCGTTAAAGATCTGGAGGCACTACCTGTATGAGGAGAAAGTGGAGATCTATACAGATCATAAAAGCCTCAAATATTTCTTCACCAAAAAGGAACTCAACATGCAGCAACGACGTTGGCTTGAGATGTTTAAAGATTACGACTTTACCAATCAATACCATCTTGGAAAAACGAACGTGGTAGCTGACGCGTTGAGTAGATGATCATATGCGGGTACGAGTGCGATATTGTCAACACAAAGGCCCATTTTGTATGACTTACAAAGGATGGAGATAGAGTTAAAGACTCCAGGGACCCACGTGATGATTACAAACATACGAGTAGAACCGACTTTAATCGATAAAGTTAAAGTTGATCAAGCTACAAACCTAGAGCTGATGAGTATGAAGAAGAAAGTACAAGAAGGAGTTATTCCAGAAGAAAAAATCGACGAAAAATGAATACTTCGAGTCAACTCCAGACTTTGTGTTCCTAACGACTCTGAATTGAAGTATAAAATCATGATGGAGGCATACAACACACTGTTTGTAATCCATTTCGACATATATTTTGGTGGAACAATATGAAGAGAGAGATCGCAGAGTTTATCTCAAGGTGTTTAACATTTCAACGTGTTAAGGTGGAGCATCAAGTACCAAAAGGTCCATTGCAACCACTTAAAATTTAAGAATAGATGTGGGAGCACATTAACATGGATTTCGTTACTAGTCTTCCCAAGGTTTCTCAAGGCATAGATGCAATTTGGGTCATTGTCGATAGATTAATCAAGTCTGCTCATTTCTTGCCTATACGAGAAACTCATTCACTTGAACGTCTTGCTCATATGTACATAAATGATATTGTGAGATTGCATGGTATGCCAATATCCATAGTTTCTTATCGAGACCCAAGATTCACTTCACGATTTTGGGTCAGTTTGCAGAAAGCTATGGGCACTGATTTACGATTCAGTTATGTAGATCATCCTCAGATGGATGGGCAATCGGAGAGAAATATTCAAAATCTTGAAGATCTATTAAGACTCTATGTCCTAGACTTCAAAGGAAGTTGGGACAAGTATTTGCCATTGGTGAAATTCTCCTACAACAACAGTTATCAAGCAAGTATAGGCATGGCTCCATTCGAGGCGTTGTATGGATGAAAGTATCGTTCTCCAGTGTACTGGGATGAGGTGGGTGAAGAAACGTTATTGGGTCCAGAAATGGTACACATGACTATGGAAAAGATTCAAATAATCCGACAACGTATACAAACCTCACAAGATCGACAAAAAAGTTATGCTGATCTTCATCGAAAGGACGTAGAGTTCAATGTTAGAGATCTTGTATTGTTACGTGTTGCTCCATTGAAAGAAGTTACGAGATTCAGAAAGAGAGGAAATCTCAACCCTCGATTCATTGGTCCATTTGAAATCCTCGATCGAGTAGGAATTATGGCCTATAGGCTCGTTTTACCGCCAAGTATGTCTCGTGTTCATAATGTTTTTCACATATCCATGCTACGTAAATATGTGAAAGATCTGAACCATGTTATTGAATTAGAACCAGATGAGATAGTAGAAGATTTAACGTATGAGGAGATACCTGTTAAAATCTTGGATAAGAAGGAACATATTTTACGCTCAAAGGTAATGCCTCAAGTCAAAGTTTTATAGAGAAACCACGATATTGAGGAAATGACCTGGGAGTTGGAATCTGATATGAAAAAAAAGGTATCCTCACCTTTTTGACATACCAGGTACGTACATCAATTTCGAGGACGAAATTTCATAAGGAGGGGAGGTTGTAAGACTCCAACTTTTTATGAATAAAGATTTAATTATTATTTTGAATAATAAAGTGTTGATTTGATATAATGCTTTAGTTATGGGTGAAATGTGCAAATTTTGCGAAGTAAGCAAGTTGTTATAAAATATTCATTTGGTCGGGAAATATTCGTACGACGACGCAATCATTGGTAAACCATATAACGGAATAATTTTTCTGATATAGAAAGCGACATAAATAAACTTTTATAAAAATAACAGCAAGACTTTTATCGTTAACTATTAAAATACCCGGCGATAAAAATACAGTAATATGCGTGGTTGCACAGTAACACACAGTATTTCATAGTATCTTTGATTATTGATTCTTACGTAAGATGTGACGCCCCCAAAATAGGTCCACAGAACCCATTATGAGTCACTAAATACATGGTACAGAAACAACTACAAACTTCATTATTATAATTGTCGTACAAAATAGGACAACACATACGCTGTGAGTTTAAATACAAATATTATCTTCTAGAGAATATCCAAACTCAAATAAGTCCTCATAAAAATCATTGATACACTATTTTACAAAATAGTGAGGACTGCTAAAACGACTGTCTAGAACCATCATTCCATTTCTCGACTAGTTCCCGCTATATTCTCGCCTGCTGAGAAGAAAAATGAAACAAAAAGGAAAAGGGTGAGCTTAACTAGCCCAGTAAAGAATATCATGACTAAAGAAAATTAAATTATCAATAGCATTCGTCAGTAATAAATCAGAGATTTAGAACATAAGGTAGATAATAAAACTTTTCAACCATAGTTGCAACGGAACGAGCAATCCATTAGAAGAGTTAAATAGACCATAAAGTCTATTATCTTCTCCTTATTAAAAGTTCACTGACAATGTTTTATCTATGTAACATCAATCAATAGTTCATGTCCACAATCATGTGAATAACTCATAATCATAATTGTGGTTCTAAATTCCTCTTCACACCCAGGACGAAGATAATTTTCATCACCTGTCTTTACCTGAAACATCAAAGATCATGGTTATACCAAATCACAGTTCCTGTTCATAATCATACTAATAAATTCATATTTGCACTAAGGGCCAAAGATTTTCATCAACAGTTCATCTTTGCACTACAGGCCAAAGATATTCAACAACGGGTAATCTTAGCACTACGGGCTAAAAATATTCAACAACATGTCATCTTTGCACTACAGGCCAAAGATATTCAACATCAAATCATCTTTGCACTACATGCCAAAGATTTTCAACAACATGTCATCTTTGCACTACAGGCTAAAGATATTCATATCTCAAAGAAATACATAATCATTTCAGAATTTATATAAATAATAATTATAACCATGTTGATCAATTCACTTTTACACTTAAGCTAAAGATATTCAATTGTAAATTTAATGGTCATGATCATACCAGTCAACATTTCAACTTTGCACTACTGGCCAAAGAGAACCCATAGTCACGATCATACCAATAATCTATTCATCTTTACACTCAAGTCAAAGAGAAATTTCATCATCAGGATTATAAAAATGTTATATATGATAATAAAAACAATATGATCAAAACATGAATTTATCTCTGTGACATCAATCAATATACATCTTGAATCAAATATTCATCTTTGCACTACGAGCCAAATATATTCATTCGTATCACCAGTTGGTCATGTTCATCTTTGTACTACAGGCCAAAGATATTCATCAGGTAATCATTCATCTTTGCACTACAGGCCAAATATATTCATCTAGTATCACCATTTAAGACTAATGATGATGAAAAATATCTTAAAGAAACGAATCTAGTGAGATTAAAGGACAAAGATTAGGGATTCGTACTTTAGTTTATCTAAGTTCCAAAATACTCCATAATAATCAATTGTGGAGCAAAATTCAAGAATGAAGATCAAAATATGGATACAATAAAAGATAGTAACCATAATAGACAACTTGGACAAAGAAAAGAAAATTTAATTTTTCTGTGAATAGTGTCATGTACGTGAATAGTGTCGTATACGTGAATAGTAACTCTGACACGAAATATAACAATTTCATAAGAAATATCATACTTCGTGAATCGTACCGTATTCGTAAATAGTGTTGTACACGTGAATAGTGCCGTATACGTGAATAATAATCTCGATATAAAAATGTAAAATTTCATAATAAAATTCATACCAATATTTTGATATAATGATATTGAACGAAATAACATCATTTACGAAAAAAATAACATCCCTTACCTTAAAAGAATAGTATTTCTGGCTGAAATATTGGATATAATATCGAAGGAAAGTTATACTGAAAAGCAATTATCAAAGTATCTAAATACTCACAAAAATACGCTTGATATTATAGAAAGAGAAAACTTCTGATTCTTGTGTGATTTTCAATTCTAACTGAGTACCCTATTATAAGAAAATGACAGAACGCCAAAGCAGACTAAAATTTAATAAAATAATTTTCAGTACAATTTTTTCACGCACACCACACTTGAAATTTCTCAGCACACCAACAAGGACAAGAGTGGGGCCCACCTTCTAGAAAATCTCACCAAAATCTTTTAAATTTAAACAAAAATCAAAAACTTCAATAATTCATAATAAATAGCCATTTTATCAGAAAAATACTAATTTTATGTTCATTTCATAGGAAATTTAATTCTCTACAACTTTTTAGAAGAAATTTTTTCCAAATTCCAAACAAAAAATGACCGAAATCCACATACGGATGATTTTTAATACCTCCATTTCGACAAAATACTGATAAAATACCTCAACATTAATTCTTTCATTTATATCCACATAAAATAAATATTTTCTTATCATATAAATCAATAATTAATTACTCACAAATAATATTACATAATCACAATAATGACAACCATGTCGTTCTCAGGAAAGAAGGGGGTTTTCCGATAAGGATTTCTCCTTAGTGGCGCGCAATTAGGTAACCAAACTCCTTTCCTAGACAGAACTTTCTTATACATTACGAATAATGCTATCTAATAATATTATTCAAATAATATGAATTATTGATTTGATAATGGAAGTCACTCAGTTTCGTTCAATAATTACCACAGTAATTGTTGCATAGTATCGCATATTATTGATTCAATTATTGTCACAGTATCATCTACACAAGATTTTATATTATTAAATCAATAATTGACACGACATAATTATTCATATTATTAGTAAGCATTATTAACAATGTCTAGAAAATTCTGTCGAGGAAAAGGGTTAGGTTATATAATTGCGCATCAATAAGGATAAATCCTTATCGGAAAGCCCCCTCTTTCTTAAGAATGATCTGGTTGTTAATATTGTGAGCTTATAATATTATTTATGAATAATTATTATGTGGTGAATATTGACTCAATTTTGATATAAATGAAAGAATTTGTTGAAAGTTTGGCAATTATTTTCTCCGATAAAATATTCATTTAAATATATTATTATAATATTACATTATAATAATGTGATAATAAAATAAAATAATTTTTTTATAATTCAAATGGTATTATTATTATTATAATATATAATTTTTAACATGTGAATAAAAGTGGAGTGAATGTTATCATTTTTATTCCGTGCACGTTTTGAATTATGCACATTATTTTCTAAAGTTGAAATATTCTCCTGCAAAGCTTTTGTTTTCAAATAGTGTGGGCCCCAGCCATTGTAAAATGTGAGAATTGTCTATAAAGCTTTGTTTCAAAGTATGGCCCCAAGGAAATGAAAGGAGTTAGGCAGAAAAGAAGTTAAGAAAAGTTGGGCTTGGAGAAAAAAATGAAATGTTAGGCAGGATGCATTATTTTTCTCCCTCCGTTGCGCTATAAATGGAGGGGTAACCCTCCTTCCTCAACACACCATTTCAATATCAGAAATTCTTATTATATAGTATTGTGAGTATTTCTCTTGAGTATAAGGATACTTTGAGTGTAGTTTTTTGTGCAAGATTTTCTCAGAATAATATTCGATATTTCAATCAAATCTAATTTCTACTAAGGTAAATGATATTATTTTATTGCAATACTCGTAAGAAATATTATTTTCTTTCATACTCTATATTATGTAAGGGATATTATTTCATTTCATATTCCTAAATTTAAACTTACTATGGTAAGTATTGCTTCTATAATTCCTGAAATGATTAGAAATTTCTTAAGTTTTGCGCTTCATCTAATATCATTTCACTAGAATATTGGTCTGAACTTTCTTATTAAATTTTAAACTTTTCATGCATAAGTACTATTCATACATACGGTACTATTCACGAGTACTATTCACAACAGAATTTAATTTTCTTTTCTGTCCAAATTATTTTTGATACATGAATATCATTCTTGAATTTTACTTCACGAATAATTATCATGTTGACAAGACATTTTTGAACTCTTGATAAATTGAATTATAAATATCTAATATTTATCCTTTATCTCACTTGATTGAATTTTTATATCATTGTCATCATCCTCATGCTTATGTTGTGTTAAAAGTCATCTTTGGCCCGTAGTGCAAAGATAGAATGTTGATTGGTATGATTATAACCAGGAATTATGTATTGGTATAATCATGACATTTAATGTTACAGATAAGGTTGTAGTGAAAGTCCTCTTTTGCCCGTAGTGCATAGATGGACATGTGTTTGACATGATCATGACCACTGGTGATACTAACGAATATCCTTGGCTCGTAGTGTATGAATAATTCGTTGATTTGAAATAATTATTGAATGATGTTACAGGGATAACAAATTAATGATGAACTTTTAAATTATAGATGATAGTAGATATCATGCTCTAATTGACTCTTCTAATGGATTGTTGTTTCCGCTGCAGTTGTTGATCTAAAACTTGTTGTTTATTGTATTATATTAGATTTTTTCCTGTTGAAGACTAAATGATAATTTATTCTACATTATCTTAGTCATAATATTTTTTATTGGGCTAATTAAGCTCACCCTTTTTCTTTTGGTTCCATTGTTCTTCTTAGGAGGCTAGAATGTAGTTGTGACTAGTCGGAGAGTGGAGTAATGGTCCAAGATGATTATTATAGCAATCCTCACTATTTTATAAAATAGTGTAATAATAATTGTAATGAATACTTTATTTGAATTTGGATATTGTTTACAAAATAATATTTTGTATTAAAACTCTCAGCGTATGTGTTGTCATATTTTGTACGACAGTTGTATTAATGAAGTTTGGATTTAATTTTTGTACCATGTATTTGACGACTCATAATGGGTTGTGTGGACCTATTTTGGGGGCGTCACAACTCATTCTAATTATAATTGAATGAATCATTACACTCCATTATATTCTCTTTTCTATACCCTTTTTTTATAAAACGAGTATATTATTACTATTACAATATCAAGATTCACATAAAAGATAAATAAATAAACTCATAAATAAGCATCTCATAAATATAATTGAGAACCGTCATCAATCTTAATCACTAAGTTAAAATCTCATCAGATTATTTTATAGATATACAATGACATTGTTTTTATACAATAATTGGATGCTAATTACATGCAATGTGTGTCATTTATGCCAAATACTATAGCTTTAATTTTAAAATAATAGATACCCCTTAGTCGAATTTCAATTAAGTATTGATTGTTTACTATTTAATATTATTTTAAGTATTAAATATAATTTTAATTTTTTTACTATTTTTTATTGTAATATTTTCTTATTTCAATGCAAAAGCAATATTGACACTCTTAGTTTTCGCAAGTGAAATTTATTTAAGTGAAATTCAAATAGACTAATATTTAATTTTCATATATATCTACAGTCAACTGTCCACGTGTCGCATCCTTAGTCCACCTCGAGAGGCGAGCCATCGTCAAAATAACGATATACTACCACATCGCCAAAAGCATATCAAATCATTGTGACCCTTTCCCCCTGCCCCTCTCTCTCTCCATAAATTATCAAATTCGCTTTTCTCCCTCTTTCCAGCACCTTTTTGCTCTAATTAAACCTTTTTTTCTCGCTACCCTAATTCCCCAATTCCACCCAATTATCTAGGGTTTTTACAGGTAATACAGACATATCTTTTGGGAATTGTGGTTAGGGCTGAGAGAGATGAGCTTCCAAGATCTCGAAGCGGGTCGTTCGGTGGGTTTGAGAAGGGGTTTGGCAAATGGAAAACAAGATCCGACCCAAGCCGTGGCTTCGGGTATCTTTCAGATCAACACAGCAGTTTCTACCTTTCAGAGGCTCGTCAATACCCTCGGAACCCCTAAGGACACACCAGAGCTCCGGGAGAAGCTGTGAGTTCTTTTTTCTTTTTCTCTTTCCTTAATTTTGTGGAGTTTGTGTACTATATGTGAATTACATATTGTCAATACTCAAATGGATTGTGTTGGATCTTCTTGATTTAAATATTTAACTTTGAATTTTTATTTTTTTTCGACGTGCATCGACTTCAATTGATCTAATTATAAAATTTAATTCAACAATTGTACAATTGTGACATATTAGGAGACTTTATTTAAGTATTTACCTCTTGCTCAATGGAAGAAGCTAAGATCAATTTAATATAGTCAGTTACTTTAGGTTTCAAGAACCTATCATTTTCACAATATCACTTGCATGAAGTCAACTTGTGGATACCACAGTGTTTCATCTACAAGATTTACATCCTGAGGAGTGGATATGATGTCGTGCATGCTTATGTAAATGAATTATGCTGAAGGTCTGTATGAGCTAAAGGAAGTAGGCAAAACGTGTTTAGTAGTCAAAGCGGATCATTCTTTTCTTGGGATTGCAGTCGGGGTTTGAGAGTGGGGACTGAACAATGGCCTCCTTGGCATACCCAATGCTACTGCTTAACCAAAGCTATTCAGCTAATCTTGAATCTCTTTATATGGATTTTATTTATATACTTCTGAGCTTGCCTTGGTCAGTTAGATAGTATTGTGGTTGACACGAGAATTCATTTCCATTTCATATGTATATATTGATGAAGAGATTTGACTTTTGAGTGCATATAAAGAATTATGATAGAATAGAAGGCCTTTTGCTCGACGTGGAAGCAGATGTAATCTTGTGGATATTAGTAAATGGTGCTTGTGCCTGAAAATCCTTTCTCCAACTTGAAAGCTGAACAAAGTTGAAGTTGATCCTTTGAAATATAATGTCACTAAATTGTAGATCAAGAAGAAGTTCAAAATGAAGTAGATGCCTTGAAAGCATATGAAGGGATTCCGGAGTTATCGTACCAAATGGGCCCTTAATATACTTTTTGAAGTCTAATACCAAGGGTTAGCCCAAGTGGTTGTGGGACATCTGTGTTAAGTGCATCAAGTATGTACTTGTCATGGGTTCAAAACTCCTTGTAAACAGGATTCTCTCTTTTTGGCCACACTAGGTTATCCGTGGGCTTATCTGGTGTGTTTGGTTTGTGCGGTATTGTGTGCATGGTAAGTATACCTACTGACCATGCACCCAAAGGATAGTGGTTGTGGGTTCTCCATTATATAAATAATTCTTTCAGATTGCTGACCATGGGATGGAAGAAATTCTGAAATTGTGTAAGGCTGAAAGTCGCCTGTGCTTTGGGATTTTATTGTTTCTAACATGGACAATTGATCTAAACTTTCTTATGCAAATGTAAAATCGGTGGCTGCTGAGTATATCACATAAATTAATAAGTAGCAATCATAGTTAAAACTCATTTTCAGCCATGGTATTTTTCTTCCCAATTAAGGCTATTTGATAGTATTTGCAATAGATTCTTGCACTTCCGCTGCACTTCCGAGATCATCATTTTTTTATTTGTATAAATTTTTAGAAACGGGAATGATATTTCCACTCCAAATTTTGCATTCGCTTCATTGTAGAACAAAATTTGCCTCCTTTTATGCGTACAATGGAACACATTTATGAATTTTCTTTTGAAATTATTCATTTGTGAAGAACATTTTGTTGAGGTTACGTATAAAAAATGAAAAGGAAGATTGTTTAAAGCAGAAGCAGGAAGAACAAATATGCATCTATAGACATCAATAGCAAGGTAAAAGAGGAAGAAATAAAAAAAAAAATTGCTACATGAAAAAGAAGAATTTTTGTTTAAGTAGAAGCAGGATTTATCTGGAAAACATGGCCCAAGCCCGCAGGCCGGGCTGCAGAATTTTAGCCCTGTAAATTCCGGGCGTTTTTGGCCCGCCCGTTTGGGACGTACCCAAAAAGTAGCATAAAATAGTCACGAATTGGTCTCGGCCCGCGGGCCGGGCTTTGGGCTGCAGTTTTTTAGCCCAGCAAAACCCGGGTCTTTTTAGTCCGCCCGTTTTTGGCCCGGCCCGCCACTCGCCCGGCCCGTTTGCCAGGTCTAAACAGGAAGAACAAATAGCTTGGTGGCCCTAGGGATTACATCAATGGCAAGGTAAAAGAGGAAGAAATAATTACACCTAGGGATCACCTCGTTGATTTCATCTGTTCTATTACTAGACTGTTTACCATTTTAACATATTAAATGACATTTTTATTCCAAAATAGCTTGGTGGCCCCTCACACTTAATTTGCACTTTTGCAGGCATAAGACAAGACTACATATTGGGCAGTTGGTAAAGGATACTTCAGCTAAACTTAAGCAAGCTAGTGAAACAGATCATCACGCGGAAGTCAGTGTAAGTTGGCCATCTTGGGGTCACTCTTGATGTACTACTAACTCTCTCTCTTTCTCTCTCTCTTCGTTTTCATTACAACTAGTGGACTTCTCTACTTATTCTAGTTTTGTTTGTTTTTTCTCCTAATAGGAAGTTATTTTTAGTGATTTTTTGCTCCATCAGATCCTTTTCATAGATTTTATTAAGTTTTGATTATAGCAGGAAGGGCAAGAGTCTATTTTATTCGGTTATCAAAAAAATTTCACAGGCTTGTCATAGTCTATTTTTGGTTTTATAAATGCAGATTTCTTGCTTGATTATAAGGTTGCTAAATTTTGAAAGAGCTTTTTCTGGCTTTCTCTGGGTTAATGATTTAAGAGCTCACATATACCATAGCTTGAATACCCTCAACATGCTGACACTTCAACCAGTGAGGTGTTCTAAGTTTTTGGTTCTCCTGATTCCTGGGTTAATAAAAATATTAAAAAAATGATGATATTTAATCAGAAAAAAGAAAAGAAAAAAGAATATTGAATTTAGTGATCAAGCTTTCTTGTTTGGTTGAGTATTTGTGCTTGCTTCATGCTTTCTCCTACATCTCTTTCTACTTATTTTTCCTTCAGCTCTTGTTATTTCTACAATGACAAAACTTGTTGTACCTTAGTGAAATCTACAAACTATAATGGAGTCCCTTGTAATCCATAATTCTCATCCAGAACTTGTACACCAAATTCTCAGCTATGCTTGGTTTATAGTTTTTTCAATTCTATTCTTTATTCTATATAAAAGTCCTAATGTTAGGATCCCGTCACTTTTAGAACTTTGGTCACCCTTCTACTCTCCTCTCTCCTCTCCTCTCCTCTCCTCTCTCCTCTTCTCTCCTCTCCTCTCCTCTCCTCTCCTCTCTTCCCAGGGGAATACTTACTTTGGCCATTCTAAAAACTCATGGACGGTTTATGATGTTCAGTCTATATTTTTATCTGTAGGCCAGCAAGAAAATTACAGATGCCAAACTAGCAAAAGATTTCCAAGCAGTTTTGAAAGAGTTTCAGAAGGCTCAGCGGCTTGCTGCTGAGAGGGAAACAGCATATACTCCTTTTGTTCCTCAAGCAGTTCTTCCGTCCAGGTAATAATTACTCAGCAGCCTATAATGGATGCATGGTTAGGTTCAAGGTTCCTTATTTTTCTTATTTTTCCTATAATGGATGCATGATTTATGAAATTGTATGTTTTTTCCTAACGCATGTTTTGCTTTGACAATATTCTGTGAACAGCTATACAGAAAGCGAGATAAATGTACCCTCAGATAAGAATCCAGAACAACGTGCTCTTCTTGTGGAATCTAGAAGGTAAATTCTACTTGAGTTTTTGTGTTTATAAGTTGAATTGCCAATATTATTTTTTTCATTGAACTTATCTAGGTGTAAAAGTAAGAATTAAAACTTCATCCACATCTTATTTTCCTAGATTTGTCAAAAGTTTGTTTGGACGTTCATTTATTGTAAGGTGAACTTTTTTTGTAAACAGTTCCTTTGTCATTACAATGTTGGAGAACTCTGTCACTGCTGAAGGTTATGAAAATTTTGAAGCTTATTAGATATATTAAATTTCATGCTACCCCCAAAAACAAGGTCCATGGGGAGGGGAAACTTGCTAACTTTCATTATAACTTATATGAACACAAATTATGGAAAGCATACAACTAGAATGGTTTAGGTACCGAGCTCTTTAAGTTATAATCCGCTGCCTGTAGAATATGGTCTGCATTTCCTTTTTCAGTTGCCTTAATTTTATAGACACTTCCAAATATTCAACGAGTAGATATCAGTAGATTTTCTGCTTGCTTTCTTCTATAGTTCATTCACTATGACAACCTCTCTCCGGTTCCTATTCTCACTTGTAAGGACATCATTTGATATTTACAATGTAATGTGTGCTTTGAATAGTATTGAGTTGAGCACAAAGTGGAACAATTTAGCAGGGAAGAAGCAGTTATTCATCAGATTAAGAGCCGTTTTCAAGTAGTGTTTGGTCGATTATGGATTAATCAATATTAGATTGATTTGTCTGAAGTGTGTGTTAACAAAATGGTGGCAGTGCTGATTTTACATAAAAAATGAAGGAGTGGGCTCAGGATATACTTATTACTGAAACAATTAATTATGATGTAATTGACTAAAATGACCCTCAAATTATCTCTCTACTTCATTAAGAAAGTTCTGTAAAAATCTTGTCTCCCTTAGCATCCGAGTTATTGTACTACAGGCAGGAAGTTTTGCTGTTGGATAATGAGATTGCCTTCAATGAGGCTATAATAGACGAAAGGGAGCAGGGAATACAAGAAATCCAGAACCAGATTGGAGAAGTAAATGAGATTTTCAAAGATCTTGCTGTTCTGGTTCACGAGCAAGGAGCTATGATTGGTGAGACATGCTTTCTTTGGAACCAATATTCTTTTAATTTATTCTCTCTTTTTACATTGATTTTTTATTTTATTTTGATATTCATGATATTTAATGCAAACAAACTCTATTTTTCAGATGATATTGGCTCCAATGTTGAGAATTCTCATGCAGCAACTGCGCAGGGAAAATCCCAACTTGTCAAAGCAGCAAAGACACAAAGATCGAACTCATCTCTGGTATACTAGACTATATCTCTGATCTGTAGATTGTTGTTTATCCGGCATTAATTTAGAAGATCCACCTGAACATTCTTTTCAGTGGGGTTGTAGTGTGGATATCATTGTTTAAACTCTAAAGACTAGAAACTACGACAGTTCCATTTTTCATTTGGTTAACATTTTACTTGATTACTGCTGCCATCCGAGAATTCTCATTACCAGTGTTAAATATCCGCTTTGCATCCCTTTTGTTAGTATTTCGAGCCTTAATTGCCATTATAGTTTCTACTTCTAATTGCCACTTCTCAAAAAAAGGTGGTGTGTTTATGGTGGGGTGGTTTTTTTGTTTGTTTTTGGGTGTGGGGCAGTTATATTTTGGTCCGACGCACCTACTACAAGCATAGTTGTTGCTTAGGTATCACAAGAAATGGTCTTACTGGCTGACTTCACTTTAACAACTGACATTCGGCCCAATGGTCTTTAATTTGCCCATTTATGTTGGATCACAATATCCATATTATATTGTCAATGATAGCAATCTCTCTTATCTTTATGCTTAAATTTTTAAGGTAGATATTAACTTTTGCAATTTTTTTCTTCTAATCTATGCAGACTTGCTTGCTCTTGGTAATTTTCGGAATCGTGCTTCTCATTGTCATTGTAGTACTGGTAGCCTAAGCAGGAGATTATTTCAATTTTTTCTTAAAGATAACTGATGATTGACAACAAAAAGTAAAACAGAAGGCCTGTGCTCTGGAACGCACAGATGATTTCTTCGTTGATCTCTATTGTTTTTTAATGTCGATTTCCAAGTGGTTGGATTAGTGGATTGTGCCACTCTTTATATGACAAACATATGGCATGGTATTGATAGTAAGTTGCTTCTGTTTTCAGGGTGCATTTTCTACTCTTGTAAATTGTTCAGTGTTTGGGGGTTTAGGGTTTGCTCTAGTTTGTTGTGTATGTTTTATTTAAAAAAAACAAACAAATAAAGATTATAATTTGGAAGTTCTTACTTGATGCATTTGAAATTTGAAGTGGTATCAATTATTCCATTTGAATTTTCAGCTTTTAATAGAGATTTACTTGCACTTTAGATGGCTTCAGTAACTTTAGTGCGACTTGTAAGAGACTAATTGCAGAATTTATTTTGTCACGTATTTGTTGTGTTGCTGAATGAGTATTGATGGAAATTTAAAGATGGACGTATTTTTACTAGCTTTTCAATAGATGACTTCTTAAACCTCAAAATGCTGCGTGTAGGGGTGGTGTGGGGTGGGGGGGGATATTCGGACCCTACTATCATTATGAATGGATACTCTTCTCTGAGATAGAACTGTACTAAAAAAAATCACAAAAACAAAATTATTCATTTTGAACAATAAATAAACGACGATTAATCAACACTCAACAACGGATTTTCCAACAAGCCTTTTATAGTTAGGGCTCTAGGAAATCTGAGTATTGTTTCTGTCAAGCAGAGCAACTTTTACTTTAAGAGAGTTTATTAAGAAATATCATTTCTTCAGTAAAGGATCACATTCTGAACACCAAGTTGGTTTTGCTTTGCTTCATCCATCATCGCCTTCCAAGCTTAATGAATACTCGTATACTCCTTTATTCCAAAATTAGACATATTTTAACTGTCCCCGTATGTGCAAAACAAAGACAGCGAAATAGTACAAATTAGTACAAGCTTCTCTAATTTATCATTGTTTGGGTTTACCTTGGCTAATATCACACATTTACATTTGGTAAAAACAAGATCAAACTTTTTTAGCATTTGACGAAAGAAGGCCCATCTGCTCCGTAAGCTTTTGCATCTGAGCCTTTGGCCCCCCATTTGCAAATGGCTTCAATTCATTTGTCTTAGGAGATTCTATAGGTGGAGTAGAATCCATCTCCTCGGTGTCTGTGGCTAGCGGGCTCTGCGCGAGAAACTGTTCCCATGAGGGGTCACCTGAACTAAATAGCTTTTGCATCTCATCGAGCAAAGACTTGTCCCAGTCGATATCCTCATCAGGAGAGAAACTGTCAATGTCTAAGGGCAGGTTTCCATCGTCAGGTAACTGGGTTGGATCCAGGAATACACTGGGATTATCAACATTGCTTTCCGGAACCATTCCTTGTAACTTAGACAACTCAGGGATAGGGATGCCGCTGGGAGGAATACTGACAGAGGACAACTCTTGTGACCCAACTAGTGGGCTTATATCTGGAAAATTTGTAGTTCTAACCGCATCAGAAGTCACACCAAGAGGTAAAGACTGAACCTCAGACATTGAAGCTGAAGAGCCACTAGATGTAACCCCAGAAGCTGATGGCATATATGATTGCCCAGAAGTTGGTGGGACCTCGTGAAGCGTCACTCCTGAGGCATGAACTGAAGCACTTCCATCGTCTACAAATGCATTGGATGGCGATGAAACATCACTAAAGAGGTAACTGTCAGAACCATTGTTGAAGGTCTCCCGCAGAGGAGATGCATCCAGATTCATAATCTGACTGAGCATTGCTTTTGCCGCCTCATTTGTGTAAGGCTGGTACTTGACAATCTGTCCACCAGCAGGAGAGACCAAATCATCGTCTGGAACATCTGGCTTAAGCCTCCTTTTTTTGTTGCCTTCAGTTATGCGCCTGTTGCTCTCGTTTTGCTGCTGTACAAATTGCGCCAAAAAGCCAGGGCTATTCACAGTTTTTGCCAGGAATGACATCATTTGTTGTTGCCTTTGCTCCATCCCTTGAAGGCGCTGCACCATCACTTGTAACTGAGTATCAGTAGTCTGTTGCTGCTGCCTCAACCTGACAAGCTCTTGCATAAGCACATTCTTGTCCCTTTTTAGCCTCTCAACCTCCTCCTCAAGCCCAAATTTCCCCAATTCAACACAAGAGCTTTGTCCATGCGCTTGTTGTGGTTGCTGATTTTGCCCCTGAGCTGGTTTCCGGCGGACAATACCCCTGAGCAAATGCCTTTGACCTCTTAAAAATCCCTCATTAGCAAACTCCCAACGGTCTGGATCAACCTTCCTGAATCCCTGTTCATCCAAGTCCGCAAAAGAAATTAGATAATACGGTGGGAGAATAGAATCACAATCAAATCAGTCTAATCAATAGCGAGAGAATGTCAATTTGTCCATAATATTACAACTCAAACAAAAGAATATGAATTAAGAGCAGGTCATCTATAAAAGAGTATATGTTTTGAAACAGTTCTTATGCATTGTCTAACTAAAACTAGAATCACAATTATATAGAGACGAGCAACAGAAAATGCTAAAAAATCACAATATCATTGAGTGTCGCACAATCAAGCAGAAAAATTTAGACTGTATAAGGTATTCCTTTTGTTCTATCTTAAATTATTCTCAAGTGAAGGCAATTAGGCTGCATAATGTAGGAAATATAAGCAACAGAAAAGAACTGATGTCTGGTTCACCAAATCCTCTGTTCTCAAATGATTGTTCTCATAGTTGTTACGGCGCCACGGCGAGTCATGGCGGTAGCCGACTGCCTGGACGCCTAGGCGACAAGGCGACCGCCATGGCGTCCGTATGGCGACAAGTCGTTTACAATGTGTAATTTATATATTATTTATTTTACATAACTATATTAGCAATAAAATTTCATATACATTAAAACTCAAAACATAACACTATGAAATAACATTAAATATATTTTTAAATCCCATTGATAGTGTTATATAATATATATATATATAGTGTATTATTAAATTAATAATTAAGTGTATATACTATATAGTATTTATTTTCAAATTATTTCATGCAACTATCCTACATATTAAATATATTTATTTTTTAAAATTAAAATATACATAGTTAATTAAATATTATATTTTATTTAAAATATTATATATAGTTAATAGTTAAGTGTATATAGCATTTATTTTTAGTTAATATCATAGTTATTTTTTATGTATTTATTTCATTATCATTAAATTATTTTTTAGTATTTATTTTATTTTTATTATTTTTGTTTATTTAAATATATGTATATAATATTATTTTATTTTATTTTTTATGGTATCATAATTATTTAATTAATACCTATAGAAATTTATAGAAATTTAATTATTTTTTAACATATTATTTGTTGTTTATTTAAATATATATTAATTTCTTTTTAATATATATGATATATATTAAATATAATATTTTTTTATTTATTTTATTTTATATATAATATATAAATAAATTTATACATATATAAATATATATAAATAAATTTTTATATATATATATTTATATATGTATAAATTTATACATATATAAATTTATATTATATATAGAGACCCAGTAGTATTCGACCTAGCAGCAAAGCAAAAAAAATACATCAGAGACGTCTAGAAACAGAGAAAAACTAGGGGAAAAAAAATAGAGAAGAGAAGAGAATCAGTCGATAAAAAAGGAGAAGTCCAGAAACAGAGGAGAAGAGAAGAGAAGAACCTCGTCGCCGAACTTGGAGCTAGTCGAAGGAGGCGTCGCCGTCGTCGTCACCTCTCGCTGCGAAGTCGAAGGTGATAGCTGGTCGGAGGTTCGCGATGGGTGTGGGTCTGCAGAGGATAGAGTTGGTCAGAGCTGGTTCGCGATGGGTCTTCTTCTATCTTCTTCGCGATCGATTTCAGCAGATAAGGGTTTTGTCTTATTTTTTATTTGATGGGTCATGGGTTAGCCCATGGGTAAAATCAGTTGGATCAGTGCTTCCAAGACGGCCACCTAGGCAGCTCGGCGTCGAGTTGCCTAGGCGGCCGCCTTGGAAGCACTGACTTAAGTCGCCGTACGCCTTGGACACTTTTTATCGCCGGGACGCCAAGGCGACGCCATAACAACTATGATTGTTCCTGCCCTATACAGCATGAGTTCCTATAAGATCTGACAAAATATTCATTGAAAAGCT
Organism: Panax japonicus; assembly: GCA_020205505.1. Lineage (NCBI taxonomy): Eukaryota > Viridiplantae > Streptophyta > Magnoliopsida > Apiales > Araliaceae > Panax > Panax japonicus. Next base: position 13,414,491 of record CM035113.1, read on the forward strand.
CCCAATGCATAAGGCAAAAGCGCTGCAAAAAACGGCACTCTGTTCCAAGGCTAACCTATATGCATTACCCGACCACAAAATATACTAGCATTCTCTAGATCCAAACTCCACACAGTGGGGAAACAAGCACATCTCCAAAGAATTCTCCTACCCCACAGTTAAAACCCCTTAATCTGGAGAAGATCTTCACAGAAGAGGGTCTGACAGTAAATAAACAATGAGAATGAGACTCGCCATCGTGCATACACATAACACACAATCTTTTTAGGCCTATAACTGACACATATCGTTAGTTTGAAGTCAACCAAGGACAAAAGACCACAGAATAGCATTAATTTTTTAGGGTAGTTTGCTTTGCAAACATAAGAAGTTTGAAAAAATGAACCACAAGACAATAACCCAGTAAGTGGAAAAAGATAAAGAGTTCACAAGAGAGGATTGGCAGTGTCCAAATGTTTGGCTATTGAAAGTAGGGGGGAAACAAAGACCAGCACACAACCACAACCAACCCATCTTTATAGGGATAAATAATGTTTTGGTCACTGTACTGGGGTCCGGTTTTCATTTTGGTAACCGAAACTTTTTTTCTTACAATCGAATTACTGTACTCTCACATATTACAAAATGGTCATTACTTTTATTTTCCATCCAAAAAGCATACGGAAATCGTGAGTGACATGATGACTATGCAAGCAGGCCCCATTTATTGCTTACGTGGAGCAAAGGAAATGAAAAGAGACAGATTCCAAAATTCCACCAAAACTATTAACTACTTCACCTCAATAATTCCAAAACTAATAATAATAATAATAATAATTTCAGAATAATAATAAAATACTAATAATAATAATAATAATTTTGAAATAATAATAATAGTATTAATAATAATTTCAAAATAATAATAATAATTTTTAAATAATAATAATAATTTGTTTTTTTATTTTAATGAAGAATAAAAAATAATTTGTCAAATTCACCCTTACTAAAATAATTTAATTTAATAAAATAATAAAAATATATTAAATTGATAACAAAATTTGACTGACCACGTTTTAATATATATAAAAAATTGACTGACCACATTATCAATTTGTTATCAAATTGATAACAAAATTTTAATATATATGACAGCTTTTTAAAATACAGAATTTTTTTAAAAAAAAGCTTTTTTTTGAAAATGTGACTTTTTTAAAAAACAGTTTTTTTTTAAAAAACAGCTTTTTAAAAAAAATAGAATTTTAAAATGACCAAATCTGTTGTTAAAAAAATTCTATTTTTTAAAAAATAGAATTTTTTTAACAAAGTAACGTTTTTTTAAAAAATTAACATTTTAAAATTCTGTTTTTTTTAAAAAAGCTGTTTTTTAAAAAAATTCTGTATTTTTAAATAAGTCTGTTTTTAAAAAAATTCTATTTTTTTTAAAATAGAATTTTTAAAAAAAATTATAACTCTTAATTTATAATTTCTTTTTTAAATACAGATTTTTTTAACATAATTTCTTTTTTTAAAAACGTAAAAATACAGAATTTTTGAAAAACAGCTTTTTGAAAAACGTTAATTTCTTTTTTAAAAAACGTTAATTTCTTTTTAAAATACATATTTTTTGATTTCTTTTTTAAATACAGAATTTTTAAAATACAGAATTTTTAATTTCGTTTTTAAATACAGAAATTTTAAAATTTTTAAAATTATTATTTCCTCCCTTAATTGAACAACATAATTAAATCTGTTGTTCCACCTTTTGCGTACGGTGGAAATATTTTTATTATTTTATTAATTTAAATTATTTTAGTTATTCAACAGATTTAATTATGTTATTCAATTAAGGGAGGAAATAATAATTTTAAAAATTTTAAAATTTCTGTATTTAAAAAAGAAATTAAAAATTCTGTATTTAAAAAAGAAATCAAAAATTCAGAATTTAAAAAAGAAATTAACGTTTTTAAAAAAAGAAATTAACGTTTTTCAAAAAGCTGTTTTTCAAAAATTCTGTATTTTAACGTTTTTAAAAAAAGAAATTATGTTAAAATTTTGTTATCAATTTGATAACAAATTGATAACGTGGTCAGTCAATTTGTTATATATATTAAAACGTGGTTAGTCAAATTATGTTATCAATTTAATATATTTTTATTATTTTATTAATTTAAATTATTTTAGTAAGGGTAAATTTGATAAATTATTTTTTATTCTCCATTAAAATAAAAAAACAAATTATTATTATTATTTTGAAATTATTATTAATACTATTATTATTATTTCAAAATTATTATTATTATTAGTATTTTATTATTATTTTGAAATTATTATTATTATTATTATTAGTTTTGGAATTATTGAGGTGAAGTAGTTAATAGTTTTGGTGGAATTTTGGAATCTGTCTCTTTTCATTTCCTTTGCTCCACGTAAGCAAAAAATAGGGCATGCTTGCACAGTTATCATGTCACTCACGATTTCCGTCTGCTTTTTGGACGGAAAATAAAAGTAATGACCATTTTGTAATATGTGAGTACAGTAATTCGATTGTAAGAAAAAAAGTTTCGGTTACCAAAATGAAAATCGGACCCTAGTACAATGACCAAAACGTTATTTATCCCCATCTTTATAACATGCACAAAACTAGGGAGTAGACTTGTATATGCTTCTTGTAGCAACTTCATTATTTGGAAAAAAAATAGGAGGGGCAGAGATAATAAAAGCTTGCTCCCTCAGGAAGAAATAAGGTTGTTATCCCATTATCTATAGGCATTTTTTCATCTTCCAATGTGCTAATTGGCAACAAATAAGATATTTGTACTTTCTGTGATATTTTCTTATTGGGCCAAGATGCAAGAGTTAGACAAAAGGGTACATGACAGGCCTACCTGACCAAATCCCGCATAGGTAATAACACACTCAAAGAAATAATCTTAATTCTTAACTGCATATAGAGGACTGTAACACCTCGTGTATCTGTCTGAAAAGTAGAGAACCATAATAGGTAAATTGAACTATCCTTGTAGAAAGGGAATATTCATTAAAAAAAGGTAATTGGATCTCCAAATAGGCCAACGCTTGACCTACCACCTAGAAGGACAAACCACAATTGAATTCCTCATGATCAAATTTTGAAGAAATCAATACCCAAATCAAAAGTCTTCAATCGTCTATGCTTACTACAAGGATTTCATTCCAAATCACCCTTATCTATGCTAAAACGCAAAATTCAGAGAACCGCAGCTCCCTAGCCCATAAATAGACCATAGAAATAAATCTCAAACATTGAGCTGATTTTCCTTGGAATAGTCTATAATAATGAGAGAAGAAATCTAGGAATTCTTACAATTCCAGCCACAACTCCTTCCAGAACAAATTCCCTATACTACTCAAACATGAACCTAATAGGAAAGATAGATCTGAATATTCCTGGGATTTTCCGGTCCAAGACCAGAGCAGTATGTATCCCCAATATTCTTCCAAATATCATATTTTCTTTATAACTAGATATGAAAATGACTTTTGCTTCTCAGAGGACATCCATAACCCTTTTATCAAAAAAACACTATTCCTAACTATCACATTTCAATATCCGCCTATCCTTCCAATTGTATCTTTTATCATTTAGATAGAGAAAAAAGATTTTGTTAATAGAAGAGGGAGAGATAGAACGGTGAACAAGGAGCCATCCCAAAGTGGAATTTAAGAATAAAACAAATAAACAAAAAGCAATGCACTTAATGAGTTCGCCAATCTGTCTGTCTGAAACACACAAAGTAACCATAGTGCAAAGTCTCAAATCATATTTTAATCCAACATATTGAGAGGTAGAACCAAGTACCAACCATGGTTGTTAAGATCGCAGTTCAGATCTTAGGATCACACTAATTCAAACCAATCTGGATCTCATATTGTGATCCAGAATCCAGATATCAACCTTAATGATCTACTGCTTTTACATATATAGTTTATTGGTTGGCCTCAAGTGTTTGGGGGACACTAGCCATTTATCCTATTTTCTGGTCCATTTAAATCCTGGAATAACATGTCAAACATTAATAAACCTTCTTCAGGCTACCCCTCTAATGCATAAACACCCTTCCCTTTAGCATTTCTTTATAATCGGTCCTTAACAGGGGTTTATGTCTCCTTATTTTATCCACACCATTGCTGGCAATGACTATTCTTCTTGTTATGTGATTAAATACAAACTATATTGGCTTCTCACTGCTCCTCTTTTCTTATACTTTCTGTTCCTCCAGTTCTTTTTTTACTGTTTTTATTAGTTTCCTCACTAAATTGTAACATAGCATTTCATTGCTCCCTGTTTCGCATCGAAAAACTATTAAGCCTTATAGACTCATAGTAGTTCTTGGACGTTCAAGTTGTTATGTACTCTTGACTTTGTACTAATTTTCAGCTCCACTCTCATGTGTTTCTGATTTATTTCTAACATTACCTAAATCATTCAGCCTGGCTAATTTACCCCTCCCACACAATGCATAAGAAAGACAACACTGGCCAATAGCATATATCGATATACAGACCCAAAACTGTCCAAGTTTGTCTGGAGTACTAATGCTAAATATTTTGTTACCAAGATATTAAGAAAACATAACTGGCCCGGGTATCAAGGCTTTGGCCTAAATTTGTCCTCAATTAGAGTTCTGATGAAACATTCTAGAGTCTACCAACCACATTCAACTTGAACGTATTTAACTAATAACATAAACTATATCAACCAAGAAGAAATCAATCAGAAGATATAACTCCAGAAAAGTAATTAACCCAAATTTGCAAGCTAAGAAGAACCACCAACAAAAGCAACAACTATATTTTAAAAATCAATATCTTTCCCAAAATCACACTAGTTTGATGTAATCTACTGACCTGCATCCAAATCATACTTTGCAGCATTTGCCATCTTTGAAGCTTCACAACTTCCCCTTAGTTGGTTTCTATACATATTCAACCATGATTCAAAGTATCGGCCGTTACGCCAACATATTGGCTTATCGGTTAGTTATTCATGTAAAGGGTCACTTTCAATGAAATTTCGGCAACTCAGCGTAACGTAGCAGCTTCAAACCAAATAAAGGAGAAATCACAACGTAAAGGAAGCTTTCGGTGAAGTTTCGGCAACTTGGCATAACATTGCAGTTTTTGACCAAATAACAGAGAAATTACGGCATAAAGAGGAGAAACGCCACCAAATAAAATCGAATATATTAAAAGCTATAAAAGGAAGATGACAAAAGAAAACAAACTTTTCCCTATAAATTAAACTTAAATGTACCTATGTAATACCTAGTTAAGTATAACTTAGAAAAAGTAACCAAAAATATTGTACTTCAACTGTACATAATTAAGTTAATTGTACTTAAAAATATACTTATATAGCACTTATTTAAATATAACTAAAACATATAAAAAAATTGTATTTAATATATAATTAGTTAAGCTAAATTGTACCTATATAGTATCCAGTTAAGTACAACTTGAAAAATTTAGAAAAAACTGCACTTGAAATATACTTACTATGTTAAATTGTACAGAAATTATACCTAAATAGTATCTAATTAAGTACAACTTGAAAATTTTTGAAAAAATTGCCCTTAAATATACTTGGTTAAGTTATTTGTACTTAAATTTTACATAACATGTGTGCTCTATTTGAACATGTGTGCTCAACCATTTGACCTAAGACAACATCAATATCAACTTTATTCAAACGTAAATTTGATTAAACATATATGCGAGATGTTTGTATTATGATTTGGACAATGCACTACATAGTATTTTTTGTGAATTTAATTGATTCATTTTGATGTTCTTATTATTTAGAATTTTTTCATAATTTTTTAACTTTTTTTTGAAGCTCCTAACTAGCTAACGGTGTATATCACTTGAAAGCAATACCAAAACTAATACCAAGTCAAAAAATGACCTTCCGAAACATAAGCCGCTACAGCATCTTTGAACCATGTCTTTTACTCACCAAAACACCCAGAAAAGCACATTTAATACAGGATGCTATTAACCAAACTAACTCCCACAAAAATAGAAAATCAAATAAAAAAAACTAAAAAGTGCTCCATTTGAAAGCACAATACTTTCTTTTTCTCCAAAATCCCTATAGAAGTGTAGCATGCTCCGCATAAAACTAAAACAAATTTGGAGTTTAAAACAGAAAAATTATACAAGATCTTCCAACAATATAATTTCTGCCTATTGCTATTCTGATTCCACCATAACTTCATACTTATTATCCTTGAAAAAAACTTTAAATATTTAATTAAATCACTAATTTTGGGACATCCAAGGAAGTATGATTTTTCAAAAGTGAAGTTAATTTGTAATAGTTTTACTTTTTGCTTGCGTAAATCATCATTATAAACAAGAAGTTATCCAAGATGTCAAGAACTAACAAGAAGACAATTCAAAAAAAAAAGAGAATGAAAAGGGAAAAAAGGAATTTTCATACATAAGTATTCAACTGGCGCACGAAGCTTGAAAAGTTATTGTGCTTGAAGTACTTGGGCAAAAGGTCTCTAGCAAATTCCGGCGGGTCCCAAACGATGAAGCTGTTGTTTGTGGCACTCCACGACACGATTTTATCAGTCGAAGGATCATCCACCATATCATAAGTTTTGGCGAGGAACGGAGGTGGAGCATTCGCCGTTGTCATTGGAGCCGGAGCAGGCGGAGCTCCGCCGTCTGCAGAATATATCCCGCCGTTCGCGGTTGCCATATCCCCAGTGGAAAAAGTTAATCAATGGGCAAATCAGAGGAGCGCCAACAAGATTTTGATTTCTGATAGAAAAGAGCGGAGATATAATCTTTGTTAGGGTTAAGAGATGGTTGAATTGTGTGCCGTTGATTGGGATTATAAACCCTAGGTTTAACAGGGAGATAGAGATAGTGAGGAGAAAGGGCGGTGGTTGTACGGTCACGGGAGAAATGAATAATGGCTACTGGTAGTAATAGTATTTGAAAGGGTAAAATAACTACTCCAGTAAAATAATATAATCGAGAAAGTGATTTTCTAGTTTTTTAATTTAAAATATTTTTATCACATAATAAATTATACTTATTAAATATGAAGAGGGAATTAAAATAAGAAAAATATAAAATATTTAATGTTAAGGATATAATAGAAAAAATTATGTAATAATTTTGTTATTAAATGAAAGTCAACATTTAACATGAAATTATCTTAATTTTTAACATAGTTTTATTTTTAAATTTATTTTTTATTTATTTTTGAATCAATATTTCTATTAACGAACATTAAAATTCATGCTATCATTTTATTTTGCGAAAGAGTGATAATTAATTTAATCAAATTTCAATTTTTGGGTCACAATGTGGGTGAAACCTTGAATTTGAGCTATATGTTATTGTGGAGTATTTCTAACTGCTAAAATAATACTTCATCCGTCCCGAATTATATGTTGTTCTAGAGTTTTACACAGATACTAATATATTTGATAAAAATACTAAAATACTCTTATATGATGACTTTTTTGTTTTTCACAAAAAACCCACGTACTATGCAACTTTTCGTCTTCCTAAATTTCTTTCCACAAAAATTGTGAAATACTACTCCATACTCCTCAAGACATCATCGTTTCTTTTTCTCTTCATCTTCCTAATTCCTTTGCATTTTGTTTTATACGGAAACAACTTCATAGCCTTTGTCTTTGTTTTTCAAATGTAAAAGAAGGCAAAGGAACTCCGTTGTGCTTAATTCCGCCTCCGCAGGGGTATCGTGTTTCCGTCCAGTGGTCGGAGAGCTTGCACAAGGCTCCTGATGCTTTAGGATTTTGCTTCAATACAGAGAGGGCATATGTTATGCCTTCTGCTAAATGATTGAATCAAGGATATGAGAAGGCGTGAATCTTTATTGGTGAAAATATGAAAAGGATGCTTAAAAAAGGGAGAGGTGTGAATGAGAGTAATGACTATCAACAATTAGGGTAAAGGGCAAACTTGAAAAATAAAGGGAAAATGCAATGAAATCTTGAAAAAGCAGATATTGTGGGACAATTTTTTTTTGCTAAAATAGCATATAATTCGAGACGGATGGAGTATTCAATTAACATCGTCCTTCATATTACGCCAGTTACTTAATTGAAGTTGCTCAAACGATTAAAGAAAAGAAAGAACAACTTCTCTATGCTTTCACTTGGTCTTGTTGAATCAGTGGATTCAGAATCAGTTAGATTACTTTGATTTAGGACACCGATGTTAGACATTTAATTAAAAAGTTAATTGATTTTAGGGGGTGTTTGTTTAGAGTTGAATCTGAATGGCTGAATCGGTCAGTGCGTTTGTTTTTGTCTGAATGGCTAAATCGGTAAGATAAACGAGCTGAATGGCCAAGTCAGATTTTTTGAGCTGAATGAGCAGCTGAATGAAGTAAAAAAAATTAAAAAAATTAAAAAAAATATTAACTATTATATTAAGTAATATTAAATAAATTTACAACAATTTTAAATTTTTTTAGATAAGGTAAAATAATAAAGTTTTATCATTCATGTGAGACCCCAAATTTTATTAATAAAGATTTAAATTTCTCGAAATATTTTTTAAATATTATGGTATGGATTTGATATATTGTTATAGTTGTGGGTAATATTTATAAATTTTACAAAGTATGCAAGTTGTTGTATAATATTCGATTGGTCGGAGAATATATTCTTTTTGTCGAGGAATATCCGTATGATGGCACAATCATTGGTGGACCCCACAACGGAAGTATTATCGTAGTTAGAAAAATGACAGAATTATATTTTTATAAAAATAACGACGAAAGTATTACCGTTACAACTGTTGAACTACTCGGTAGTAAAAGTACAGTAATACGCGTGGTTGCATAGTAGCACACGGTAATGATTATTGATGCTTACGTAAGAAGTCACTCAGTTTTGTTTAATTATTGCTATAGTAATTGTTGCATCAAATCTCTCATATTATTGATTCGATTATTGTTACAGTATCATCTACATAATATGATATATTATTAAATCAATAATTGAGATGACAAAGTTATTCATATTATTATTTGCAATATTGACAATGTCTAGAAGTTCTATCAAGGAGAGGTTTGGTCACCTAATTGCGCGCCAATAAGGAGAAATTCTTATCGAAAAGCCTCCTCTTTCCTAGGAATGACCTGGTTGTTAAATATTATGAGTTATAATATTAATGATGAATAAGTTCGTGTTGATTAAAGATGAAATTGATAGTTCCATTGTGTTGAGATTATTAGTGTTAGTAGAAATCGACATTTATTTCGATAATAATTTATGTCTGCAGGTTATATTGACCAATCGGGTATTTGGGACACTTTTCGTGTCGGAGTACTATTCACGAGTTACTATTCACGGGGTACTATTCACCCGTAAAATATATTTCTTTTCGGTCCAAATTATTTTTGGGTACAATATTATTCCATGAGGAGATGTGCTAATTTTTCAGACCATTGGTTGAAATTATAATAGTAAATCATTATGGATCGTTGATTTAAAGTTTTAATAGTAACTTGTCCCTTCAGTTTTTCAAGAATTATTTGTCCCTTCGGTGTTTCAAGAGTTATTTGCCCCTTCGATGTTTCAAGAGTTAATTGCCCCTTCGCAAATAGTAGTTGTCTCTTCAATATTACCAAGAGTCATTTTGACCGTTCGTTAAGACCAATAGCCACTTTCAGTTCTTCTATAAATAGAAGCTCATTCCTTCATTATTTCTTACGAAATCACTGAAACTCTAAAGAGAGAAACTATAGAGAGAAAGAAGAAAAGTATTCTGCTACTTCACTTTTTCACTATCCAGTTTCTTCTAAGGTAAGAGATATTATTTATTGTACTCGTAAGGGGTATTATTTTATTCACGAAGAGAGCTTCTATTATTCTATTCTTTATTATTCTGTTGAAATAACCTGTATACGCGGTCTACCCTATACTTGGTGAAATTCTTCTGTTATTCCATTCTTTATTATTATGTTGGAATAACCTGTCTATGCGAAGTATCGCATACATGGTGAAATTCTGTTGTTATTCCATTCTTATTATTCTGTTGGAATAACCTGTTTATGCGAAGTACCGCATACATGATGAAATTCTTTTAATATTCCGTTCTTTATTATTCTGTCGGAATATCCTGTTTGTGCGTTTACGCCGGACCTGGTTTCATTATTTATTATTCTGTCGGAATATTCTGTCTATGCGTTTATGCCGGACCTGGTTCCATTATTTATTATTCTGTTGAGAATAACCTGTCTGTGCAGTCTATCGCACGCATGGTGAATCCTTCTGTTATTCCATTCTTTATTATTCTGTTAGAATAACCTGTCTATGTGGATTACCACATGCATGGTGAATGATCCTTCGTATTCATTCCTTATTAAATTGTGGAAATGATCTGTCTATGTGGATTACCGCATGGCGGGCGAAAATCCATTTGCAGTTTCATATATTCTATTATACTCAGTTGGTTAAAGCTTTGGCTTCTATACTCCATGAAATTAGTGGAATGTACTTGATATTTGCGCTTCATCTAGTATCTTTTCATGGAAATATTCTTCTGAGCATTCTTGAATTTTACTCCATAAAGCAGTATCATGTTGACAATTTGGACGTTATTGAGTTCAGGATAAATTAACTTATTAATCTTTAAAATTTATTCTTGAACTTTTTTTATTGAATTATTATGTCATTGTCATCATCCTCATGCTTATATTGTGATGAAAGTCATATTTGGCTTACATGCATAGATGAACTTGGTATGATTATGATCAGGGATTATTCGGTATAATCATGACCATAATGTGACGAATGATGTGGTAAAAGTCCTCATTGGCCTGTAGTTCATTGGTGGACAGTTGTTGGTATGATTATGACAAGGGATTATTCGGTATAGTCATGACCATTGATGATTACATGAATATCCTTGGCCGTGGAGCAGGGATGATTTAATTTTATTTATTAAGCTGAGTCTCAGCGATAAAGTTGATGAAAAAATTTTTAAATCATAGAAGATAGTAGATTTTATACCTTACTTGACTCTTCTAATGGATTGCTTGATCCGCTGCAGTTAAACTTGTTGTCTATTATATTCTATCAGTTTAACATTGTTGAAGGCTAATGATAATTTATTTTGCATTATCTTAGTCATAATATTTCTTACTGGGCTAGTTGAGCTTACCCTTTCTTTCACTGTTCTCTTCAGGAAATGAGAATGTAGCTGGGACTAGTCGGGGAACAGAGTGATGGTCCTAGATGGTGCATTAGTAGTCTTCACTATTCTGTGAAATAGTGTGATAATAAATATAATGAGGACTCTATTGAGTGTGGATATTATCTAGATAACAATATTTGTATTAAAACTCACAGCCTATATTTTATCGTATTTTACACGACTGTTGTATAATTAAGTTGTATTTGTATTCAGTACCTTGTATCTGACGACCCAAGATGGGTGATGTATACCTGTTTTGGGGACGTCACAATTCAGATGTTTCAGACATGTTAATTATCAAATAGCTTTTTTCATTAGTTGGCATGCTTGTGATAGTCAGAGTTAAGCTAAATTATACTTCATTCGTTCCTTAATATAGGTCGTTTTAGATATGTGCACAAGAATTAAGTAAATGGTTGAAAAACATTAACTATATTATCAATTGTCTATAATACCCTTCACCTCACTTATCTCATAAATATGGATTAAAAAATTAGGTGGAGTAATAAGGGGCAATTTGGAAAAATAATAATCAATTCTCCTAGATAACCACAAACGACAAATAATTAGGAATAAAAAAAAGTCTAAAATGACCTACATATAGGAATGGAGGGAGAACTTTTGACGCCCCCAAAATAGGTATACAACACCCATTCTGAGTCGCCAAATACATGGTACATAAAATAAACTACAACTTAAATAATACAATTGTCGTGCAAAATACGACAACACATACTGTGAGTTCAAATACAAATATTGTCTTATAGACAATATCCACACTCAAATAAGTCTTCATTACAATGATTCAAACACTATTTTACAGAAATATTGAGGACTGCTAAAACATCTTTCTAAAACCATCACTCCATACCCCGACTAAATCCTGATATGTTCTCACCTCCTGAGAAGAAAAATAGAACAAAAAGGAAAAGGGTGAGCTCAACTAGACCAGTACAAAATATTATGACTAAGATAATATAAAACAAATTATCATTAGTTTTCAACAGGGAAAAATCTGATAAAATATAATAGACAACAAGTTTTAGATTAACAACTGTAGCGGAAACAACAATCCATTAGAAGAGTCAAGTAAAGAATGAGTTCTACTATCTTCTAAGATTTAAAAGTCCATCATCAATATTTTATCCCTGTAACAACAATCAATATACATCTTTAATCAATATTCATCTTTGCACTACAAGCCAAAGATATTTATTTGTATCACCAGTTGGTCATGTTCATCTCAACACGTGTTCATCTTTGCACTACGGGCCAAAGATATTCATCAGTTAATCATTCATCTTTGCACTACAGGCAAAAGATATTCAGTAATATCATCATTTAGGACTGAGGATGATGAAAAATATTTTAAAGAAAACGAATCCAGTGAGACAGAAGGACAAATATTAAGGATTCGTATAACAGTTTATCCAAGATCAATAATACTCCATGATAACCAATTTTGAAGCAGAATTCAAAAATAAAGATCAAAACATGGATACAATCAAAGATAGTAACCATAATAGACATCTTGGATAAAAAGAAGAAAATTTTATTTTTCGGTGAATAGTGCCGTATACGTGAATAGTAACCCCGACACAAAAAGTTCCAAATTTAATAAAAAGTTCAAACCAATATTTCAGCATAATGATATTGAAGAAAATAACATCATTTAAGAAGAAAATAACATCCCTTACCTCAAAATAATCGTACTTCTTACTGAATTGCAGATATAGTGCTGACAGAAACTTGTACTGAATAGAAACTCTCAAAGTATCTAAATACTCACAAAAATACGCTCGATAATCTAGATAGAAATAGAGCTTGTTTCTGGTGTGATTTTTAATTCTAACCTAAGCGTCTATTTAAAGGAAAATGCTAGAACGCCACAGGAGACTAAAATAATAAAATATATTATTTTTTTCATTTTTCTCTTACGCAACCTAAGTTGCCAACAAAGACCAGCCACCTTTGAACCAAAAATCAGCAGCCCACATGTTTTCAAATAAGAGTGGGTCGCCATAATTTAATAAAAATTATTTTATTTTCCGAAACTTCAGTAATTCATAGAAAATAGCCCATTTATCAGAAAAATACGAATTTTATGTCCATTCTGCCTGAAATCGAATTCTCTACAACTTTGTAGTTTTGAGTTTTTCCAAATTCTAAACATAAAATATCCGAAATCTACAAACGGATGATTTTTAATACCTCCAAACCGACAAAATACTGATAAAATACTTCAGCATTAATTCCTTCATTTTTATCCACTTAAAATAAATATATCCATCATTTATATCCACATAAAATAAATATTTCTTTATCATATAAATCAATAATTAATTATTCACAAATAATATTACAGAATCACAATTATGACAACCAGGCCGTTCCCAAGAAAGAGGGGGCTTTCCAATAAGAATTTCTCCTTACTGGCGCGCAATTAGGTGACCAAACCTCTCCTTGACAGAACTTTCTAGACATTGCCAATAATATTATCTAATAATATTATTCAAATAATATGAATTATTGATCTGATAATGGGAAATACTGTGCAGTGATAATTATTGAAACAAAAATAATATAAAATATCAACGTAGAAATTATTGAATCAATAAAATAAAATATTGAACAGTAATTACTGTAACAATTATTGAGTAGTGCCTTCTTACGTAAGAATCAACAATTCAAAAATACTGTGCATCCACGCGTATTACTGTATTTTAACCACCGGGTATCCCAACAGTGTTAACGGTAACAACTACGCCGTTATTTGTAAAAACTCAAATTTGTCATTTTTTTCATCCGACCGTTATTCTGTTATGGGGCCCACTAATGACTGCGCCGTCGTACGAATATTCCCCGACAACAAGAATATTCCATGACCAAACGAATATTCCCCGACAACAATGATTATTTTATAACCACTTGCTTATTTTGCAAAATTTGCACATTTCACCCATAACCAAAATATTATATCAATTTAACACCTTATTATTCATAATAATAATTAGAGGAAATTCGATTTTATTTATAATAAGTTGGGGTCTTACAACCTCCCCTCCTTATGAAATTTTGTCCTCGAAATTGACGTACGTACCTGGTGTTTCGAAAAGGTGAGGATACCTCGCTTTCATTTCTGATTCCAACTCCCAGGTCATTTCTTCAATAGCATGGTTTCTCCACAAAACCTTAACTTGTGGTATAACCTTCGTGCGTAGGACATGCTCTTTCCTATCCAAGATCTTAACAGGTACTTCTTCGTACGTTAAATCTTCGGCTATCTCGTCTGGTTCTAAAGCAATAATATGGTTCGGGTCTTTACATATTTACGAAGCATAGATATGTGAAAAAAATTATGAACACGAGACATACTTGGGGGTAATGCGAGTCTATAGACCACATTTCCTATTCGGTCAAGAATCTCAAATGGACCAACAAATCTTGGATTGAGCTTTCCTCTCTTTCCAAATCTTGTAACTCCCTTCCATGGAGCAACACGTAACAGTACATGATCTCCAATATTAAACTCCACGTCCTTTCTATGAAGATCAGCATAACTCTTTTGTCGATCTTGTGAGGTTTGAATACGTTGTCGAATCATTTGGATCTTTTCTGTAGTCATGCGTATTAATTATGGTCCCAACACGTTGCTTTTCCCACCTCGTCCCATCATACTGGAGAACGACACTTTCGTCCATACAACGCCTCAAATGGAGCCATGCCTATACTTGCTTGATAACTATTATTGTAGGAGAATTCTACCAATGGCAAGTACTTATCCCAACTCCTTTTGAAATATAGGACACAAAGTCTTAATTGATCTTCAAGAGTTTGAATAGTCCTCTCTGATTGCCCGTCCGTTTGAGGATGGTATGCCGAGCTGAATCGTAAATCCATGCTCATAGCTTTCTGCAAGCTAACCCAAAATCTTGAAGTGAATCTTGGGTCACGATCCGAAACTATGGATACTGGCATGCCATGCAATCTCACAATCTCATTCACGTACATACGAGCAAGACGTTCAAGGGAATAAGTTTCTCGTATCGGTAAGAAATAGGCAGACTTGGTTAATCTATCAACAATAACCCAAATCGCATCTATGCCTTGAGAAACTTTGGGAAGACCAGTAACGAAATCCATAGTAATGTGTTCCCACTTCCATTCCGGAATCTCAAGTGGTTGCAATGGACCCTTTGGCACTTGATGCTCCGCATTTACACGTTGACAGGTTAAACACCTCGAGATAAACTCCGCGATCTTTCTCTTCATATTATTCCACCGAAATGTATGTCGAATATCATGATACATTTCGGTACTCCCAGGATGAATTGTAAACGGTGTGTTGTGTGCCTCCATCATAATTCTATGCTTCAAATCAGAGTCATTAGAAACATAAATTCTGGAGTTGAATCTAAGTATTCCTTGTTCATCGATTCTCGCTTCTGGAATAACACCTTCTTACACATTCTTCTTCATACGTATCAGCTCCAGGTCCGTAGCTTGAGCAGCTTTAACTTTATCAATTAAAGTTGGTTCTACTCGTATATTCTCCATCATCATGTGGGTCCCTAGAGTCTTTAATTCTACCTCCATCCTTTGCAAGTCATATAGAATGGGCCTTTGCATTGACAATATCGAACTCATACTCGCATATGATCTTCTACTCAATGCGTCAGCTACTACGTTCGCTTTTCCAAGATGATATTGAATAGTGTGATCGTAATCTTTTAATAGTTCAAGCCAACGTCGTTGCCGCATGTTAATTTCTTTTTGGGTGAAGAAATATTTGAGGCTTTTATGGTCCGTATAAATCTCCACTTTCTCCCCATACAAGTAGTGTCTCCAAATTTTCAACGCGAATACGACTGCTGCCAACTCCAGATCATGAGTAGGATAATTCCTCTCATATTCTTTGAGTTGTCGTGAGGCATAGGCTATGACTTTTCCATGTTGCATGAGAACACATCCTAACCCTTTGCCTAAAGCATCGCTGTAGATAACAAATCCATCCGTACCAGATGGTATTGCCAGAACAGGTGCCGAAATGAGTCTCCTCTTGAGCTCTTGGAAACTCTTCTCGCATTCCTTGCTCCATACAAATTTTGTATCTTTCCTGAGTCAGCTGAGTTAACGGAGTAGCGATTCGAGAAAATCCTTCCACGAATCTCCGATAATAACCAGCTAAGCCCAGAAAGCTGCGTACTTCGGTCACCGACTTCGGTTGCTCCCAACTTTGTATTGCTTCAATCTTCGTCGGGTCAACAGATACTCCATGTTTTGACACCACGTGCCCAACGAATGCTACTTCCTCAAGCCAGAACTCACATTTCTTCAGCTAGGCATAAAGCATGTTTTCACGAAGCCTTTCAAGTATCAGCTTCAAATGGTGCTTATAATCTTCACGGCTTTTGGAATAGATGAGGATGTCATCAATAAAGACAACAACGAAGTGATCCAAATATTCTTTGAATACACGGTTCATCATAACTATAAAAGCAGCTGGAGTATTAGTCAATACAAAAGACATGACTAAGAATTCATAATGCCTGTACCGAGTTCTGAAGGCAGTCTTTGGAATATCCTTAGTTTTAATCTTCTGCTGATGATATCCAGAACGAAGGTCGATCTTTGAAAAGAATTATGCTCCTTGCAACTGGTCGAACAGGTCATCAATGCGAGGTAACGTGTGACGCCCCCAAAATTAGGTATTCATCACCCACTTTGAGTCGTCAGATATCATTTTATAAAAATCAAATATAAATTTTATTTATACAACTGTTGAACTGTTGCATAGAATACGACCACAGTTAACTGTGAGTTTTAATACAATATAGTCTCATAGACAGTATCCAAACTCAAATTAATAAAATGCCATATAAAATACAGCAGCAAATATTTCAAGACCCCAAAGAAGAACGAGAAGATTACTATCATATTCATTCTAATGAGGTGCACTTTTGGACGATTTCAAAGTTGGGTTCTCATAACCCTATTGTTGTTCACCAAAATCAATTATTAAGTGACTTATAAAATACGACACCCACATCTCAGGTCCTCAATACAATTATATATTGTATGTCATACCATTTTATAAGGTATTGAGAAACTTCGACAGTCTCAGACCATCACACTATCTCCCTGTTATCCCCGCTCGACCCAGCTACACTCTTATTACCTGAAAGGAATTGTGATGCAAAAGGGTGAGCACAACAAGCCCAGTAAAGAATATCATGCCTAAAGATAACTACATTATGTGACAACCCGAGAAATTAGACAATTTATGAAAATCTTAAATGATTGATTTAAGGTTAAATAATAGATCTAGACAGAAAATAAGTGTATGCGTTTGATGTTATTGGGATTGAATTTTGAGGATTTCAAAATTCGGTGAAGGATATAGGTGAATTATTCAGGATTAAGGATTTATGAGAATATGTTTTGTGTTTATGGTTATGTATGTGTTCAGAATGTAGTTAAGGGTCAAGGGTTGACCAGATTAATTATATATGTGTCAAACCCTAATCGTATATTAAGAACATCAACGTTCGGTTAGAAAATCCTAGCGATTAATAAGAAATCCTAGAAACTGATTCTGGAAACCCTAATTACAGTTCCGGGAATTCGAAACCCTAATTTGGTGCATGAAACCCTAAATCGGGAACTTAATGGCATACGTGTAAATAATTATAGGATTAATTAGGGTTAATCTTCACAAATTGATTACAAAACCCTAATTCTGAATTTGAAACCCGATTTGATAATTTAAAAACCCTAATACCAGATCTGAAAACCCTAATTTCAGATTCTGATAAAATAAAACCCTAATCTGGGAATAGAAAGGAAAATTATAATGCTTTAATGCAATTAAGTATTATATTAATTAGGGAAAAGCTTAATTATCTAGCAAACCCTAATTTTTAGAATTTGTAAACCCTAATTTCTAATTATTAAACCCTAATTGCAGATTTGAGACCCTAACTTATAATTAGGGAAAAATGAAGGTGTTAATTTAATACTTTTAATGTTACTTAGGATATATTAATCCTAATTGTTAAAGTTATGCATATTAGAAAATTCTAATCTAATTACAAATATTTAATTTTTATTTTAGAAAATTATTTTCTATTAGAAACCCTAATTAGTGGGTTATAAACCCTAATCTGTAATTAGCAATTGTAATTAGGAAATACTAATCCCAATTAGTAAGATTTAATATATGATTAAGAAATTTTAATATAATTAGAAAAATTTAGAAAATTTAATTTTCTATTTTTTTGAAAATCTAAATTTGGAAAATATTAGAAACTAATTTGCTAAACTTGAGGGTTCAAACCCTAAACCCTAAATGCTCCAAACCCTAAACCCTAAGGGTTTGATTATCCAAAATTGCCATTAAAAATAAAATCAAAAAGACTAAATTACCCTTTGTTACATTATTGGAAACAATTGATGAATCTAGCAATTATTGAGTGGTTGTTCAACCACTCCACCAACTCCATGTGTCTACCAACAACTCCCATCAGCTAATTTTGACAGCCACTAGCAACAATAGATTAAAATATCTCTTAAATATGGCATATTAGTGAGAGAGAGCTCACTTTATATTTTCATTCTTGG
The DNA here is from genome assembly GCA_020205505.1 of Panax japonicus. Lineage (NCBI taxonomy): Eukaryota > Viridiplantae > Streptophyta > Magnoliopsida > Apiales > Araliaceae > Panax > Panax japonicus. The sequence continues at coordinate 13,433,325 of CM035113.1, forward strand.
CCAACCTTGTCTCTCTCATCCATTTCGAAATTTTAGAGTGAGAGGGAGTGAGAAGTTAGATCATGATCATCTTGTAGCAAGCTAAGGATCAGATCAATGTCAGAAATTATGGATCAAAGCTCAAAGTGGTACAAACCCTAAATTTTTGAAATCTTTAGAGTTTATGTTATTTGTTATAATTGATTGGTTAAACATGTGTAATAAGGTGTCAAATGATGATCTGGTTTGTCAAAACACAAACCCATAACATCAAAGTCCTCGAAATTAGCATTTTTGAAAATCTGGAAAAAAATTTAAGCTGAGGTCTGACAACGAATGTCAGAGCCTCTAGATCTTTTTCTGTTAGATATTTAATATGTTTGTTGTTTCAGATCTGTTCTATGACATGAGATATTTATTCTGAAACTTGAATTGGGGTCATAGAATGTTTAGATCTCTTATTATTTGCAGTCAAACATCGTTGACCGTTCACAGAAACTGAAAATCTGGGCAACCCAGAATTTCCAGAAATCTCTGACAAGGTTTTGAAGGCCATGAATCTTGCTGTGGTTTGCTTATTTGGACATGTTGTTGTTTTCATGTTATAGACTGGTATAGGAACTTCACAAGTATGCCTTTATATCACCTAGATCCGTATCAAAATGATAGAAATATGAGGTCGAACCTCAGTTGACCGACTGCTCGGTTAAAGATTCTGGAAAACCCAGAATCTTCAAGAACCAGCACCTGACATGTAGTTTGACTGGATTAAAATCTCATTTCTTGTTGTTGTTAGCCAGATATGTTAATGGGATGTTGTACCCTGACATCATTACTAAAATCATGAACCTTAATATCACTCATAACAAGCTCAGAACGCAAAGTATAAAGATCCAAAGTGGGTACCTTCAATTCTGTTAAACCCAGAAAAACGAAGAACACGTCTGACAGGTAGTTTGAGAGCTTAGATCTCTCAGTTGTAAAGTGTTATGGCCATGAAATTTGATTGTAATTGTAGTATTACACTTATACTACATGGTTAGAACAATAGCCATCCCAGAAACACACAGAACAAGAAATTAAAATCGGTCAAACAAGGACCCTCGTACACTGACAGTTTTCTGGGTTTGAAGCTCAAGAACACCAAGAACACCTATAGCGACGGTTCTGTCGCTATAGGGCCCTTTAGTGACAGTTTTATTTTTTATTTTCCGAAAAATGATTAAAAATTAGAAAAAATGGTTTTTAATTATTAAAAATACATAATAAATTATGAAAAATTATTTTAAAGTCTGAAAAATAGTTTTTAATTATTTTAAGTATATTTCATAAATATTTAATATTTTTGGAATATAAATGGTATTTATTTATTTAATTATAATATTAAATAAATTATTTAAAAATAATTTTAATTCATGAAAAATCATGAAAAATAATATTATGATAAAAGAAAATATTTTAAGTTATTTTTGATGACTTTTGATATTTTGTGATGAATTTCATTAATAATTTATATTAATGATAATTTTTTTATTTAATGAATATATTAAATAAATTATGAAAAAATAGAATTAATGTTTTAAAAATCATATAAAAATGATTTAAGTGTTATAAAAATATTTTAAGTTATAAAATATAACTTTTGATATTTTGGCATGAAAATATTAATAATTTAATAATAATAACAATTATCGGATAATGGATTTAAGTGTTTAAAAATCATATAATTATGATTTTAAGGTATTAAAAATACTTTGATATATTATAATTATATTATAATATTATGTAATGATTTTCATTAATATTTTATATTAAATAAATATTAATGATTAAGGTATTATGTGGTATTTAATTCATTTAAATACGATTTTAAGGATTGAAAAATGTTGATAAATGGTAATAATTATCTGAAAATTATTACGAGCCTAGGAAAAATGTTTTGACTGATAAGAAATTATCTGGGATAATTGTTAAGCATTTAAGCAGAGTTTAATTGAACTTAAACTCGAGTATTGTCCGGCTAGACCGCCGGGATGATAGAATTTTGTCGGTTTCAACTCAAACTGCAATAGTTTGACTTGATACCTAGTTTTATGTGTGTTATAGACTGATAGGATTATGTGCTATATGTTTAGGTTATTTTATGGATATAAATATAACAATATTATACTGTGATGATATTATTCTAATATTGGAGATCTATATTATTAATATTAGGTCTTCGGGGTAAAACGTTAAAAATTGCGTTGCGGTAATCAACGGTTCAGGCAAGTTTCTGTTACTTAACTCTAATAAGAGTAGTTTCTTCAAGCTTATGGTTAATCATTGCTGATTGCCATGAAATTTGTACTCTGTACATCTTGCATGTATAAGTCAGGTATGAAAGGCTGATCACCTTCATTACCAGTTGGTTCAGAAATGTTTGTTCATGTTTAAAACTTGTTCAGTCAAAAATTTGTTCGTGCTAGTTCTCAATTATATTGATGAATTATAGCAAGCTCATTATTCATACTCTTCAATTATGATATATCGTTATATTGTTGTATATAAACTTGCTGGGCAACTTTCATGCTCACCCTTGCTATATCATGATAAAACATTGCAGATAAGGCGAATGCGTTCGGGTACAGGAAAAGGTTAAGGTCAAGTTCAACTTAGGATAAAACGTGAGGCTATTTTGTAATAGTATAGTTTGATAAACGTGTTATATGTTAGAAAGTTTATGAATTATGTATTAAGTTAAGGTTACTCGACCTTGGGGAATAGTGTGTAATGTATTGTATAAACAATTTATAGTTTATATCTTCCGCAAATAATGATAGAAATAGTATACCGGATCCGAGGTGATTTGGGACCTGGATTCGGGGCTACTACACATTATCAATAACTTTCATCAATAATAAATCAGAGATTTAGAACATATGGTAGATGATAAAACTTTAATTTCAACCATAGTTACAGCGGAACGAGCAATCAATTAGAAGAGTCAAATAGACCATTAGATCCATTATCTTCTCTATGTTAAAAGTCCACCGATAATGTTTTATTCCTGTAACATGAATCAACAATTCATGTCCACAATCATATGAATAACTCATATTCATAATTGTGATTCTAAATTCCTTTTCGCACCTAGGACGAAGATAATTTTAATCACCTATCTTCACCTGAAATATCAAAAATCATAGTTATACCAAATCACAATTCCTGCTAACAATCATACTATTTAAATTCATCTTTGTACTACAAGCAAAGGTATACAACTGTAAAACCAAAAAAATGCTGAGACTCTACTTAATAAATAATTCACATCATCGAATCACTCATGCAATACGGCCAAGGATATTCGTTAATATAACATCCATGAATTATCCATGAACTACGACCAATAATATTCATTATTATCACATCTATGAATTAATATTTTATCGCTGGGGCTCAGCTCAATAATTAATCCACGTCATCAAATCATCCATGCACTACAGGCCAAGGATATTCTTTTAGTATCACGACCACGAATTATCCATGCACTACGTGCCAAAGATAATCATGTTTTCATCAAAGGTCCTGATTATGAAATAAAATAATTCATCTTTGAACCATTGGTCGAAGAGAATCCATAGCCATAATCATACCAAAAACTGTCCATTAATGCACTACGAGCCAATGAGGACTTTTTCCACATTATTTATAACATTACGGTCATGATTATACCAAATAATCCGTGGTCATAATCATACCAAGTCCATCTATGCACTACAGGCCACAGATGACTTTCACATAATATAAACATGAGAATATTGATAATGACCTAATAATTCAATAACCCACAAAGACAAGTTATTTCAATAGAATAATAAATAATGGAACCAGGTCAGGCGTAATATGCACCGACATGATATTCCAACAGAATAATAAATAACAGAATAACAAAAGAAATCATCAGGCATACGGTAATCCACGTATACAGGTTATTCTAACAGAATGCTAAATAACGGAACCAGGTCAGGTGAAATTCACACCGACAGGATGTTCCAACAGAATAATAAAGACAGAATAATAAAGGCGGAACCAGGTCCGGTGTAAAACACAGACAGGATATTCCAACAGAATAATAAAGAATGAAATAATAGAAGAATTTCACCATGTATCGGGTAGTCCGCGTATACAGGTTATCCTTTATACCATAAAAATGACATCCTCTTACCATAATAATGACCTCCCTTACTTTAGTATGTGACTTGATAAATCATGTCTTCGGTGCCAACTATAACCTCTAGAAATTCACCTTCCAACTCTTTCAGTAATTGCCATCCCACGTGTCGTTCCGGATGCATAGGCTAATAGATTAGCATCCCGGACAACTGATCCGGCTGCCGTATAACCTTTGGAGAAGAACCTAGCACCAATTAGTTTACGGTTACAGTTGGATGAATTGAAGTTGTTGCTGAATTCGCATTGACCCTTCCATTAACTTGGGATGGGTCCGAGTCCGGTATCGTCGAAGCTTTTGCTCTCCGGCCAAACACCGTTGCGATCCAGCTGACAAAAACTCTAATACAGACAGAGGAGAAGCCATGTGGAAAATGTGGGGTCAATTGACCCCACTCATTTTTTGGTACCACTTTAAAAAAAAATTGATACAAAGCACTCAAACTTTTTTTGACCCATTTTTGACCCCACTTAAAATGACCCATTTCATCCGGCTAAAAGAGAGAGAGAGAGAGAGAAAGGCTTGCATCAGATAGAAAACCTAGAGACAGTGTTATAGAGAGTGATAGATAGTCGGTCTATGCAGTTCGAAACTGCGAATCAGAGAGAGAAATCAAATTAACGAAGACCAGTCTAGCTCTGCGGTCGCTGGACTGCGATCTAGCTTACTCGCCATTCTTGATTCTTCACTCTCAGCCTCAGGTCCGGAACTCCCTCTTCTCTCTAATTATTGGAGATAATTCATCATTAATTGCTTTGATGTTCTATTTGGAACTTTCTATTTGTAGTTTTATGTGATGTTTGAAAACTGAAATTCGGATGAAATTTGGAGTTTCGGATGAAATTTGGAGTTTTATGTGATGTTTGTTATTACCCATTTGGCCATTTACCCTTTTTTTTAGAAATGACATTGTGATGTTTGGTGGATAATTAGTATGGAGAAAAAGAATAAATCTGCTAATATATGCGTAATTTTGTGCTAGCAGTTCAGTTCATGAAATTGGCAGTTTGGGCCTTTGGCACAACTTTGTTTTTTTTTGTTGTAATCAAGTTCATAATATCTTTACTTCTTTAAACAGACAATATGGACAAATTTGTATTCAGAAAAGCTTCTGCATTTGAAGAATCATGTTCTAATAAAAATCAGAAAAAGGATGATGATAAAGTAGATTTGGGAAATCTTGAAACAGACCCTGGGTTGTGAAAGAAAATATCAAAGTATCATCCTAATATTCAAGATGAAGTAAGAAGAGCATTCATGCTAAAGGGTCCTTGTCAGCCTCTCAAACATAACTTCCTACAGACTCTAATTGGGGGATACTTACGTAGATTTAATCCTTCTTGGTTTAAAGAATATGGAAATTGGTTGGAGTATAGCATAGCTATTGATGCAGCATTTTGCTTATGTTGCTATCTATTTAGGCCGGACACTGAAAAACAAGTGGGTGGTGATTCTTTCAATACTCACGGCTTCACAACATGGAACAAGAAAGAGAGATTTGATATTCATGTTGGAGGGCCTAATAGTGCTCATAACCAAGCTTGGAGTAAATGTCAAGATTTGATGAAACCAAAGCAAAACATTCAGAATGTTTTTATTAAACAATCTGAACAAACGAGACTTGAATATCGAATTTGCTTAAATGCATCACTTGATTGCATAATATTTCTTTTGCATCAAGGGTTATCCTTTCGTGGTCATGATGAAGATGAGGATTCAAGTAATAGAGGAAATTTCTTACAGCTTCTACAATTTCTTGCTAATCACAATGAAAGTATCAACAATGTTGTGTTGCAAAATGCTCCCAAAAATCTGAAATTGGTGTCAAGTGATATTCAGAAAGATATTATAAATTGTGTTGCAGTAGAAACTACCATTGCTATCATTAGTGATATTGGAGATGATATGTTTGCAATATTAGTTGACGAGTCTCGTGATATTTCAATCAAAGAACAGATGGCCATAGCTTTACGCTATGTGGATAGAAAGGGTTGTGTTGTTGAACGTTTTGTTGGTATAGTTTATGTTACTAGTACCACTGCTTCTACACTTAAAGAAACAATTGAGACCTTTTTCTCATGTCACGGGCTAAGTTTATCAAGAATACATGGTCAAGGGTACGATGGAGCCAGTAACATGCGAGGTGAATTTAATGGTCTCAAAACCTTAATCATGAATGAGAATCCTTTTGCATTTTATGTTCATTGTTTTGCTCATCAACTTCAATTAACTATTGTAGCTGTTGCTAGTAAGCATAAACACATTGCTTGGTTTTTTAACAAGGTTTCTGAGTTGTTAAATGTGGTTGGAGCATCATGCAAGCGTCGAGATAGTCTTCGAGAGAAAGAAGCTTCTAGAGTCGGGAAAACATTGATGAATAATGAACTTCAAAGTGGGAAAGACTTGCATCAAGAAACTAGTCTTAAACGGGTAGGTGACACCCGTTGGGGATCACATTATGAGACACTTTTGAACTTGATTCTTATGTTCTCCTCAGTGATTGATGTACTTGAGGAGGTTTCAGATGATGGTTTGGTATACCAACAAAAAGGTATTGCTTTTGGTTTATTAGAGTCATTGCAATCATTTGGTTTTGCATTTGATCTAATATTGATGAGAAAGATATTGGGAATTACAAATGAATTATCACAAGCATTGCAAAGAAAGGATCAAGATATTGTAAATGCTATGGAATTAGTTAAAGTGTCTAAGCAACTATTGAAGGTTATGAGAGATGAGGGATGGGAGAAACTACTTGATGAAGTTTGTTTATTTTGCAACAAACACAAAATTGACATTATAGATATGAATGCTTTATTTCATGGGAGATCAAGTCGAAAATCTCAAGGTATTACAAATTTTCACCATTATTATGTTGAGATATTTTGTACTGTTTTGGATTGGCAACTTCAAGAATTAAATGATCGTTTTACGGAAGCAAGTACTGACTTGTTTTTATCAGTGGCATGCTTAAATCCTAGTGATTGTTTCGCTCATTTTGATAAGGACAAATTGATTCATCTCGCTAGCATTTATTCAAATGACTTTTCTCCAATGGATCTTATGAAACTTGATAGTCAACTAGATAATTACATTTCTGATATGCGGACAAATCAAGAGTTTTTGGAAGTTCAAGGGATTAGCTGTCTTGCAAGAAAGCTCGTAGGTACTAAGAAACATATTGTATTTCCTTTAATATATCGACTTCTAAAGCTGGCATTAATCTTACCTGTTGCGACTGCTACTGTTGAAAGAGTTTTTTCTGCGATGAAGATAATTAAGAGTAGGTTGCGCAATTCTATGGCAAATCAACTGATGAATGATTGCTTGATTACATACATCGAGAAGGATGTATTTGATTGCATTGACAATGAAAGTATTATGCAACGATTTCAACGAATGAAAACACGCAGAGGGCAATTGTAATTATTATATTCTAATTCTACTAGTTATTTTTGTGGATAAGTTTGATGGATATAACAATGACATTATATATTTTTGTGGCTATATATTTGAGTCGTTTTTTGTTGCTATAATTATCAATTTTAATTTATTGTTTAATACTCTAAATATTGACCCCGCTGTGAATCAATCCTGGCTTCGCCACTGAATACAGAGACACTATCTCTTGCAGCGAGAAAGTATGATTGCAGTGTTCTTGGACTCTTCAATATCGTATTGAGAGAGCATGGAGAAGGTGTTGCCCTTGGTTTTCTTCCAATACCAGAGATCGAGTATTATTTCCTTTACCAACTTGGGTCCGGTTTCCCTCATTAGCTATGCCAATGAGTTACTGATGGACTGGAGCTGCTGTTTCTGGCGTTCCTCTTCAGCACGAAAAGAAAAGCAACTTCAGTTCCGTTTAAGGTAGAAGAGAGTGAAGCTTGTCTATGGTTTGAGCCTTCACCGGTGCCGAACTATCGTCGTGGCATATTCCGTTCTACCTCCGGCCATGCTTACATTTCCATTCCCTTTAGCTGCCATTACGATGTACCATCTAGCGGAACTTGCGAGAACTTCCAACCGAAATGAGCCTGCCACCATTCTAGAAAAGTAATTCAATTAATAGAAGAAGGAAAATGAAACCAAAAGTGACGACCATCACACAACAGTACGCATGGTGCAGGAGCACGAAAATGAAGGTGGTGGTGGTTGGCTAGTCAGTCCGTTCGTGTGGTGGAGAACTCTGTTTGTCCCATAATCATTCAAATTGGATCCACCGACGATACAAATGAGGGAGAGATTCTCATTGTAAGCGCCGGCGATCGCGTTGATCACGCTCAGTCCGTCGACGGTGAAGGTGATAACGCAGGCATCGACTTCACGAGAGCGAGCGTAGCCATCGGCAGTGTACCCGGCGTTGAGCTCGTTGCAGCAGCCTATAAGGTTGAGCCCAAAAATCATTGGGCGTGTTGTGATCGGAGACCTGAGCCAAAGAATAAAGCTTGCCGTCACAACCCATTTTTAGTAGGTCTGTCTGAGAGAGAGAGATTGGCAAATATGTTTTATCAAGGGATTTTTTGGTGAGAGAAAAATAGAGATTAGCTCCCATCCTTCCACATAAATAACAAAGAAATAATAGGATACCGATCGGGCTAGTTCTGTCATTATGTGACATATTTGATATAATATTTGATATAATAATATTCATCCTGACAAATCCTTTCCATTATTTCGTGTGCTACAATTATCCTGCTCTATAATTAATATTATCATGCTCATAAGTATTACGGACAGCTCATAATGGGCATAGTATTGATCAATGATTTGCTAGTATGATCCCATAATTCACGGTCCAATTGATATTCGTGCATAATTCCCTACAACAATAACAGGGTACCTCATTATCATAATTAGCCTAGTCTGATAATATTAGCAACATCAATTATCCTATTATTAGTTGGATTCCATGAATATTATAATAACAGGTACTAATCATAGTAGTGCATAATATATACTAATCATTAGGGTGAATTAATGATACTATTCATTTTGAAGGTTCAAATATCACCCTTTACTTTAAATTTTTATCTATTTAACTATTTACTAAAATAGAAAAATTGAATACTTTTATTTCATAAAAATTCAGGGGTCTCACATAACGGATACCTATTCTTGATGGTGACATGGTTCAATTCTGGGTAGTCAATACAAAGTCGCATACTCCCGTCTTTCTTCTTTACAAATAAATCAGGAGTACCTCAAGGAGATGTACTAGGATGAATGAAACGGATATCTAATAACTATTGTAGTTGGACTTTTAACTCCTGAAGTTCAATAGGAGCCATTCGATATGGGGTTTTAGAAATGAGTTTTGTACCCTGTTCAAGGTCAATAAAGAATTCAACATCACGTTCTGGGGGTAGACCTGGAAGCTCTTCAGGAAATACATCAGGAAATTCTCTAACAACAGAAATATTATTCAAATCTGACCTGTCTTTGTTCAAATCCATAACATGGGCTAAGAAAGCTTGACATCCGTTTTTCAATAAACGAATAGCTTTGTGGCTTGATATGACAGTGACTGATTTTAGTGGTTTACTAGTTTGAATTCGTATGACAGGTTGGTTAGGAATATGAAAACTAACAACCTTACGAAAATAATCAATTTTAGCATGATCAATGGTTAACTAATCAATTCCTAAAATCACATCAAAAGCAAGTATCTTTAAAGAGATAAGATCAACATGTAATGTGATAGTGCCAACTTGGATCATGCAAGATTTATAAACTGTAGATGTAACGAAGGTTTCACCCAACAGAGTTTCAACAGATAAGTCAAAGTCCAATTTCTTGGGAGTCAAGTTTAAATGTTGAGCACAAGTAGGAGAGATAAAAGAATGGGTAGAACCGGTATCTAGTAAGGTATAAACTTCGTAAGAATTCAAGATTAGCTTACCCGTGATCACCTCGTTCGGGTTCCTCACGTTTTGGCCAGTCACGACAAACGCTCTTCCAGGAACCGCTGATTTTGACTTATCCGGGACAGCCCTTGGAGTCACCATCCCCATTGAACTTGGTTTTGTCACAGAACAATCCCGAGCTATGTGGCCTTCCTTTCCACAGTTCTAACATACCTTGGATTGTTGTGGACAGTTTGGACTGATATGTCCCTCTTTCCCACATTTGTAACATCTAACTGGCGGTCGTTCTCCTCCCCTAGAATTTGTTGTTTGTGTTGGTGCTACTGCTGATGTCTTCCCTTCATTGTTGAATCTCCTCTTTCTGAAATTCTCACTTGACTCATCTCTCCTATTATCATGGCCACGATGATCACCTGAGTGGTTACCACCTTTGTTCGTATTTTTCCCTCCTCGTTGGCTATCATCGCTCTGATGACTGCTGTCACTGGTATGACCCTGATTGTGGTCCCTCGGTTGAACATACTCACTATCGCGCTCTAATAATTGAGCTCTGTTGACAACATCTGAATACAGAGAAAATTTATGAGAGATAATGTAAGACCCCAACTTTTATAAATAAAGATGAATTTTCTATAAATATTATTTTTGAATATTATGGAATAAATTTGATATAATGTTATAGTTGTGGGTAATATTTATAAATTTTACAAAATAAGCAAGTTGTTATAAAATATTCATTTGGTTGTTGAATATTCTTTTTTTTCGGGGAATATTCGTACGACAGCTCAATCATTGGTGGACCCCATAACGGAAGTATTGTCGTAGTTAGAAAATGACAAAATTATCTTTCTATAAAAATAACGGCGGAGGTGTTACCGTTAAAACTGTTGAACTACCCGGTAGTAAAAGTACAGTAATACGCGTGGTTGCATAGTAGCACACGGTATTGATTATTGATGCTTACGTGATAAGTCACTCAGCTATACTCAATTATTGCTACAGTAATTGATGTATCATATCTCTTATATTATTGATTCAATTATTGTCACAGCATCATCTGTATAATATGTTATATTATTAAATCAATAATTGAGACGACAAGTTATAAATGATTAATAATTGTTGAAAGATTAAATATGTGTTGATTAAAAATAAAATGATTTGTGGTAATATTTATTCAATCCTTGATGTATATAAAGAGTCTGTTATGAGACGTTTGTGGTAAGTTTGGTTATTTTATGGGGGGCCCATATGTCATCATCTAAGAGTATCTTCGTCAATAGTAATTACCTTCGTCAATAGTAATTACATTCGTCAATAGTAATTACCTTTACCAGACGTCAAACCACTTGCCGTTTCATATTACAGGCGTCGAACCACTTGTCGTTTCACATTACAGGCGTCGAACCAATTGTGGTTTCACATTACAGGCGTCAAACCACTTTTCTTTTCACATCATTAGTCGTCAAGCCACTTGCCTTTTCACATGGCAAGTGCTAAGTTAGAAATCTTCTATAAATAAAGGCCTAGTGCTTCATTATTTTTCACAAATTCATTCAAGATATAGAGAGAGAAAGTATAGAGAGAATAAGAGAGAAAGAAGAATAGTATTTTGTTACTACACTACTGCAGTATTCAATCTCCTACTAAAGTAAGGGGTGTTATTCTTTCTTATTCATGAAGAGAACTGTTGTTATTCCATTGCTTATTATTTTGTTGGAATAACCTGTATACGCAGTTTACCCTATACTTGGTGACATTATTCTATTATTCTGTTGGAACATCCTGTCTGTGTGTTTTACATCAGACCTGGTTCCGTCTTTATTATTATTCTATTGGAACATCCTGTCTGTGTGTTTTATACCGGACCTGGTTTGGTCTTTATTATTATTCTGTTGGAACATCTTGTCTATGTGTTTTACGCCGGACCTGGTTCCATTCTTTATTACTCTGTTGGAATATCCTGTCTGTGCGTTTTACGCCGGACCTGGTTCTATTATTTATTATTCTGTTGGAATAACCTGCTTGTGCGGTCTATCGCATGCATGGTGATTTCTTTTGTTATTCCATTCTTTATTATACTCAGTTGGTTAAAACTTTGACTTCTATACTCCATGAAATTAGTGGAATATCCTTGATATTTGCGCTTCATCCAGTATCCTTTCATGGAAATATTCTTCTAAATATTCTTGAATTTTACTCTACAAAGCAGTATCATGTTGACAGTTTGGATGTTATTGGTTCATGGATAAATTAATTCTTGAACTTGTTTTATTGAATTCTTATATTATTGTCATCATCCTCATATTTATATTTTTTAAAAGTCATCTGTGGCCTGTAGTGCATAGATGGACTTGGTATGATTATGACCAGGGATTATTCGGTGTAATCATAACCGTAATGTTACAAATGATGTGGTAAAAATTCTCATTGGCCCATAGTGCATTGATGGACAGTTGTTGGCACGATCATGACCATTAATGAATACACAAATACTCTTGGCCCGTAGTGCATGGATAATGGTGGCCGTGATACTAAAGAATATCCTTGGCCGTAGTGCAGGGGAGATTCGATGATGTGGAATACTTATTAAGCTGAGTCTCAGCTATAACAGTGATGAAAAACCTTTTAAATCATAAAAGATAGTAGATTTTATTTTCTACTTGACTCTTTTAATGGATTGCTGGTTCCGCTGCAGTTAAACTTGATGTTAATTATATTTTATCAGTTTAACACTGTTGAAGGCTAATGATAATTTATTCTGCATTATCTTAGTCATAATATTTCTTACTGGGCTAGTTGAGCTCACCCTTGCTTTCATTGTTCTCTTCAGGAAATGAGAATATAGCTGGGACGAGTCGGGGAACGGAGTAATGGTCCAGAGGATAGCATTAGTAGTCCTCACTATTCTGTGAAATAGTGTGATAATAATTGTAATGAGGACTCCTTTTGAGTTTGTATAATCTCTAGTAGACAATATTTGTATTCAAACTCACAGTTTAAGTTTTATCGTATTTTACACGATAGTTATATTAGTAAGTTGTATTTGAATTCTGTACCATGTATCTGACGACCCAAGATGGGTGATGTATACCTAATTTTGGGGGCGTCACAGTTTGTATCAAAGCTTAGGGATATGATCCCTGGCCAAGATGTGAGGATAGTACTAGGAGGGGAGAGACGGGGAATTCCTTCGCTAGTATGACCTACCTAAGTTTATGTGCTATTTTATTGGTTGGTCAGAATATATGGATAATATGTTACATGTCAATTAACCTTTTGTTTTGTGGCAATATCTGAAAATGACATCTGAGAATGTTGAGAATAACAATGGAGCACAGGCGACCGTTGATTCACCACATATCAATAATCAGGATAATGTGTATCAGGAAGGCGACAATCCTCATGCAAACAACAACACTGACCAAATGATGAATGATCAAATGTTCAAAGGCTTTATGCAATTCATGCAACAGCAGGCGAGAGCGGATCCTGTCCAAAACGTAGGTGGAAACACTGGAAACTCTCGGGCGGTCACCACTAAACAGTTCAAGGAGCTGGGACCACCGGAGTTTAAGGGAGAGCCAAAATCACTTATGGCGGAAGCATGGATAAAGCAGATCACCAAGATATTTGATGTCTTGGGATGCTCCGAGGAGCAAAAGGTTCCCTTTGCCTCCTTTATGTTGCTCGGAGAGGCAGATTACTGGTGGGAATCGGTAAAACGTACTCAACCTGCTGTACTGAAGATATCTTGGGAGAAGTTCCAGGAGCTGTTCAACGACAAATACTTTTCCGAAAGTATTCACCACTTGAAGGAGGTGGAGTTTATCAAGTTAGAACAAAACAATATGACCGTGTCGCAATACGAGGCAAAATTTATGGAGTTATCACGGTTTGCGTCCCACTTGGTGGATAATGAAGAGAGAATGGCGCGAATATTTTTAAGAGGTTTGAAGTCGGAGATACGTCAACATCTTATTTCTCATAAACTGTGTTTGTATTCAGATATTGTAAATAGGGCTCAGTTAGTGGAGCGCGATAACGAGTCAACGCAACTAAAAGAGAGCAGCCGACAAAATTATAATACCAGCGAGAGTGGTCATCGAAGCGGTGACAACAAGCGTGGAGGGAATCAATAGCCAAGAAATGGTAACCACTTCGGTGGTAATCAGGGCCAAAACAATAAGAATGGACATTTCAAGAAGAGGAGATTCAACAATGATGGAAAGACATCAGCACCAACACCCGTTGTTAAGGAAGGAGAAAGACCACCTATCATATGCTTCAAATGCGGAGAGGAGGGACGCATCAGTCCAAATTGCACGATGCCGTCCAAAGCATGTTATAATTATGGAAGAGAAGGTCATTTAACCCAATTTTGTCGTTCACCGAAGACAAATTCAGCTAGGATGGAGGCACCAAAGGCCGTCTCAGACAAGTCAAAGCCGGTAGTGCAAGGGAGAGCGTTTTTTGTGACCTCCCAGAAAGCAAGGAACCCGAATGAGGTCATCACGGGTAAGCTTATCATAAACTCTAACGAAGTCTATACTTTATTTGATACCGGTTCTACCCATTCTTTTATTTATCCTACTTGCGCTCATCAATTAAATTTGACTCCGGAGAAATTAGACTTTGACTTATCTGTGGAAACTCCGTTGGGAGAAACCTTCATTACATCCACTGTTTATAAGTCTTGTTTGGTTCAAATCAGTACCCTCACATTACCTGTCGATTTTATTTCATTAAAAATACTTGCATTTGACATGATTCTAGGGATTGATTGGTTAACTACTCATCATGCAAAAATTGATTATTTTCGTAAGGTTGTTAGCTTTCATATTCTTAATCAACCTATTATGCGAATTCAAGCGACCAAACCATTAAAATCAATCACGGTCATCTCAAGCCATAAAGCTATTCGTTTATTGAAAAACGTATGTCAAGCTTTCTTAGCTCGTATCACAGATTTAAACAAAAATACGTCAGTTTTGAACGATATTTCTATTGTTAAAAAATTTCCTGACGTATTCCTCGAAGAACTTCCTGGCCTACCCCCAGAGCGTGAAATTGAATTTTGTATCGACCTTGAACCCGGTACAAAACCCATTTCCAAAGCTCCATATCGAATAGTTCCTATTGAACTTCAGGAGTTAAAGACCCAACTGCAGGAATTATTAGACATTGGCTTTATTCATCCTAGTACTTCTCCTTGGGGTGCTCCTGTTCTATTCGTGAAGAAGAAAGATGGGAGTATGCGACTTTGTATTGATTATCGGGAGTTGAATCATGTCACCATCAAAAATAGGTATCCATTGCCACGTATTGATGACTTGTTTGACCAGTTACAAGGAGCCAAATTCTTTTCAAAGATTGATCTTCGTTCTGAATATCACCAATTGAAGATTAGAACCGATGACATTCCAAAGACGGCTTTCAGAACTCGGTACGGGCATTATGAATTCCTAGTCATGTCCTTTGGATTGACTAATGCTCCTGCTGCCTTCATGGATATGATGAACCGAGTATTCAAGGAATATTTGGATCACTTTGTGGTCGTCTTTATTGATGACATCCTTATTTATTCCAAAAGCCATGAAGATCATGAGAAACACTTGAGACTGACACTCCAAAAGCTTCGTGAATATAAGCTTTATGCCAAGTTGAAGAAATTCGAGTTCTGGCTTGAGGAAGTAACATTCCTTGGGCACGTGGTATCAAGTCATGGAATATATGTTTACCCAGCAAAGATTGAAGCTATTCAAAGCTGGGAGCAACCTAAATCAGTGACCGAAGTACGTAGCTTTCTCGGTTTAGCTGGTTATTATCAGAGATTCGTGGAAGGATTTTCTCGAATCACTACTCCATTAACTCAGTTGACTCGGAAAGATACAAAGTTCGGTTGGAGCGAGGAATGTGAGAAGAGTTTTCAAGAACTCAAGAGGAGACTCATTTCAGCACCTGTTCTGACAATACCATCTAGTTCGGAGGGATTTGTCATCTACTGTGATGCTTCGGGCAAAGGGTTAGGATGTGTTCTCATGCAACATGGGAAAGTCATAGCCTATGCCTCACAACAACTCAAAGAATATGAGAGGAATTATCCTACTCATGATCTAGAGTTGGCAGCTGTTGTCTTTGCACTTAAAATTTGGAGGCATTACTTGTATGGGGAGAAAGTGGAGATCTTTACGGATCATAAAAGCCTCAAATATTTCTTCACTCAAAAGGAACTCAACATGCGACAACGACATTGGCTTGAACTGTTGAAAGATTATGATCATACCATCCAATACCATCCTAAAAAAGCGAACGTGGCAGCTGACGCATTGAGTAGAAGATCATATGCAAGTACGAGTGCGATATTGTCAACGCAAAGGCCCATTTTGTGTGACTTGAAAAGGATAGAGATAGAGTTAAAGACTCCAGAGACGCATGTGATGATGGCGAATATACGAGTAGAACCGATTTTATTCGATAAAGTTAAAGCTGCTCAAGCTACAGACCTGGAGCTGATGCGTATGAGGAAGAAAGTGCAAGAAGGTGCTATGCCGGAAGCAAGAATCGATGAAGAAGGAATACTTTGAGTCAACTCCAGACTTTGTGTTCCTAACGACCCTGATTTAAAGTATAAAATCATGATGGAGGTGCACAACACAACTTTTGTAATCCATCCCTGGAGTACCAAAATGTATCATGATATTCGTCACACATTTTGGTGGAGCAATATGAAGAGAAAGATGGCGTTGTTTATCTCAAGGTGTCTAACTTGTCAATGAGTTAAAGCGGAGCATCAAGTACCAAAAGGTCCATTGCAACCACTTAAAATTCCAAAATGGAAGTGGGAACACATTACCATGGATTTCGTTACTGGTCTTCCTAAGGTTTCTCAAGGCATAGATGCGATTTGGGTCATTGTCGATAGATTGAACAGTTTGTTCATTTCTTACCGATACGAGAAACTTATACACTTGAACGTCTTGCTCGTATGTACATAAACGAGATTGTAAGACTACAAGGTATTCCAATATCCATAGTTTCTGATCGAGACCCAAGATTCACTTCACGATTTTGGGTTAGTTTGCAAAAAGCTATGGGCACAGACTTACGATTTAGCTCGGCATATCATCCTCAGCGGACGGACAGTCGGAGAGGACTATTCAAACTCTTGAAGATCTATTAAGACTCTGTGTCCTTGATTTCAAGGAAAGTTGGGATAAGTTCTTACCATTGGTGGAGTTTTCCTATAACAACAGTTATCAAGCAAGTATTGGCATGGCTCCATTCGAAGCGTTGTATGGAAGAAAGTGTTGTTCTCCAGTATGCTGGGATGAGGTAGGTGAAGCAACGTTGTTGGGACCGAAGTTGGTACGTATGACTACAGAAAAGATTCAAACGATCCGACAACGTATAAAAACCTCACAAAATCGACAAAAGAGTTATGATGATCTTCATCGAAAGGACGTGCAATTCGATATATGAGATCATGTGTTGTTACGTGTTACTCCATGGAAAGGAGTTACAAGATTTAGAAAGAGAGAAAAACTCAATCCTCGATTCATTGGCCCATTTTTAATCCTCGATCGAGTAGGAACTGTGGCATATAGACTCGCTTTACCGTCAAGTATGTCTCGTGTTCATAACGTTTTTCAAATATACATGTTACGTAAATATGTGAAAGACCCAAACCACATTATTGAGTTATAACCGGATGAAATAGCGAAAGATTTAACGTATGAAGAGATTTCTGTTAAAATCTTGGATAAGAAGGAACATATTATACACTCCAAGGTTATACCTCGAGTCAAAATTTTGTGGAGAAACCACGATGTTGAGGAAATGACTTGGGAGTTAGAATCTGAAATGAAATCAATGTATCCTTACCTCTTTGACATACCAGGTATGTACCCTAATTTTGAGGGCGAAATTTCATAAGAAGTGGAGGTTGTAAGACCCCAACTTTTATAAATAAAGATGAATTTTTTATAAATATTATTTTTGAATATTATGGAATAAATTTGATATAATGTTATAGTTTTGGGTAATATTTATAAATTTTGCAAAGTAAGCAAGTTGTTATAAACTATTCGTTTGGTAGGGGAATATTCGTACGACGGCTCAATCATTGGTGGACCCTACAAGGGAAGTATTGTCGTAGTTAGAAAACGATAAAATTATCTTTCTATAAAAATAACGGCGGAGGTGTTATCGTTAAAACTGTTGAACTACACGGTAATAAAAGTACAGTAATACGCGTGGTTGCATAGTAGCACACGGTATTGATTATTGATGCTTACGTGAGAAGTCACTCAGCTATACTCAATTATTGCTACAGTAATTGTTGTATCATATCTCTTATATTATTGATTCAATTATTGTCACAGTATCATCTGTATAATATGTTATATTATTAAATCAATAATTGAGACGACAAGTTATAAATGATTAATAATTGTTGAAAGATTAAATATGTGTTGATTAAAAATAAAATGATTTGTGGTAATATTTATTCAATCCTTGATGTATATAAAGAGTCTGTTATGAGACATTTGTGGTAAGTTTGGTTATTTTATGGGGGCCCATATGTCATCATCTAAGAGTCTCTTCGTCAATAGTAATTAACTTCGTCAATAGTAATTACCTTTACCAGACGTCAAACCACTTGCCGTTTCATATTACAGGCGTCGAACCACTTGTCGTTTCACATTACAGGCGTCGAACCAATTGTCATTTCACATTACATACGTCAAACCACTTTTCTTTTTACATCACCAGTCGTCAAGCCACTTGCCTTTTCACATGACAAGTGCTAAGCTAGAAATCTTCTATAAATAGAGGCCTAGTGCTTCATTATTTTTCACGAATTCATTCAAGCTATAAAGAGAGAAAGTATAGAGAGAATAAGAGAGAAAGAAGAAGAGTATTTTGTTACTACACTACTGCAGCATTCAATCTCCTACTAAAGTAAGGGGTGTTATTCTTTCTTATTCATGAAGAGAACTGTTGTTATTCCATTGCTTATTATTCTGTTGGAATAACCTGTATACGTAGTTTACCCTATACTTGGTGACATTCTTCTATTATTCTGTTGGAACATCCTGTCTGTGTGTTTTACACCGGACCTGGTTTCGTCTTTATTATTATTCTGTTGGAACATCCTGTCTGTGTGTTTTACACCGGACCTGGTTCCGTCTTTATTATTATTCTGTTGGAACATCCTGTCTATGTGTTTTACGCCGGACCTGGTTTCATTCTTTATTATTTTGTTGGAATATCTTGTCTGTGCATTTTACGCCGGGACCTGGTTCCGTTATTTATTATTTTGTTGGAATAACCTGCCTATGCGGTCTATCGCATGCATGGTGATTTCTTTTGTTATTCAATTCTTTATTATACTCAGTTGGTTAAAACTTTGACTTCTATACTCCATGAAATTAGTGGAATATCCTTGATATTTGTGCTTCATCCAGTATCCTTTCATGGAAATATTCTTCTAAGTATTCTTAAATTTTACTCTACAAAGCATTATCATGTTGACAGTTTGGATGTTATTGGTTCCTGGATAAATTAATTCTTGAACTTGTTTTATTGAATTCTTATATTATTGTCATCATCCTCATATTTATATTTTTTGAAAGTCATATGTGGCCTGTAGTGCATAGATGGACTTGGTATGATTATGACCAGGGATTATTCGGTGTAATCATAACCGTAAGATTACAAATGATGTGGTAAAAATTCTCATTGGCCCATAGTGCATTGATGGACAGTTGATGGCACGATCATGACCATTAATGAATACACAAATACTCTTGGCCCGTAGTGCATGGATAATGGTGGCCGTGATACTAAAGAATATCCTTGGCCATAGTGCAGGGGTGATTCGATGATGTGGAATACTTATTAAGCCGAGTCTCAGCTATAACAGTGATGAAAAACCTTTTAAATCATAAAAGATAGTAGATTTTATTTTCTACTTGACTTTTTTAATGGATTGCTAGTTCCGCTGCAGTTAAACTTGATGTTAATTATATTTTATCAGTTTAACACTGTTGAAGGCTAATGATAATTTATTCTGCATTATCTTAGTCATAATATTTCTTACTGGGCTAGTTGAGCTCACCCTTGCTTTCATTGTTCTTTTCAGGAAATGAGAATATAGCTGGGACGAGTCGGGAAACGGAGTAATGGTCTAGAGGATAGCATTAGTAGTCCTCGCTATTCTGTGAAATAGTGTGATAATAATTGTAATGAGGACTCCTTTTGAGTTTGTATAATCTCTAGTAAATAATATTTGTATTCAAACTCAGTTTATATTTTATCGTATTGTACACGACAGTTGTATTTGAATTCTGTACCATGTATCTGATGACCCAAGATGGGTGATGTATACCTAATTTTGGGGGCGTCACAGATAAGGTATTAATGAATCCCGGGTTTTAGACCTCTCAGAAACATCCTTTTCATTCGTTCCTCATTCTCTACTAAATGAAGTGCAAACCTGGATAACTCAGTGAACTTCGCCTCGTACTGAGACACCGTCATGTTGTTTTGTTCCAGTCTGATAAACTCTACCTCCTTCATATGACGAATACTTTCAGGAAAGTACTTGTCATTGAATAGTTTTTGTAACGTTTTCCAAGACATGTTGAGTGCAGCAGGCTGGGTACGCTTCACAGACTCCCACCAGTAGTCTGCCTCACTGCGGAACATAAAGGTGGCGAATGAAACCTTCTGTTCCTCCGTGCATCCCAAGACATTGAATATCTTGGTAATTTGCTTGACTCATGTTTCCGCCTTGATCGGATCCGGCTTTCCAATAAATTCTGGTGGTCCCAACTCCTTGAACTGCTTGGCTGTGACAGATCGCGCGTTGCTATCACTTCCACCCGTATTTCGTACACAAGTCTCCCTCGTCTGATTTTGCATGAACTGTAAAAAGCTCCTAAACATTCCATCATTCATCGTTTACTTGGTAGTGTTGTTTACAGGAGGAATATTGCCTTCCTGTTGCACGTTCTCCTGGTTTGTAACTAAAGGTTGTTCCACAGTCCCATACACTCCATTGTTAACGTTCTCAACAGCCATTCTTAAATACTGCCATAAAACAAGGGTTAATTAAACAAATTAACATATCACATAATATCCCTATATTATGACTGACCAATAAATAAGCTTAGATAAGACACACTAGCGAATGATTTATTTATCTCTCCCCTTCTAGTTCTATTCCCCGATCTCCGCCAGAGACCATATCCCTAAGCTTTGATACCAACTGTGAAGCCCACAAAATAGGTATACAACACTCATTCTGAGTCATCAAATACATGGTACATAAAGCAAACTACAACTTCAATAATACAATTGTCGTGCAAAATACGACAACACATACTGTGAGTTTAAATACAAATATTGTCTTCTAGATAATATCCACACTCAAATAAGTCCTCGTTATAATTATTCAAACATTATTTTACAGATATAGTGAGGACTGCTAAAACATCTTTCTAGAACCATCACTCCATACCCCGACTAGATCCTGCTATGTTCTCACCTCCTGAGAATAAAAATGGAACAAAAAGGAAAAGGGTGAGCTCAACTAGCTCAGTAAAGAATATTATGACTAAGATAATATACAACAAATTATCATTAGTTTTTAACAGGGAAAAATCTGATAAAATATAATAGACAACAAGTTTTAGATCAACAACTGCAGCGGAAACAACAATCCATTAGAAGAGTCAAGTAGAGAATGAGTTCTACTATCTTCTAAGATTTAAAAGTCCATCATCAATATTTTATCCCTGTAACAATAATCAATATACATCTTTAATCAATATTCATCTTTGTACTACAGGCCAAAGATATTCATTTGTATCACCAGTTGGTCATGTTCATCTCAACACGTGTTCATCTTTGCACTACGGGCCAAAGATATTCATCAGTTAATCATTCATCTTTGCACTACAGGACAAAGATATTCAGTAATATCATTATTTGGGACTGAGGATGATGAAAAATATTTTAAAGAAAACGAATCCAGTGAGACAGAAGGACAAATATTAAGGATTCGTATAACAGTTTATCCAAGATCAATAATACTCCATAATAACCAATTTTGAAGCAGAATTCAAAAATAAAGACCAAAACATGGATACAATCAAAGATAATAACCATAATAGACATCTTGGATAAAAATGAAAAAAATTTATTTTTTGGCGAATAGTGTCGTAGTCGTGAATAGTGCCGTATACGTGAATAGTAACTCCGACACAAAAAGTTCTAAATTTGATAAAAAGTTCAAACCAATATTTTGGCATAATGATATTGAAGAAAATAATATCATTTAAGAAGAAAATAACATCTTTTACCTCAAAATAACCGTACTTTTGACTGAATTTTGAATATAGTACTGACAGAAACTTGTACTGAATAGCAAATCTCAAATTATCTAAATACTCACAAAAATACGCTCGATAATCTAGAGAGAAAGAAAACTTGTTTCTGGTGTGATTTTAAATTTTAACCTAAGCGTCTATTTAAAGGAAAATGCTAGAACGCCTTAGGAGACTAAAATAATAAAATATATTATTTCTTTCATTTTTCTCTTACGCAACCTAAGTTGCCAACAAAGACCAGCCACCTTTGAACCAAAAATCAGCAACCCACATGTTTTCAAATAAGAGTGGGTCCCACCCATAATTTAATAAAAATTATTTTATTTTCCGAAACAACACTAATTCATAGAAAATAGCCCGTTTATGAGAAAAATACAAATTTTATGTTCATTCTACCTGAAATCGAATTCTCTACAACTTTGTAGCTTTGAGTTTTTTTCAAATTCCAAACATAAAATATCCGAAATCCATAAACGGATGATTTTTAATACCTCCACATCGATAAAATACTGATAAAACACCTCATTATTAATTCCTTCATTTTTATCCACATAAAATAAATATTTCCTTATCATATAAATCAATAATTAATTATTCACAAATAATATTACAGAATCACAATTATGACAACGAGGCCGTTTCCAGGAAAGAGGAGGCTTTCCAATAAGAATTTCTCCTTACTGGCGCGCAATTAGGTGACCAAACCTCTCCCTGATAGAACTTTCTAGACATTGCCAATAATGCTATCTAATAATATTATTCAAATAATATGAATTATTGATCTGATAATGGGAAATAATGTGCAGTGATAATTATTGAAACAACAATAATATAAAATATCAACGCAACAATTATTGAATCAATAAAATAAAATATTGAACAGTAATTACTGTAATAATTATTGAATAGTGCCTTCTTACGTAAGAATCAATAATTCAAAAATATTGTGCATCCACGCATATTACTGTATTTTAACCACCGAGTATTCCAACAGTGTTAACGGCAACAACTACGCCGTTATTTTTAAAAATCTCAAATTTGTCGTTTTCTTCATCCGACTGTTATTCTGTTATGGGGCCTACTAATGACTGCCCCGTCGTACGAATATTCTCCGACAACAAGAATATTTCACGACCAAACAAATATTCTCCGACAACAATGATTATTTTATAACCACTTGCTTATTTTGTAAAATTTGCACATTTCACCCATAACCAAAATATTATATCAATTTAACACCTTATTATTTACAATAATAATTAGAGGAAAATTCGATTTTATTTATAATAAGTTGGGGTCTTACAGAACTACCTCCGTTCCTTAATATAGGTCGTTTTAGAGAAATATTTTTGTTCATAAATATAAGTCGTTTGAGAATTTCAAGTAAATATTAATTGCTTAGTTTCTAATATTACCCCAAGTAATAAATATAACTTTGGTTCTCTCACTATTTTTTACCAATAAATAATACTTTTTTTTCCAATACAAGATAGACAATTGATAGTATATTTAATATTTTATAACATTTCTTTAATACTTGTGTATAACTCTAAAACGACCTATACTAAAAAACGGAGGGAGTACTTAAATGTCAAGTTGTTGAATTAAAATCAATTAACTTATTAGATAATTGAATAAAAACGTGATAATAATTGTTGGGATATGTTGTAACCATTACAATCGGAATCAATACATCGTTGACAAAGTATAGAGCAAATCATCAATACCATTTGAAGTTCTGTATGCAAGAAAACAACTACAATTGAATATACAATTAAATATAAGTGGACGTAACAAGTTGTAAATCTAGTAAACTACTTAATACAATAATTAATTAAGCTATGTGTTGGCGTAACAAGTTAATTACTATAGAAATTAAGTAATTGTTACCGAAAAAGCTAAAAAAAAAAATTTGGATGTTCAAGACTAGATGTGTGTCAGTGTGTGTATTCTTTGTGCAAAATGAATTTCTCCTATTTATAGAGTTGTTGCACGACTTAGCTGCCACCTAGTCACTTTCCCTTTAATCGTGAATCACTAACCCAATTACCCAAATTTTATTAGTGTATCTTCCATTTGGATCGGGATACTCTCAATTTCAATTTAAAAATTCAGATTTAAAATGATTAGATCTAAAGTTTAAAAGTTGTCATCATATTTAAAAGTTAGTGATTCAACTCTAAGCATCTCATTTAAAATTCAGTAACCTAATTCTAGTCACTTCATTTAAAAATTAATAACCTAACTCTAGCCATTAATTTAATATAACACTATTATTATTATTATTACTTTGTAATAATAATAATAATAATAATAATAGAGCTATATGTATATACACAGCAGTGTATTACACAGTAGGCCTAGGACGACAGATTTTTTGGGTTATAGCGACGGTAAATTGTCGCCATAGCCCAAAATAGCTATGACGACGGGTAAAACCGTCGCTATAATCCAAAAAATTATCGCTATAGGCTATTGTGTAATACACAGTTGTGTACACATAATTTTTTTCATAATAATAATATCCGGTTCGTTGATGTAATTACTTCTACAATTTTATTTTAAAGTAGTATGTGATTTTATAGAAATAGGAAACGTTACACTTATTTTTCCGTATTTCCTTCCGATTTAACCCTCCGACATTAGATATGTATAGTCTATAGAGCAAGCACTTTTGTTAAGAATTTAGGCGGGAAATAAGAAAAGGAGTAGGAAATTGGGAAGATGAGCTCGTCGGGGGTTGAGGCGGAGTCGCCGGACCTTGTGTGTCAGCTCGATAACGTCCAAGGCATGGTCGATGCGCTCTCCGCCGTCCGTTGGAAACGCCATCAGGTAAGTTTTCCAATTTTACTCATATACTACACTTCTTTCCGCCAAATACCAAATTTGTCCTCTAGGGTTTTATACAGTTCATGTCCTTTCGTTGTTTCTAATGCTTAGGGCGCAGTTGTGGAATTGTCTGAGCATGGAATCGTGTTGATTGTTGAGGAATCCTCCTGTCTTCAAGCTAAAGTTTATATCCAGCGCGAGGTATTTTTTTCCTTTGATTTTTCTAGAATTTAGGTTGTATTCCAAAATTAGAGATATATTTATAAAACCAAGAAACTTTTGTTTTTTCAAACATCACACTTGCTAGAAATATAGTAGCGGTAGAATGATAATATTGGGATGTTTGGCAATGGCTCATAAGTTAATTTTTTTAAAATAACTTATAAGTTATTTTTAGCTGTTACTTATAGATAATAGTGTTTGGCACCAGTTTGACTTATAAATTAGAAATTAAGCTAAAATAAGTGTTTGGCTGAAATGAGTATAAGTTAAAATAAGTTGTAAAGAGATTACTAAAAAGGAGGGCAAAAGAGTCTTTATATTTGGTCAAACCTACTTATTTTATAATGACTTATAAGTCATTGTTTTGAGAATTAAGAGATTGTTACTTCTCAAAAGCTACTTATAAGTCAATTTATAAGTTCAAAAACAAATCACATACGAACACTCAAATAGTAAAAAACTACTTATGAGCTGGTCAACTTCTAAGTAGTACACGAACAAGCCCTACCTAATGTACAAGTAATGGCATGTTAGGACTTTATATCATCATATCACTTTATAGTCTAAAGTTAGAGATGTAAACTTTAATTCTAAAACAGATTAAAATGGAAAGTGTGTAACTAATTTTATAACGAAGGGAGTATTATTCTTAATTTCTTGGCTCCCCAAAATTAGTGAGCTAAAATCTTACTTCTTGGTCTTAAATTTTGATTTCAATTTTGTAGCTTTTTGTTCGCTATGAATACAGTGCAGAAGCGCGGCATCGATTTGGATTGAGCTTGGGTCTATTTGTGGATTCTCTCAACACATTTTCAGTTCCCGGTCATGCTAGTACTATTGAAATCCAGTATCCAGGGCCTGACATGCAGCTTCTTCTCAAGTATATGTTCTTTCTCCTTCTTTTTGAATCCATTAGAAGTTCTTGTCTGGATTTGTTGTGAAACAAGAAAATTATTTGACTAATCATTTTATTCATTGATTTGATTTTGTGATTACTGGTTTGAATGTGTCTTTTCAATCCAATTTGATGTTAGTTGTTCAGATTGGACACTGAAGAAATCACCTCTTTTATACTTTTAAAACACCTCTTAAGTTTGTTAATTGCACCAATTATTCACGCTAAATTTGTAAGCATAGCTTTTAGTTGGATTCTTGTTAACAGGGGGTCAATTGACCCCACTCAATTTTTGAGATCACTTGAATTTTTTTTACCACACTCAATTTTTGACCCCACTCAAAAGGCAAACCGTGAACCATCGTAGCCTTTCGCGAGTGGTCGGAGTTAGTACTCGTGACTGGCGAGCCACGAGTGTGGAGACTGGAGTGCGACTCTATTCTGCTGTGACTCTCTTGCAGCCTTGTGCTCTTGCAGATAACAGAAATTACTTCCTTTTCAATTTCTCCAACCTCAGTTTTGTTTTCATAAATCAATTGTGATTTCTCCTTTTTGTTAGTATTATTAAATTGGATATTTGGATGTATTTGTCTAACCTGAAAGTATAAATTATTAAAAAAAATTGGTTCGGGGGCGCCCCCGAACCCCCCGTCAAATTTTTTATAACTTATTACTAATTTTGACTCCACTACTAAATTTTTCTGAATTCGCCACTGCTTGTTAACATTGACCTAAATCCATTCACGCTATGTTTGGCAACTCAATTCTATATTTTTTAATTGGAATTAAAAGCACATTTGCAATTAATTGAAATTTAGTTAAAATTTGATGCTCAATACCAATTCCAAGGCTTGGAATTGAGTTGCCAAATATTGCATCACTTTTTTTTTGGTTTAAAGTTTGGTACATTCTGTTCTTCATACTTGAGTACAAATGTAAAATACTCATCTTCCCTCATTTTCTTTTGTTAGATCTGTTGATTCATTAGATGCTTGTATTTACGCGGAGATCAGAACAAGAATCCCGGAAACAATTTCATGGGACAACAACTTTGAACCTGCAGGAAGCACTCCTCTCAGTTTTACTGTTAAGGTATTTCTTTCTTCTGTTAGCAGTGCCTAACTAAAAGTTGAGGCCTCAAAGTTTATAAACTAAAAATAGTATATTCATTATTGTCTCAGAAAATATAGAACATGGTAGATGTAGAGAACAATAAAAGTGTTTATGACATTAAACCTTACAAGTTTGGATGTTTAGTTGTGTTTCAGCGGCTACTCTGCATTAATCTTTATTACAGCAAACATTTTCTTCTTTGTTTATTTTGTTTTCTTTTTCCATTATTTAAAGTTCTTTTCTTTGTTTTATTTTTCACAAATGAAATACATCATACATCTTGGAATTGTTAGGGAAGTTCATTTCTTAATCATCTTTCACTTCACTTTTGACAAGTTCATTCATTATCTGGCTTACAAATGTCCCAGTCTTATGTTACATCCTTGCTTAACGGGCACCAACACTAAACTTAGCCTTTGATTGGAGTAGCAAGCTTAGTCATGGTTATTTTGGCATTTTCATTACTTGATCATTTATCATTCCGTATAGTTGGTATTAAAATGCTATGTTCCACTATTTTGTCTCTTTTTATTAAAGCAAAATTAAGCTTTTGACTATTTGCGATTAATTCCCAGTCAGCAGCGTTGAAGGAAGCTATTGATGATCTGGAATGGCCCGGTTCAAGCATCCAGATAATCCTGCAACCAGTTCCTCCGTCTGTTATATTTAAAGGTGAAGGCCATGGGGACTTGCAGGTTGGTTGTCCGGTTGTCCTTCAATAACGAGCAAACATATGTTGCCAGGGGTTTAACCTCTTAGCACTTTGACCTATGTCTTTCTTGCAGATTGACTTCATGTATTATGCAAATACTGATCTGTTGACTGCATTCCATTGTGATCGTCAAGTCTCTTACAGGTAACAGTTTTGACGCATTACTTGAAAAGCGCCACTTACATTATGCTTGCGACACTAGTTCTTTCCTCGATGCAACAGGTATAAGTACAAGTTCCTTCGTGCAACAACTTCAAATATACCAAGTAGTGTTATCAAAGATAATCGAGGAAGCAAGGTGACTATCGGAAGAGGTGGAATGTTAAAAGTTCAGCACCTGGTTTCAGTTGCAAGATCAACTAACACACATCCCCACATTGACTCTGCTGGCTATCTGCAACCATGCAGAATTGCTTATATTGAGTTCTTCGTCAAGCCAGAGGTTGATGAAGACGACGCAAACAATTCATAGGTGAATCAAAAAATTGAAAATTGTCCTGTCCTTGTTGATCTGTAGGGAGTTCAGAAGAAAAAAATTGTTATATATGGAATGAAGGTCATGTTGTTATCTTGATGAATTTATAATTACTATTTACCATTAATAGTAATGAATTTCATTTAGGGACTGGGGGATTGAACCCGACGTGAATCAAACATATGCAACTTCTGAACAGGAGTCAGACGTGCTACCCACGGATCCCTTTTTAAGGTTTGTGGAAAGGATTTTTAATATGAGAAAATCATTTTCAACTTATTGAATTTCCCCCTTTTTCTTAATTATTCCAATGGCATTTTTGCAACAGTTATAAGAGTGCTATTTTTTTTAAAAATAGTATAACAAATCTATACATTGTAAGTGTATAATATTATATAGAATATCTTATTTTGATGCTCAAAATTAAGAAAATAGGTTCCACCGGTGCATAAATACTTTCAACTTAAATTAGGACGGAAAAAATTAAAAAATTTATGACTGGGATTTGTGAGTTTATATAGGAATAGGAAATAAAACTTAAGTTTTAAAGTTGGATTACTACTTTAACCTTTTATTTATTATTCTTGTGTTTGTAAACAAGGGGTAACGAGGGATTATAAAAAAATGAGTAAAATACACCTGACACCCCCTGTAGATAATAATAATAACACTCACCACCCTTTTAGTTTTTTAAGTAACAGTTAGTACCCTTCTAGTTTATAATATGTAACATTCACTACTCCTAGTGTGGTTGACCAACTAATATTTAAAAACATTTTTAATATAATGTCTGATACACCCTTCAAGTTATAATGTTTAATTTCTCCACTAAATATAAATTTGTATATTATAATTTTTACTTTACTTGATCTAATTAATTAAATTATGAAATTGTGCAATAAATAACATAAAAGTCAAAAAATAATAAATATTCATTTTATCAGGAAAATAAAGTCATACAATTTTTACTAATTAAATTTCTCAAATATTAAAATTTACGTGATATATATTCAAATATATTTTTTTGTAATTAAAAAGTATAATGTTAATACCCATAAAAATTACAAATTAACGCAATAAAACACTCCCTCCGTCCCAAATTAATTGTTTAGTTTTGATTTTTTAAAGTCAAATTGACCATTTTTAAAACTAATCTTTTTATTATTTTTGCTAAAATATAGGTGAAGAGATTATAACCAAAAGAAAGTACATATAATTTATTACTAATTCCAATTTTTATAATTTTAGAAATATATTTATATATGCTCAATTATTAATTCTAAAAATAGTCAATTTGACTTAAAAAAGTCAAAATTGAGCAATTAATTTGAGACGGAGGGAGTAATAATAATTTTTTTCAAATATTAAAATTTACGTAAAACAAACTTATTATTACAATTTAAACGAATCTTATTACTCATATAAAAAAGTATTAAAAATTATATTAATTATTTTTCTCATATATTAAAATAAACATAAGCCACACTTAAACATAATTATTTATAGTAAAAATGACAAATGTTGTTACTAAAAAAAAATTAAAAAATATATTAAATTAATTTTTTTACAAGATAAAGGTGGTAATAAATATAATTATATATTTTTTTATTTAACATTGCATAAAAACGTCAACTGTATACTAAAAAAATGTAATCAAAATCATAAACATCCCAATTTTTTATATATACTCAATAAAATTTAACATATAAAAATTATAATATGAAACTAAAAATTCAAATAATATTTTTTGTTGTTAAGCACCTAAAAACTAAACTATCAATATACTCAATCACTCTAATTAGAATAGATTCATTAATAATTTAATTTTAATTTTTTTAATATTTGTATCACTTTTCCAAAAATATGTTAATTAAATTAAATTAGTTTTTTTTATAAGTTACCAACAATTTAAATGAGATAGTTTAAATTAAAAATAAAACTATAATTAAAATGTATTGTATTAAAAAAAAGAATAATTAAAACATATATATATATATATATATATATATATATATTATTTAGTAATTAAAATTTGATAAAATACAGGGTAAATATGTAACTTTATCTATTTAGTCAACCCTAAAAACCTGAAGGGGTACTAACTGTTACTTAAAAAACTAGAGGGGATGTGAGTGTTATTATAATTATCTAGAGGGGGTGTCACTATATTTTACTCTAAAAAAATTAGCTTATATTATTGTGATTTTCTTACAAATAAGATTTATTCTTCGACCAAAAAAACTACGGCAAGAAAAATAACCCAAATTTCAATTTTCTTTTTTTTTTCTTCTTAATATTCTTTTTTGTCCTTCAAAAAACTCAAACAAAAGAATTGAACACATTTTTAAGTTTTCAGTTCTTTTTTTTTTCTTTTTCTTCGAATATAAACATACAAACACAATATTAATAATATCTGTTTTTTTTATTGTGCTAAACAGTAAACACTACTTTAGTACATGTACTATATCATTCTCCATGGATGCAGGTCTAGTTTCATATGGAAACTCCATAAACTTACATACCTGCCACTTGATTAAATAATAAAGTTAGGAATATGCTCTCAATAAAAACGACTAATGAAATGAAAATAAAACCAACTTCATGAAATATGAAGTTCTCTATTAACTGCAAATGATAGCGAATTCCAATTTATTTTCAGCATCAATTTTGCTCAATTTTTTTTTTTAATACTACTTAAACATAGACATAAATATGTTCCCTAAAAGAACCAACAAGAGAGATCCCCAGTAAGAAATGAATGATGAACTCGAACAAGGAAAATTATACACATCACTACTCTGGTAGAAGTGCAATTCAATTTCCCGAATAGAGAAAAAATAAAATTTATATAACAAAATACAAATGATTTAGAATTTCTCGCTCATTCTAATAAATTATCTGGGCCGTTCCAAAATTTGAGATAAATCTCACTGTCCATAGTGCCGGAGGCACGGGACTGTTGCTAGTAAAATAAAATCGAGATTAATAGACCGACTCCGCTGAATTTGGTTGCATCAGGTCTTTCATCTGCTGTAATAGAAAAAAGCACATTCTGTCATGAACAGCACATGCTATTTTTAATGTTTTTTTTGCCTTTATAGCTAATCAGCTATGTTGCTGAAACTTGAAACTATCCCGCTGTGTGTTGTTTGCAACCCTTCGGCCCATAATGATTGGAGCTGCGCTTCACTGCCTTTTTACAAAGATAGCAGTAATGGTTTTGGCATGCCCAGCAGAAGATGTGATTGTTATTGCCAACCTGTTAACGGGGAAAAGGGACATTCCGAGAAAGCTATAATTTAAGCATCTCTTAAAGTAAAGTGTATCCAAAAGCTTTAATATTTTGCACCCATTAAAAACCAACCATACTCAAAAGAAGAAACAATATAAAATCATATGCCAACCATGATAATGTAAACAAGAAAAGCTAAGCTCCGCATTTGCCAACAGTATGAACTTAAATGATACCCAAAAACAGATTGTCACTCAATCCACGACCCAATGCAACAACTAAAACATAATTAATACACTGAATTATGGGCTTTTTCTACATTGTGAAGCTGTTTTGCTTACTTTAGTAGAAGGGTCTTTCCACTAGTTTTAAAAGTAGTTTTTATTTTAAATCCCTACAATAGTGAAATGAGCCAATTACATTAGTATGGGCTGAGAGCACATATAAAGTGTCCCATCTCTAGTAATAATGACCGTGATGCTACTGGCCTTATTGGTCATACTTCAAAGAAGCAAAAAAATCCCTAACTTGATCCAAGTAAAGATCCCTTTATGTTAATTTACTAATAAAGTAATCTTTGAGGAGTAACATGCTCCAAACAGATGACCTATTTATTCATCTATTGTTTGCTTTAATAGAATTGGAATTAGTATGGTAAAGAACAAGGGCGGAAAATAAAAACTATTGAATGAGACAAACCCTTACCTTCTTCCAGAATGAAAAGCTAAATATCGAAGCTATGGGATATACTATTATGCAATAAAGGATTGATCTAGTGAAGGGTCAGATGTTCTAATATTAGATTTACTTGGCTTTGTGATGATAAACAGCCATATGTAAGATTTGTTTTTTCTCATCCACATATTAGGTAAACTTTCTGTAGACATTTTTAACCATCCTGGCAGCTAGTACTAACATTGAAAATTAAAATTGGGTCAGATGGAGGAGCAAGGACATTCAAGAAAAACATCTTTGTTTGTTCAGGGTTCTTGTTTGACAGCTGTCAATAAAAGAGAGTATTGTGCAAAAATCACTATAGAAAGGGAGAATGATATTATAACTTTACATTTGGGAACAGAGACGAGCATAACAAGATTATCAACTAATATCTATGACGACCATACTTTAGAGGGTGGTCAGTAATGTTAACTGATACAAGTGATGCAATTCCAACGGATCCGGTTACTATGAAGTTTATTTTTTGGTAAGTTGGTCAATTAGCCAATAGAATACTGACACACATAGAGTCTTGCCTGCGTGTCAGCACTCTATTGGTCAATTGATCAACTTACCCAAAAATAAACTTCATGCTAACCACTTCCAATTCGAACCAACCAGTAAATAAATCATTTCCTATGAGTTAGAAGTTTCCCACTAGTCCATAGACTTTGTAGTGTCAGAATGCCATGACTTTACATATCATCTGACAGGTGCTCAGTGCCAGACAAAGACAATGATACAAACTTAACAAATTCACTTTCTATTATTTTACCCTGAACATTTTGCACAAGTTAGTCTCAAACTATACAAGTGCAATTTATGCACATCACCAAACTAAACTTCCATACACACAAGTCAAACTATAGATTTTCCAAATAGACAAAGCAGGGTCCTTGTGTCTCCTTTTCTTTTCCTCCATTAAAACGACATAGATTCTAGCGGTTCTTAGCACATGCATTTATTTTGCTCATATTGTTAATCTGGATGGTTTATGGTCATCATGATCTTTTGATCTAGTCATAGTGACATAAGAGCATACAAGCATTTCTCATTTATCTGTATTGAAAAATACATTTATATCCAGATTTGTCATGTTCTGTGATTTTTGTCGTTGATTAATAATTCATCATTGCATTGTTCTTTCACAGCTAGGACATGTCACCTAGACTAAAATCATGAGAAGTCCACAACCATGATATTATAATCACCTCAAATCCACTCACCTTTATATTGATTTGTCCACAAAGAGGGCATGAATGACCACGATCAGCAAAAAGCTGAGCTTGAATAAGACCCCATTCTTGCCGTCCTATATCCCGCTCCTCCCAGTCTTGAATCATTTGCTGTGGGAAAAGTTCGCAACCCCCATCCCTTCAATTGGAACAAGCTGATTAGTTTATCTTAATATGTAACATATACAGTCAGCCAGACAAAAGACAAGCGGACAGAATCGATCTTAAACATGCCATAGTGAATCATGTACCTAAAGTGCTCATATCCACTAATTGCCTGATTACAGCGGTAGCAAAAGTACTTCCCACAATTATTACATGCCATCTTGTTGCACCCTTCAGTTCGTGAGATTGCCATCTTACAGGATGGGCATTGCTTGGCATCACGAAATATTTCTTTGATACTAAGAAGCTCGTTTATCATTTCTTGCTCACGACGCTTTTGTTCACCCTTCAGTTGAGTAGAATTCTGCCGCTCCTGCAAGAAAAGAATTTAGAAGCAACATCTTTCTTAAAATGGGTTATCAAAAATATTCTTTGATTTCTTTCATGGAAAAAGCATCTGCAAAGAAATAAGGCAAAGCCTACAACAACAAAAACTGTAATCAAGATAAAAGGAAATCTCCAACTAAAATCTGACACTAAATTGAGTAATTTGTTCATTAAGCCAATCGAATTTACTCAAACTATAGGGATGTGATACAGTTAATCATGCTGAGACTGAGAAACTTTTAGATGAAAAAACAAGTGCAAGAACTGATACTTCAAAGTCCATTGCAGAATAACTAGAACTTTGGAAGTTGTAGAACAGCCATGTGAAACTTGATGATATTAATGGATCCCACACAACAGACAGACCATGTCGAAAGAGGTGTTTTAAAGAATAAAGTGAACAAGTTTAACTGTTCACTTAATAACAGACTCATGAATCGTTTCCAGAGAAACACTATATAACTCAAACAATGAATTGTTCTTTGTGATCCATCTAATTTCCAAACACGATTGTATCCTCTTCCAACTCAAACCGAAGTTTTTCATGATAGTGGGATCTAGAAGAGATTTTCATTTTATATGATAAGCCTAGAAAAAGAAATTTATAGTGGGTCGAGACATTAATATAGCTCAAACTGAACCATGCAAAACAATACAATAGTACCAGACAGTTTCCTTTCATATTAAAGCTCATTAGATAAGATTATGTATGCACAGGTTAGAAAAGTCTTTTCTTTTTCATTTTTTTTTCCTGATAGATAAGTAAAACAGTATTTCATGTATGACTTTGGAGACTCGGATGTCCACCAATACCAGGAGAACGGATCAACAAGATTAAGTTATGAACTTAAACATAGTCCAGTATATTCTCCGCGCGCACGGGGATTTGGGGGGCGTGGGGGTGAAAAATTGAGCCAAATTAATTAGTGAACCATTAGCGACACCCATTCAAGAGCAATTCTCAGCAGTCATGATAATACCAAATTTTGACTTAACAGTTTCTAGGTTCTCTTGACAATTTAATACATCCTGTTCAAAACACCACATCGACATTTTAAAAAGGACAACTGTCATTTTCTAGGTGAAGTGGTTTTATTAAGCAAATTATCCTGCTTCTGGACAAGTGAAAAGCATGCCACATCATTCAAAGATGCACCATACAATCACAACAATATGCATCCAATAAAGACACCAGGTCACGAATCTTACCTGCAAAATTTGGAGCTTCATTTCTGGTGTCATACATGCAATTCCAACGTGACGTCGTTCCCTGCAAAGCGTGCAAAAGCTAAAGAAGCATTTAGAGCATTGTGCATGCTGGTCTTCGTCTTCTATGCAGGCTGTTTCACATCTTGGGCAATAGGCCACATCAGACATCGACTCAAGTGTTTTCTCTAACATTAGTGACTCCCAATGTTCAAATTCCTCATCACCAAGCAATCGTTTCAATAAACCAGGTGGGACCATGCCCTTACATTTTGCATCAGGGCACAGAAGCTTGGTTATTGTACCTTCCTTTACAAGAATGTTAGCAAAAGTTTTCATGCATGTCAAGCAGAAGAAATGCTGGCATGGCAATCTAATGAACTCTGTACCTGATAAGGAAGAACTAGCAAATCAAAAAGAGATGATTCATAACACTATAACAAAAACTTTTACTGAATCAGAGTTAATAGGTAGGGAACAGTGATGTTTATGTTGTAAAATAAAGATCAGAGTCTGTTCATTAAATTAATCCACAAATCAAGTCTGAGATTAATACTCATTCTCTGAACTACAGATCCAAATGGCACCAACTGAGCTTCAATAATGCTTTCTCCACCTCCTCAACCCACCCCGCCCCCAAAAAAAAGAAAGAAAAAGAAACCTAATAATATATATAAGGGAAAAAAAACTACTTTACAGGAAAAACATAGCAGACATAAAGTAGGTGTATGTGACGTGTTAATTAAATTTATGGACACAATGCATATTTTGCAGATGTTTTCCTAGGAGTATGTAATGAAATTCTTCCCCATAACCTATTGGTGAAACTCGTCCAATAGGATTTCAATACTTCAGAGATATGAAAGGCATTCCACCCGTCCATTTCAATCTCACCATTTCGTGCACCGTAACTATATGAGGCTGCTGTTGACTCCCTTTCTCTCTGTCTATGTGTGTGCATGTCTAGAGAGAAAGAGGGGGGGGGATGTGCATCTTCTGGTCCCTACAGTTGAAACCCACAAACCAAAACATTCACTGACCAACCATGCACCATCATTTTATTATCCACCAACCAACCAACCAACCCCTCTCTCTCAGTCTAGCTCTTGCTTGTTATCATGACAAAAGCATGAAAATATATATATATATATATATAAACAGATGCAGTGCATTTCTAGCCAATGGAATATAAGTACCACACTGACAATGAAGCTCATATTTGGGGGATTGGCTTTGCTATATACATAAGGGTAACAATTGATGTAGCCAACAAGAATCTTCCTATAGGAATTAGTATGAACAAACAGGGTAGCATTTTATGTGCCAGGGGTTCAATTGAATAGACAAAAGAGAATGCAAAATTAGAGAAGAAGAACGTCAATCATAACAAATTCATCAGAAAAAGGCCAAGGATAAAAATAGAAAGAGTAGTCAGTTAGTGATTTCTAGAATAAGTACTATGCATTTGAAGTTGTTAGAAGGGTACTAGAGTCTTTTAATTTGTTTCCTTGTTACTAAGAATCCATGTGAATTCTCTCCTATAAATATAGTTAGCTAAGCATTGTATTAGAGATCATGATAGGAATGAAATGTGTGAGATCACAGTTGTGACTCATCCCTACCTCTCTCTCTTCTTCCCCATTCACCTGAGTTCTCATGCCATTCTCTCTAAGTTCCACTCAAAATTCTTCTATTCCTCATCCCCAATTCATCAAACTTCTCATCTCCTCTTTCTGTTTTCTCATCCCCTTCACTGTAGGTCTCACCACCAATGTTCGAAAAAGCTAAAAGCGGTACGAGACGTTTTTCTCCGGACGAGGTGAAGGCAGAGCAAGGCGGAAGCCTCGATTTAAAGAAGAAAAAGTCTCCAAAAAATTATAAGAAAATACTAATAAAATCATAAAATAATCTATCATTATAACCAAGGTCATAAAAGACATAAATAACAATGTCACGTTAATGTATCATTACAAAACATCAAAACAACATAATATCAAATCCATCACTATATAAGTAATGTATCATTTGTATCCAGCGGCCTGAAGAATGGATCAAATCCTAAATCATCCCCACCATCATCCCCATCATCATCCCCATCATCACTAAGAGGATCCTCCATGGAATCATCATCGTATCTAATAGCTCTGTCATCCTCCTCATTGTCAGTGTTAAGATCCTCAAACTCCGGTTCTTCATCTACCAATTGTAATCCCTTCCCTTTATCTATAAATAAACAAGTGAATATATATTTAATCCAAATGAGTATTCTTTTTTAAAGAACACTTTAAAGTCAACTTAAGTAATGACACTAACCTTTTGTTTTAGTTTTTGACTGCAAAGTCTTTCTCTTTCTCTTTTGACTTCCTTGTTTACTAGTTGTTCCTCAAGTCCCTTTCCCTCCAAGTGTAATTTCTCTCACATTAGTCTCTTCTCCTCCAACTGTCTTTTCATTCTCATGAGTCCCTTCACCCTCCTCCATATCATCATTCCCATAAGTCACTTCCGAGATATTTTCATCATTTCTCCCCGTAACCCACTCATTATCAGATGGCACACTATCAACAACCAATGGATCCTCTTCTGCCGTTGGTGCCTTTTTTTTTATGTGTCGATCTTTCAATTTTTTATTGTACATTATGTAAGCCAATGAGTTAAGCCTGGATGCAGACAGTCGATTCCTTCTCTTTGTATGTATCTATATTACAAGTAATTGAGCATTAGTGACATCTCATAAAATATTAATAAATATATTTGAGAATATAAATGATTTATATCTAATAAATACCTGACTAAAAGTACTCCAATTACGCTCACACGCAGAAGATGAGCAAGTCAAACTCAAAATCTTCACTGCAAAGTTTCTTAATTATGGAGCTTCATCTCCAAATGCAATCCACCAATTAGCTGGATCAATATTAAAACATATATCAATCTTACTGGTACAACGATACTTATCAATAACACGTTTAATCAAAATGAAAGCATATACATACATTAATCGACGGTACTTACCGAGAGCACGTTTCTTACACGTGTTTTTGGCATTTGTGTAGCCAAATAACCTCAATCGGAATGCATCCCATTGCAAATCAACTTTCTCTCTTTCCTCGTAGTTAGGAATGAGCTTGTCCATACAAGTGTACAATCCAACCTTAACTTCCGCATTGGTACAAAAATTGTCATCATATTGAAAATGAGGATTCAAAAAATATGCAACAGTGTGCAAATGCCGATGCAACTGATTGTCCCACTTAGCATCTATTATGCTCCATATCTCTTTATATGCCCCTTCCTCATTATCCAAATTTATTGCAATCTCTTCTTTTGCATTGTCCATGACACCATATAAAAATCTCATTCCCGACACCTTCTCTGAATCTGTCATCCTCAATACACTTACTAGAGGTTTTGTGGTCTTAATTGCATATCCCACACTACCCCAAAAATTCCTATCACCTAAAATAATTTTCTCGCCTCTCTACCTTCAGGTTGTTTTGCCCAAGCACAATTTGCCCACTCCCTAGATGTAAACATAACCTCCAAAGGCTGTCTCAAACTATGCATACTCTGCAAAGTTAAATAAGTCGTGGCAAATCTAGTAGCGGCTGGCCGAACAAGGTCTTTATTAGTGTTGGCCCTCATAAATGCCAAGACCCATCCATGATTATATATGAAATTGCTTACCTATAATTACATAATGACATTTATCAAAAAATAATAATAATTCAAGTATTCATTGAATAAAAAAAATTATAACCAATTAATAATAATAATAAATTATTATTATTATTATTATTTGGTTATAATTACTATTATTATTATTATTATTATTAATAATAGTAATTACCTTCTTTGTCTTTAGTCAAAGCATTTTTATGTTGAGGCAACTCTCCAAGCTTCTCAAGCATCAAATCGATGCAATGCGCGATACACGGTGTCCACCATATACGTGGCCTCTTCTCCATTAACATCCTCCCCGCCGCCTTATAATTAGATGCATTGTCAGTGACTACTTGAATGACAAGGTTTTCTCCCACTTCCTCAACAACCTCATCAAGTAGTTTAAACATCAAATTAGCATCTTTAACTGCATCAGATGCATCAACAGATTTCAAAAATACAGTGTTATGGGGGCTGCTTACAAGAAAGTTTATTAGTTGTCTTCCCCTAATATCTTTCCTACCATCCGATAAGATTGACACCCCCGTATGTGCCAAAGTCTTCTTTACCTCCTCAACAAAGGTCTTTGTAGTCTTCTCTTACTCCTTCAATATCCAAGAGCTAAGCTCGTATGGAGTAGGGGGTTATCAAACCACGACTATAGTTCCCAATTGACCGACACATATTATAAATGAAGGACTATCTGCAACATTAAAAGGAATCCCGTTTTCAAAGAAGAATCTACCAATATCAAGACAGACTGCATTACATGCTTCTTTTTAAAATACGGTACGATTTGTAGTAAGCATCATCATCAACAACATCAGCAAAAAATCTGTCCATGGGCCCGCGAACTCCCCTCACGGAGACACTACCCACACTTGAACCTCCCAAGGATGGATGACCACCATAATAAGACCCACTTTGTATTTTTTCAGCTTCATTTCTTTGTCTTTCCTCCTTGGAGTCCATATTTTTCTTCATATACGAAGCAAGCTCTTCCTTCACCTCATTTGGTACTTTTTTGCAAGCCTCAACATTACTATGATTACCTACAAGATGATTTTTCAGCCTTGTAATCCCTCCTTACAAATTTTCTTACAAAAATTGCATTCCACATATAAATGAGCTTTATTAACTCTCGGAGCTACGATGCCATATTTCCAAGCTAGATCTTTCTTGTCCATAATAATAATAATTCACTGTAATAATAAAAAAATATTGTTATTACATTTTGATAACATGATTTTATAAACTTGGCAATCCTAAGTCCTAACTAATTATTTTGGTGACATTAGCAAATAGCAATTCATGTACACAAAAAGTGATACACTAGTAACTGTTAATGCTATTGTGATACACTAGTAACTACATTCAGAACTCAAAACAGAAGAAAATAAAACAGAGAAAACAAAAGAAAAAAGAAAACAGAGACGCCAGACAAAGTTCAGAACTCAGAAGAAAACAGAAAAGAAAAAGAAAACAGAGAAGGAGAAGAGCTAGAGGAAGAAAAGAAAAAGAAAACAGAGACGCAAGAAGGAGAAACAGAGACGCCAGAGAACGACGACAGTCACCGTGATAGTCAGAAGAAGGAGAAGGAAGATACCTGTAAAGTCTTCAGTCGCGATCGCAGAGGAGAAAGGAGCAGTCACGAAAGTCTTCGCCTCTTCAGTAATGGTAAGTCGAGCCAAATCTGATACTTAGGGCTTTTTTTCTCGCCAAATCGAGGCGCAACGCCACGAGGCGTAAGCTTCAACAGGAAAAGGCGCAGGTTTCTCCAATTCCAGAATATGCGGCCGCCTCGCAAACTCCTTCCGCCTCGCTACGAGGCGCGCCTCGAGGCGTACGCCTCGAGCGCTATTTCGAACATTGCTCACCACGGCTTCTAAAAATCACACAACACAGTCCGGACACCACAAGAGGCCTGACAAAGAATATGACTGTTTTGATGCTTGCTGATGCTACACAAATGGAGGAACAGTACTAGTGTTTGGGAGTAGTTAGTGGTGAATTTCATGAGAATTGACTCATTGAGATAGTGGGTGGTGATTCATGGCTGGAAATAGATAATAATTGGAAAAGAAAGATATAAATGGAAAATTTGAGAATAATATATTGCACTATGTCCGTTTATCATATCACAAACCTAAAACTTCAGGGAAGGGATAGACAATTTCAAAGCTCAACCAATAATTGAGACACTGATCCATATATTTTTCAAACTTCTTCAAGTGTAGATACCATGATTATGAACATAATAATTCTAATTGAAATATCAACATCTAAAATCATATAAAGAAACACATGATGAATTTTACAACAGTAATACTTTAGCGACATGAAACATGCTGCCAATCACAAACTTCTTTTATACTAATTTAAGAATATTATATTCTTGATAGGAACAATAGCATTAGAAAATCAAGGTCCGCCATTCTGTTTGAATATGCTCAAGATTACTAAAGACACTTTAGAAACTTGCACCAGATAATTAAGAAAAAGGATGTGATATTTCCACGAGCATTTTTATATTTCCAGAAGGGCTATCCCAATTTAATAGTAAATGGGGAGAGAACTTGTGAAAATATCAAAAAAGTAAAAACACTTGTGGAGATAACAATTTCCTTGAAGAAATTTCATGGTGTGAAATAGCTTCCATAACTTCTAACAGTTCCCGACATCCATGACTTTTGATACTGTCTTTTTATTCTTAAGTTATAAAACACACATATCTCAGTCGAAGGTGAATTAGCCCCATTTCCAATTCTGGAAAAATTATAAGCCACTTTGAAGGAAGAATTTTTGTCAAGACAGAAGGTAAAAATTACCTGGAAATTCACTAAAACATATGCAGCATTCTTGTAAGTTTTTGCAAAAAAATTCAATTCGCTGCTCATCATTGTAACTCTTCACTGAAGGAATATCAACATCTAGGGGAGACACATCCTGAAATTGCACGCTTATCTCCAGAGTGTCTCGTGCCATAAGGACCAAGAATTATATCTTCATCAAAACCAAGATAAGAAAGAGAACAACTGTGTAACCACTCTACCCATTGGTATAAAACCTCCTGCCCTGGCTGTTCCTTCCAAATTGAATCCAACATGCAGCAAAGATTGGAAATTTTAGAGGAATTCAACCACTGAACAGAGATTGTAAAATGGGGAGGTAGATGGCTCGGATATGATCTAGGTAATAAGCATGTTAACACAATTGGTGGAATAAATTGGACTTTGAAAGAATATGAAAACTCGGGGAAACCATCAGGTTTCATCTCAATATCACTGGAAGAATTCAGTCGTGTGGAGATGGTAAGATCCTTAGGGATTTCAATATGTACATGAATCTGCAATATAAATCACAATCACAGTAGTAAGATTACTGCTTTTATACACGAGGGATATTTTTAAAAATCACTACGATACCTGAAAAGATCGTAACCCACTCTGTTTGTCAAGGATGAATACGTTGTCGCCATAAATGGATTCCATTGCAAGTAACTGCATGAAAACAACCACATGTAAATATGAGAGAGAGAGAGAGAGAGAGAAGTCAGAGAGAGTTTATTATCCATCTTATTGATCCGATTTTCAAGTTCAAGTAGATTCTAACTGTTTACCTTCCCCTTCAATAAAATACTCCCTCCGTCCCTTAATATATGTCGTTTTAGAGTTGTGCAGAAGTATTATGAAAATGATTGCACAACATTAAATATAATATAAATTGTCTATATTGTCATTGTATTTGAAAAAGAGTGTTATTTATTGGGCATAAAATAGTGAGAGAACCAAAGTTATATTTAATACTCCCTCTGTTCCTAAAAGATTGTCGTTTTAGGAAATAATTTTTGTTCCAAAAAGATTGTCGTTTTGAGTTTATCAATACACATTAACTATTTTTTTCCTACTTTACCCTTATTTAAAGTTTTCTCCTATTTAAAATTGTCTTCCCTTCCCAACGATTCTTATTCAATTCAATGCTATAATCCAAGTAGTAATTGGTTGAATTGAATAAGAAACATTGGGAATGGAATAATTGGTTGAGACAATTAATAAGGGTAATATAGTATTTTCGCTAGGTATTAATTGTATTCCTTAATCTGTGTGCATTAACCTTAAACGACAATCTTTTAGGAACAGAGAGCTTAGGGTAATA
Source organism: Panax japonicus (assembly GCA_020205505.1). Taxonomy (NCBI): domain Eukaryota; kingdom Viridiplantae; phylum Streptophyta; class Magnoliopsida; order Apiales; family Araliaceae; genus Panax; species Panax japonicus. Next base: position 13,476,722 of record CM035113.1, read on the forward strand.
TTAGAAACTAAGTAATTAATGTTTAATTGAAATTCTCAAACGACAAATATTAAGAGACAAAAACATTTCTCTAAAACAACATTTAAAAAAGGAACGGAGGGAGTATTAGTTTAGTATTATGGTACTCCCTCTGTTCCACAAAAAGAGGCCCATTTGTTTTTTTTACTAAGTCAATTTGCCAAAATCCTAAGATTAGAGATTTATGCGAGTGTATTTGATTTTGATAAATGCAATACTTAATGTTGTAAACTATTTAAAATGTATTATTAAGTATAAGACTGGTATTTCGGAAATTAAATAAGTTCACACGACAATTTGAATTTTAGGATTTAGCAAATTAACTAGGATCAAAGTTAAATGGGACTTCGCAACACAAACCTTTTTCTCACAAATTAGTCTTAATATTTGAGAAAACAATCCACATTCCACTAGGCATCTAGCGAATAATCATAACTGATACCAAATAAATGGACAATACATAGTTATCAAGGCGCTAAGTCGAGGCGAGACGACAGCCGGGAGCTTAAGCGCTTAGGCGACAAAGCGCCCGACTAGTCGTCGACAAGTCGTTAACAATGTAAATTTTATACATATATTACAAGAAATACGGTTGAATAGCATTAAAAACAAAAACATATTACTATTTCACATTTATATCTCATTTACACTAACTGAAAATTAAACTAATGAATAGGGAATACTGAAAATATGGGGGTCTAGGGGTTAAAATGTAAACTCAAAAAACTTGGGGGTGATTATGAAAGAAAAATAAGGGCTTAAATGAAAATTCTGCAACTTCAGGGATTAGATCTAAAATTTAAGAAAAATATGAGGTACTAAACTGTATTTCACCCAAGATATTTTTTAACTCAATCTCCTTTTTCTTTTCTTATACAAAACCAGCACTCCTCTTTCTTTTCAGTCTCTTTCTTTTCTTAAACGAATGCAGCTGGTAAGAAGATCTCTTCGTTTCTTCGGCAACGACGATTACTCCGGCAATGGAAGCTTCCGACAATGGCGATCTCTCCTTCTCTTTTCTCTTTCGTTCCTTCGATGTCTTCTTTTCTTCTCTCTTTCGTTTCCTTTTTTTCTCTTTTCCAGATCGTGCGCAAGGTAGTCGGTCAAGGCCTAGGCGACGATTTCTTCATCAAGTCACGCGACTTAGCTGCTTTTCCCAAGTCGTCCCTTCGACTTGTTGCTTGCTACCGCTCAGACGCCTAGGCGTCGCCTAGTCGACGACTAGGCGACAACTTGATAACCATGGGACAATATAGTTGGCATGATCGTGTCTTCAAAATCGGATGTACATTTGTATAAAGAAATTCAAGGTGGAAGTAGGAAACAGTTTTACAAAAATTGCATGCAGTAATAAACTCTCAAAGAGCATAAAACTATTAAAAAGTGTCTTCTTTAGTAATAAATTAGAGTGAATAGAGGTAAGAGGAAACAAACATCTCTTTGGTTTAGATTGGATGAGAAACGGCACAGTTCAAATAATCGGTGATAAATTTCGGCATAAACTTGAAAACCATAACAAACATAATATATATTGCAGCAAACTTCGAGATGCCATTGCTTTAGCATTGTAGTGTATAAGAGTTAATTTAGGAGTTCTAAAAGTTTCTGTTATAAATACCTTAAGAATTCACTTTGCTACAATTTTATAACCATTTAATTTCAACAGAACCTAACCTATCATGAATTCATTATTGAATAAAATATATAACAATGCATAAAAAGCCTATTGAATTTACCTCATCCTCTTGCAATTGATCATTGATTCCCAAAAGCTCCTCTGACAACTCTAGCTGTTCCTCACCTAACCTCAACTCCTCTAGCCTGCTCGCAATATCACCAGCATCCTTCTCTAAATCAGAACACTTATTCTTGATTTCATCACCATACAAATCCTTATTCAACACTAACACATTATTCTTCTCTTCCTCTTTCTCTTTCTGTAAATTTTCTTGCTCACAAGAATTCGAACAACTTAATTCATTCACCCCTCTAGAATTCTCCTCCCCATCTCCTTCGCAACAATTCAATGAACCCACCTCAGATTTAACAAAATCAGATTTGACCCAAGAATCTCGTCTGTTTCGCGATGCCCACTTGGAATTTCGGCGATTCCGAGGCAAATTCGCGATTTTTGGGACGAATTCTGAGTTGGGTTCTGCCGTTGAGGGTTCAAGGTCATGCTCAGGAGTGGAAAGTACTAATGATAATGATGAAGATGATGTTTGTTCGTGTAAAGGTTTGAGCCTCCAATTTTCATCGCTCTGATGAGGATGATGGTAGGTTTGTTTTCGTCTGTCGCCCTTTCCCATGGCGGATTTGCAGAAAGAAAGAATTGACGATCAGACACTTTAGATGGGTACAGTTAAAGCTGATTTTCAGAGCTGAAAGAAGGTTTATTGACTAGGTTTGTGAATTTCTATGCTGTCGGAGGTGAGAAAATAATTGTTCGACCAATTAAATGCTAATCGAATTTATTTTTGGAGAAAGTTAGGGTTTGAATTTGGATATTGTTAGATTTTTTTACCATAAAAATCATATTTATCTATTTATATTGGACATCCATTTATTAATAAAAATATGGTAGACACTCAAAATTTTGTATTAATGTTATTAACCTTGCACGAAGGTAAAATCGTCTTGCAGAGATAACCTTGGAAGTCAAATCAGCTCAATCACGGAGATAATCCGGGGATACTTAATTTTCAATCTCGGAGATAACATCGAGATACTCAGTTCCTGAGACGCCTCCAAAATAGGTGTACACAACTCATTATGAGTCGTCAAATACATGGTACATAATTTAAATACAACTTCATTTATACAATACAATAAAAACGTAGCTGAGAGTTTTAACACGAATATTGCCTCATAGACAATATCCAAACTCAAATAGAGTCCTCATTATAATTATTATCACACTATTTTATAGAATAGTGAAGACTATTACATCCACCATCTCGGATCGTCACTCCATTCCCCGACTAGTCCCGACTATGTTCTCATTTTCTGGAGAGAATAATGAAAGCAAAAGGTGAGCTCAACTAGCCCAGTTAAGAATATTATGACTAAGATAATGCAGAATAAATTATCGTTAGCCTTCAACAGAGTTAAACTGATAGAATACAATAGACAACAAGTTTAACTGCAGCGAAACAAACAATCCATTAGAAGAGTCAAGTATAGCATGATATCTACTATCTTTTATGATTTAAAAGTTCATCATCAATATTTTATCGTTGTAACACAACTCAATAAAATAATCCACATCACTGAATTATCCATGCACTACGAACCAAGGATATTCATTATTATCACCATTGGTCATGATCATGCCAACAATTGTCCATCAATGCACTACGGACCAATGAGAACTTTTACCACATCATTTATGACATTACATGTCATGCATGATTATACTAATACATAGTCATAATCATACCAATCAACAGTCCATCTAAGCACTACGGGCCAAAGATGACTTTCATCACAATATAAGCATGAGGATGATGACAATGATATAATAATTTAATAAAATGAAAGCAATGATTAATTTTAAAGATTTATAATTCAATTTATCCAGAATTCAATAATGTCCAAATTGTAAACATGATACCACTTTGTGGAGTAAAATTCAAGAATAATATTGTATCAAAAACAAATTGGATAGAAAAAAAAATTTAATTTTTGTCATGAATAGTACCTGAGTGAATAGTATCTTGTGAATAGTACCTCCGTGAATAGTATCCCGACATGAAAAGTTTAAAATTTAACAAGAATGTTCAGAAAAATATTCGTGTGAAAAGATACTAGATGAAGCGTAAATTTTAAGGGTATTCTACTAATTTCAAGGAGTATAGAAGCAATACTTAACCAAATGAGTGTAGAATTCGGAATCTGAAACGAAATAATATTACTTACATACTACAGAGTATGAAAGAAAATATTATTTCATACGAATATTGAACAAAAATAATATCCCTTACCTTAAAAAGAGAGTACTTCTAAATGGTATAGCGGGAATATTCTTGAAGAAAACTTGCACTGTTTTCTATACTCAAAGCTTTCTTAAACTCTAAAGAAATACGCTCAATATTATAGAAGAAGAATTCTATGATTCTGGTGTGATTTTCATTTCTAAACTGAGCATCCTATTTATAGGAGAATGGAAGGATAATATTTAAGGAAAAAAAATCACTATCGCACAGTGAAAAGAATCATGGGCGAATTTCGTTCGGCTGAATTTTTTTTTGATTTTAACTATGCAGCACTATGTAATAAAATATTCTAATAAAACAAAAATTTATATATATATATATATATATATAATACTTATTTATATATATACTAATATACTTTATAACAAACTAAGATAACTTTCTACCGATGATTTTGAAAAATGAGATTCCGAAATAGAAGTGGGAACACATTACTATGGATTTCGTTACGGGTCTTCCCAAGGCATAAATGCGATTTGGGTCATTGTTGATAGATTAACCAAGTCTGCTCATTTCTTGTCTATACGGGAGACTTATTCCCTTGAACGTCTTGCTCGTATGTACGTGAATGAGATTGTGAGATTGCATGGTATTCCAGTATCCATAGTTTTGGACCGTGACCCAAGATTCACTTCATGATTTTGGGTTAGCGTGCAGAAAGCTATGAGCACAGATTTACGATTCAGTTCGGCATACCAACCTCAAACGGACGGACAATCAGAAAGGACTATTTAAACTCTTGAAGATCTATTAAGACTCTGTATCCTAGATTTCAAAGGGAGTTGGGATAAATACCTACTATTGGTGGAATTCTTCAACAACAACAGTTATCAGACAAGTATAGGTGTGGCTCCATTTGAAGCATTGTATGGACGAAAGTGTCACTCTCCAGTATGCTGGGATGAGGTGGGAGAAGCAACATTGTTGGGACCAGAGTTAGTACGAATGACTACAGAGAAGATCCAAATGATCCGACAACGTATACAAACGACACATGATCGACAAAAGAGTTATGCAGATCTTCATCGAAAGGACGTGAAATTTAATATTGGAGATCATGTATTGTTACGTATTGCTCTTTGGAAGGGATTTACAAGATTTGAGAAGAGAGGAAAGCTCAATCCACGATTTGTTGGTCCATTCGAGATTCTTGACCTAATATGAAATGTGGCCTATAGACTCGCATTACCTTCAAGCATGTCTCGTGTTCATAATGTTTTTCACATATCTATGCTTCGTAAATATGTGAAAGACCCGAACCACATTATTGAGTTAGAACCAGACGAGATAGCCGAAGATTTAACGTACGGGGAGGTACCTATTAAGATCTTGGATAGGAAATAGCATGTCCTATGCATCAAGGTTATACCACAAGTTAAGGTTTTGTGGAGGAATCATGCTATTGAAGAAATGACCTGGGAGTTAGAATCAGAAATAAAAATGAGGTATCCTCACCTTTTCGAAACACCAAGTTTGTACGTCAATTTTGAGGACGAAATTTCATAAGAAGGAAAGGTTGTAAGACCCCAACTTTTTATAAATAAAATCGAATTTCCTCTAATTATTATTGTGAATAATAAAAGGTGTTAATTTGATATAATACTTTGGTTATGGGTGAAATGTGCAATTTTTGCAAAAGAAGTAAGTGGTTATAAAATATTCATTGTTGTCGGGGAATATTCGTTTGGTCGTGGAATATTCTTTCTATCGGGAATATTCGTACGACGGCGCAGCTATTTGTGGGCCGCATAAAGGAAAACGGTCGGATTAAAAAAATGATAAGTTGAGTTTTTATAAATAACGGCGTAGTTGTTACCGTTAACACTGTTGGAATATCCGGTGGTTAAAATACAGTAATACGCGTGGTTGCACAGTAGCACACGGTATTGCACAATATTTTTGAATTATTGATTCTTACGTAAGAAGGCACCACTCAATAATTGTTACAGTAATTACTGTTCAATATTTTATTTTATTGATTCAATAATTGCTACGTTGATATTTTATATTATTGTTGTTCCAATAATTGTCACTGCATAGTATCTCTATTATCAGATCAATAATTTATATTATTTGAATAATATTGTTAGATAGCATTATTGGCAATGTCTAAGGAAGTTCTGTCTAGGAAAGGGGTTTGGTCACCTAATTACGCGCCAATAAGGAGAAATCCTTATTGGAAAACCCCCTCTTTGCTGGGAATGACCTGATTGTTATTATTGTGATTCTGTAATATTATTTGTGAATAATTAATTATTGATTTATATGATAAAGAAATATTTATTTTATATGGATATAAATGATGGATATATTTATTGTGGTTATAAATGATAGAATTAATGTTGAGGTATTTTATCAGTATTTTGTCGGAAAGAAGGTATTAAAAATCACCCGTATATGGATTTCGTGCATTTTCTTTTTGGAAATTGGAAAAACTTCCTTCTACAAAGTTGTAGAGAATTTAATTTCCTATGGAATGGATATAAAATTTATATTTTTCTGATAAAAGGGCTATTTATTATGAATTATTGAAGTTTCAGAAATAAATGTTTTTTTATTAAAAACATGGGTGGACCCCACTTTTGGTTGGTGAAAAAATGTGCTAAAATTTTATTTCAAAAATGGTGGGCATGAATAGTAGCAGGTAAAGCCATCAGGTAGCAGGTTAGTCTGCTATGGCGTTCTAAGCATTTTCCAATAAATAGGGTGCTTAGTTAAAATTGAAAATCACACCAGAATCATAAGCTTCCTCTCTCTATATTATCGAGCGTATTTTGTGAGTATTTAGATACTTTGTGAGTTGCTATTCAGTGCAAGTTTCCTTCAGCCTTATACCTGATATTTCAGCCAGAAGTACTGTTCTTTTGAGGTAAGTGATGTTATTTTCTTCATAATGATGTTATTTTCTTCCTAATGATGTTATTCTTTCAATATCATTATACCGAAATATTGGTATGAATTTTATTGTGGAATTTTACCTTTTTCATATCAGAGTTACTATTCACATATACGACACTATTCACGAATAGGACACTATTCACAGAAAAATATTTTTTTTCTTTCTTTGTCCAAGTTGTCTATTATGGTTACTATCTTTGATTGTATCCATGGTTTGATCTTAATTATTGAATTTTGCTCCACAATTGATTATTATAAGGTATTTTTGAACTTGGATAAACTAAAGTACGAATCCCTAATCTTTTATCTCACTGGATTCGTTTTCTTTAAGATATTTTTCATCATCCTCAGTCCTAAATGATGATATTACTGAATATCTTTGGCCTGTAGTGCAAAGATGAATGATTAACTGATGAATATCTTTGGCCCGTAGTGCAAAGATGAACAGGTGTTGAGATGAACATGACCAACTGGTGATAAAAATGAATATATTTGGCATGTAGTGCAAAGATGAATATTTGATTCAAGATGTATATTGATTGATGTTACATGGATAAAATATTGATGATGGACTTTTAAATCTTAGAAGATAGTAGAATTCATTCTCTACTTGACTCTTCTAATGAATTGCTATTTCCGCTGTAGTTGTTTTTCAGAAACTTGTTGTCTGTTATATTATATCAGATTTTTCCCTGTTGAAGACTAATGATAATTTGTTGTATATTATCTTAGTCATAATATTCTTTACTGGGCTAGTTGAGCTCACCATTTTCCTTTTTGTTCCATTTTTCTTCTTAGGAGGTGAGAACATAGCAGGAACTAGTTGGGGTATGGAGTGATGGTTCAGGATAGTTGTTTTAGTAGTCCTCATTATTTTGTAAAATAGTGTATCAATAATAATAATGAGGACTCCTTTTGAGTTTGTATACTTTCTATTAGACAATATTTGTATTTAAGCTCACAATATATGTGTTGTCGTATTTTGCACGACAATTGTATTACTGAAGTTGTATTTGTTTCTGTACCATGTATTTGGCGACTCAGAATGGGTGATGTATACCTATTTTGGAGGTCACAAGTTGTATCAGAGCTTAGGGATATGGTCTCTGGGGAAGATCGGGGAATAGAACTAAGAGGGGAGAGACGAGTAATCCTTCGCTAGTGTGTCATACCTAAGCTTATTTGGTTGGTCAGTCGGAGCATATAGTTAATATGTGTTATGTTAATTAACCCTTATTTTGTGGCAGTATTTGAAAATAGCAGCTGAAAATATTAACAATGGATTGAATGAGACCGTGGAGACACCTTTAATCACCACCCAGGGGAATGTGCAACATGAAGGCAATATTCCTCATCTAAACAACACTACCGAACAAATGATGATTGATGGGATGTTTAGAAGCTTTTTGCAGTTCATGCAAAATCAGACTAGGGAGACTCGTGTACAAAATATGGGTGGAAATGATAGCAACGCACGGCTTGTCAAAGCCAAGCAGTTCAAAGAGTTGGGACCACCAGAATTTGTGGGAAAGTCGGATCGGATTAAGGCGGAGACGCGGGTTAAACAAATTACCAAGATATTTGATGTTTTGGGATGCACAGAGGAACACAAGGTTCCATTCGCCATATTTATGTTCCGTGGTGAGGTAGACTACTGGTGGGAGTCTGTGAAGCATACCCAACCAGTTGCACTCAATATGTATTGGGAAACATTTCAGAAACTGTTCAATGACAAGTACTTTCCTGAAAGTATTCGTCATATGAAGGAGGTAGAGTTTATTAGACTAGAACAAAACAACATGACGGTGTCCCAGTATGAACCGACGTTCGCAGAGTTATCCAGGTTTGCACCTCATTTGGTAGAGAATAAAGAACGAATGACACAGATGTTTCTGAGAGGTCTAAAACTCGAGATTCGGCAATATCTTATCTCTCATAAATTTTCTTTATATTCAGATGTTGTAAACATGGCTCAATTATTAGAGAGATATAATGAGTATGTTCAACCGAGGGACCACAACCAGGGTTATATCGGTGGCAGCAGTCATCGAAGCAATGACAACCAGTGGGGAGGAAAATATTCGGACAAAAGCGGTAACCACTTTGGTGGTAATCGTGGCCATGATGGTAGAAGAAGCGAGTCGAGGGGAGATTTCAAAAAGAGAAGGTACAACAATGATAACGTGAAGACGTCATCACAAACATCAGCTATTTCTAGGGGATGAGAACGAGCACCGGTCGTTTGTTATAAATGCGGGAAAGAGGGACACATCAGCCCAAACTGCCCACAAAAATCCAAGGTGTGTTATAACTGTGGAAATGAAGGTCATATAGCTAGAGATTGTCTTGTTGTGAAACCAAGTTCAATGGGGATGGTGACTCCAAAGGCTGCCTCGGACAAGTCAAAGTCAGTGGTTCCTGGAAGGGCATTTGTCGTGACTGCTCAAAACACGAGGAACCCGAACGAGGTGATCATGGGTAAACTAATCATAAACTCTTGCAAAGTTTATACCTTATTAGATACCAGTTCTACCCATTCTTTAATCTCTCCTGCTTGTGCTCAACGTTTAAACTTAACTTCGGAGAAATTAGACTTTGGCTTATCTGTTGTAGAAGAAACTTTCATTACATCAACTGTTTATAAATCTTTCTTGATCCAAGTTGGTACCATCACATTACCTGCCGATCTTCGTTTAAAATTCTTGCATTTGATGTGATTTTAGGGATTGATCGGTTAACCACACATCATGCTAAAATTGATTAATTTCGTAAGGTTGTTAGTTTTCATATTCATAACCAACTTATTATGTGAATTCAAGCAACCAAACCACTAAAGTCAACTATTGTCATATCAAGCCATAAAGCTATACGTTTATTGAAAAATAGATGTCAAGCTTTCTTAGCCCATGTCACGGACTTGAACAAAAACACGTCTGATTTGAATAAAATTTTTATTGTTAGTGAATTTCCTGACGTATTTCCTAAAGAACTTTTCGGTCTACCTCCAGAACGTGAAGTTGAATTCTTTATTTACCTTTAACCTGGTATAAAGTCCATTTCTAAAACCCCATATCGAATGGCTCCTATTGAACTTCAGGAGTTAAAGGTCCAACTTCAGGAGTTGTTAGACATCGGTTTCATTCGTCCTAGTACATCTCCTTGGGGTGCTCAGGTGTTATTCGTAAAGAACAAAGACGGGAGTATGCGACTTTGTATTGACTATCGAGAATTGAACCATGTCACCATCAAGAATAGGTATCTACTACCTCGCATTGATGACTTGTTTGACCAGTTACAAGGAGCACAATTCTTTTCAAAGATCGATCTTCGTTCTGGATATCATCAACTGAAGATTAAAACCGAGGATATTCCAAAGACTGCCTTCAGAACTCGGTACGAGCATTATGAATTCTTAGTCATGTCTTTTGGATTGACTAATGCTCCTGCTGCTTTCATGGATATAATGAACCGTGTGTTGAAAGAATATTTAGAACAGTTCATTGTTGTCTTTATTGATGACATCCTCATATATTCCAAAAGCCGTGAAGATCATGAGCACCATTTGAAGCTGGTACTTTAAAGGCTTTGTGACAACAAACTATATGCCAAGCTGAAGAAATGCGAGTTCTGGCTTGAGAAAGTAGCATTCCTTGGGCACGTGGTGTCAAAACATGGAGTATCTGTCGACCCGACAAAAATTAAAGCAATACAAAGTTGGGAGCAACCGAAGTCGGTGACCGAGGTACGTAGCTTTATGGGCTTAGCTGGTTATTATCGGAGATTCGTTAAAGGATTTTCTCGAATCGCTACTCCGTTAACTCAGCTGACTCGTAAAGATATAAAATTCGGTTGAAGCGAGGAATGCGAGAAGAGTTTCCAAGAGCTCAAGAGGAGACTCGTTTCGGCACCTGTTCTAACAATACCATCTGGTTCGGATGGATTTGTTATCGACAGCGATGCTTCAGGAAAAGGGTTAGGATGTGTTCTCATGAAACATGTGAAAGTCATAGCCTATGCCTCGCGACAACTCAAAGAATATGAGAGAAATTATCCTATCCATGATCTGGAGTTGGCAACAGTCGTTTTCACATTGAAGATATGGAGATACTACCTGTATGGAGAGAAAGTGGAGATTTATACGGATCATAAAAGCCTCAAATATTTCTTCACCCAAAAAGAACTCGACATGCGGCAATGACGTTGGCTCGAGCTGTTGAAAGATTACGATCATACCATCCAATATCATCCTGGAAAAGCAAACATGGTAGCTGACGCATTGAGTAAAAGATCATATGCGGGTACGAGTGAAATGTTGTTAACACAAAGGTCCATTTTATATGACTTGCAAAGAATGGAGATAGAGGTAAAGGCTCCAAGTACCCACACGATGATATCAAACATACGAGTAGAATCGACTTTAATCGATAAAGTTAAAGCTGCTCAAGCTACGGACATGGAGTTGATGCGTATGAAGAAGAATGTGCATGAAGGTGTTATTCCAGAAGCAAGAATCGATGAAGAAGGAATACTTCGAGTTAACTCCAGACTTTGTGTTCCTAACGATTCTGACTTGAAGCATAGAATCATGATGAAGGCACACAACACACCGTTTGCAATCCATTCTGGCAGTACCAAAATGTATCATGATCTTCGGCATACATTTTTGTGGAACAATATGAAGAGAGAGATTGCAAAGTTTATCTCGAGGTGTTTAACTTGTCAACGTGTAAAGGTGGAACATCAAGTGTGATGAGTGAGTTTTATACACATGAATTGGATACATTCGGGCTTAATTTATTGTTGTTCTCAAGTCTTTTAGGATGTTTTTATGTATTTGTGTCTATTCAAGCATGTTTTATATTGTTTTGTAGGATTTGGGACAAAAGTTGCATGGATCAACGTTCGGGGTGGCTAGATTCGCGTTTTTGACTTGCCATTTACATAGCAGTCACTTCAGAGCCAATTTTACTATAGTTCCAAAAATTATTTTGGAACACTTCAAGAATGAAAGTTGTATATCTACTTTTCCTCTTTCTAGAACATCTTGAATCATCAAAATCGGAGTTCAGACAAAGAAGTTATGGCCGTTTTCCCAAAGGACGTCGGAGCAGAAAATGTCAGATTTTGGGTCAGCGCCGGGGCGCTATTCTTAGTGCATTTTCCAGCGCCGGAGCGCTATAAGGCAGAGTTTGAGCGTCAAGCCCAGCGCTGGGGAAGGGCTTGGTGATGGTCTAGACGCGTTTTGGGCGAATTTTAACACCTTTTTGACTCTAAATTGGATTGAGTTTGTTCCTAAACTCAAAATTAGACTTGTAACCTATAAATACATGATGTAAGACATAAAATAAAGAGAGATTACATAGCTTAGATTAGATATACACTCTATTAGATTAGAACATTAACCCTAGTTCTTATTAGTTTTGGAGATTGAAGCAACTTGGAGATCATTGAAGATCAAGAGCAAGAGCAAGAGGGGAGCATCAGATTTGCTGACAATAGATTCTATTCTCTTCTCTTATCATACTTTTATCTTTTAATGTCTATTCAGTTGTGGATTCTTGATTTTCATTCATTAATTATGAACTAATTTTTTTTATTAAGATTTCAATTGAACTTTTTATGGCTATGAATTAGTTATTCATTATATTCCAATTATTTATGTTAAAGTGAGTTGTTTATCTTGTCTTGTGCATATTGCTTAATTATCTGATCAGTAATTACTTTGTTACTCTAGAAGGAATTGGAAGAGGAATTCTAGGGTTAGAATTGGGCATGATATCATGTGACTTAGTTATTTGCAAAGTGAATAATTAGGTTTGTGAATTGAATGGAAATATCTATTCACCGCATGTAACACATAAGGAATTGGAATTGAAGGAGTTTAATTCAATTTGTTTTGCATAGGAATATAGAAAAATTAATCTGAATTAAATAGAAGGCAATTGATCACTTGAAAAAGGACTTTTGGCATTTGAGAATTCCTGTTAACAATTCAGTAGGCATAATAATTGGGATAATTGGATAATTTATTTATAGTTCATAATTGGGGATATTGTAGTCTTAATCTTTATTTATTTGAATTAATTTTAGAGTAATCTAGTTTTAATTGATTAATTTAGTTTTCTTAATTAGAAAAATAACGATTTGAGATTGTTTAAATAAAATTAATTTGGTTAAGAATTAGTACTTGGTGATTTTTATTAAATAATTCCTCGTGGGAACGATACTCTACTTTCACTTTATTACTTGTTGACTGTGTATACTTGCACGTATTCATTGATTGCGAAATCGATCAACAAGTTTTTGGCGCCGTTGCCGGGGAATTAATTTAATAATTATTTTCCAATATTAATTTCAATCAAATTAGTCTTAATTTAAACATTTTTATTTTTTTATTTTTTTATTTTTAATTCTCTTTCTATATTTCTCTCTTTTTAGGAACCATGGATGACTTTGCGTATCAATGGCCATACACGAACATGACTCGACCAATGGAAACATGGAGTCCACCATCCACACAACAAGTAGCAATGGTTTGTGACTATTGTGCTGGCAATCACCCGAGTAATCAATGCACCATCAATCTTGGGCCGGTACAGTATGGTGGTAACTACCTCAATCAGTATGCATTTGATAATTATGAACAAGTTTGGGGGTATCACCCGGATTTTTCATGGAGTAACAATCAAGATCAGTTTTATGCTCCAAGTCCAACATAACCACCGGATTTCTCATGTCCACCTCCACTACAACAAGAAGAACATTCAAATTGGGAGGAAGCCTTGGAAAAAGTTATTAAAGCTTCTGAAAAGAAACACGAGGAACATGAAAAGAAACTTAATCAAATGAAGCTGAGTATACAAAGTCAGAATGCATCGATCAAGAATATAGAAAATCAATTGGGGCAGATAGCACATGCGTTGAACAATCGTCCTCAATACACTTGGCTCTATGACATGAATTCTGAGACTGATGGTGAGCCCGAACCAAATCTGCAACCGGATGTGCCAAATGATATAGATGTTGAAAGAGAGGAAAGACTTGGGGACCAAGAAAAAGAGATCGACAAAGATCTAACTTTGAGTACCAACGAAGATGAGCCAATTTCATTAGTATACCATGTGCTTCCTCCACCAAAGTTCAAGAATCCGGGCAATTTTGCAAAACCATGCCCAATTGGAAGTCATGTCGTCGGCAAAGCTCTTGGTAATGTAAGAGCTAGTACAGTTGTGGAGTCATGGTGGGATGAAAAAGAGAAGATAGAGGAAGATTTTATTATGTTTATTAAGCTTCAATGCCCTAATCTGATCATCGACATAATGGAGGAAACACCTAGTGGTTTGCCGTTCTTAATGGGGATCCTATCTACAAAGAGCATGCTAAGTGACTTCAATTCAATGGCTATTACAAATGGGAACCTCCCAAAAGTAACATTGCTTCTGATGGATGGAGGGTTCCTCAATTTTCGTAGGGGAATTGAATAGAGAATTGAAGAAGTCAGGCTGAGACTATAAAACAAGCGCTTATTGGGAGGCAACCCAAGTTTAATTTTTATTTTTAGTTTTTATTAAGTTTTATATTAGTAGTTTTGAATTTGTATTTATTTAGGATTTAATAAAATTGCTTCTATCATGGTTTTACAGGTTATTCAAGTCAAATTCAAGTGTGGTGCCCAATTTGTTCCGTGTGCTTAGCCTATTCTCCAAACTTAGCGGACAAGGAGGAAGATTGCTATATTTTCAGGGAAGTCCTCTGCTTTAAATTTTTTATTGTAGCCATTGAGGACAATGTCTAGTTTAAGTTTGGGGGCATTTTAGTGTCGTATTGCATATAGTTAGTTATTTACATTGTAGTTCGTTATATATTCGGATTATTTACATTTAATTTTTGCATTCAGTTTTTTGTTAAAAAAAATAAAAAATAAATTTTAAAAATCGCAAAAATAGTAGTTAGTTTACTATGTTTGTTGCAGTTAGTTTATATTTGCATGATTCCAACTGTTAGATAGTAAAAGTCTATTTTGGCCAATGATGAGACTGGAGTTAAGTAGATAAGTATAGTATTGAATATTCAGGCTTTGATGTGATTTCTTGTTATGAATTGAATCTTTTCATGTTTGAAACTTGTATAATTAAGGTTAGCACGTTAATAACAACTATGTTGACTGATTAAGTTTAAATTGATACATAATGGATTTCTTAAGGATAATATTAATGTGAAGGAATGAAAGACATGAATAGGCGGAGATGGCTAAATTTTGATAAAAACTTAAGTTTGGGGGGAAAATTTGGGATATATAAGCTTCGCTAAAAAAAAAAGAAAGAAAAAAAATAAAATAAAAATTACAGTGGCTAGTTTTGTTTCGGGGCCTTTGTTACTTGAGTAAGTACGCCCGAAGGGGTATCTTAAAACCTAGCGCCCTAAGGTCTTATATGGTCTGTGAGTCGTTGGTCGAAAGCTCGCTAAGGAGTGACACTGTTAGCCTAATGGAATGAGACATTGCACAGTCATGGTTAAAAAAAAGAAAAAAAAAGTATAAAAACAAACAATAAAACGGAAAGAGAGTAAAAAGCCCCCGTAATGAGAAGTAAAGCATAAGTATCCCGGATTGGACTCTTGAACTTGGTGGATGTTTGACTTTAGTTGGATCTAACTTGTTCGTGAATTTTGTGAATTTGCACTGTATGATGCCTTCAAAGATATCTATTATGTCTTAAATTTGATTTTATATCAGTTAACATTGTTGTGGAGCACACACGCACTATATCAGTGATAACAGTCTAAGATTTGATGATTGATTGGGAAATTACTGATTTGTTTTAATATAATGTATTATCATGTTTACTTGATTTCTCTAAGGCCGGTTGAATAGACTTGTTTCTGTCATTACTGTTGGATTCGTAGGCATATAGATTAGTTTCATTACATTGCATTGCATAACATTTTTGTGTTTTTGCTTGAGGACAAGCAAAGGTTTAAGTTTGGGGGTATTTGATGAGTGAGTTTTATACACATAAATTGGATACATTCGGGCTTAATTTATTGTTGTTCTCAAGTCTTTTAGGATGTTTTTATGTGTATGTGTCTATTCAAGCATGTTTTATATTGTTTTGTAGGATTTGGGACAAAAGTTGCATGGATCAACGTTCGGGGTGGCTAGATTCGCGTTTTTGGCTTGCCATTTACACAGCAGTCACTTTAGAGACAATTTGACTATAGCTCCGGAAATTATTTTGAAACACTTCAAGAATGAAAGTTGTAGATCTACTTTTCCTCTTTCTAGAACATCTTGAATCATCAAAATCGGAGTTCGGACGAAGAAGTTATGGCCGTTTTCCCAAAGGACGTCAGAGCAGAAAATGTCAGATTTTGGGCCAGCGCCGGGGCGCTATTCTTAGTGCATTTTCCAGCGCCGGGGCGCTATAAGGCAGAGTTTGAGCGTCAAGCCCAGCGCTGGGGCACTGGGGAAGGGCTTGGTGATGGCCTGGACGCGTTTTGGGCGAATTTTAACACCTTTTTGACTCCAAATTGGATTGGGTTTGTTCCTAAACTCAAAATTAGACTTGTAACCTATAAATACATGATGTAAGACATAAAATAAAGAGAGATTACATAGCTTAGATTAGATATACACTCTATTAGATTAGAACATTAACCCTAGTTCTTATTAGTTTTGGAGATTGAAGCAACTTGGAGATCATTGAAGATCAAGAGCAAGAGCAAGAGCAAGAGCAAGAGCAAGAGGGGAGCATCAGATTTGCTGACAACAGATTCTATTCTTTTCTCTTATCATACTTTTATCTTTTAATGTCTATTCAGTTGTGGATTCTTGATTTCCATTCATTAATTATTAACTAATTTTTTTTTATTAAGATTTCAATTGAACTTTTTATGGCTATGAATTAGTTATTCATTATATTCCAATTATTTATGTTAAAGTGAGTTGTTTATCTTGTCTTGTGCATATTGCTTAATTATCTGATCAGTAATTACTTTGTTACTCTAGAAGGAATTGGAAGAGGAATTCTAGGGTTAGAACTGGGCGTGATATCATGTGACTTAGTTATTTACAAAGTAAATAATTAGGTTTGTGAATTGAATGAAAATATCTGTTCACCGCATGTAACACATAAGGAATTGGAATTGAAGGAGTTTAATTCAATTTGTTTTGCATAGGAATATAACAAAATTAATCTGGATTAAATAGAAGGCAATTGATCACTTAGAAAAGGACTTTTGGCATTTGAGAATTCTTGTTAAAAATTCAGTAGGCATAATAATTGGGATAATTGGATAATTGATTTATAGTTCATAATTGGGGATATTGTAGTCTTAATCTTTATTTATTTGAATTAATTTTAGAGTAATCTAGTTTTAATTGATTAATTTAGTTTTCTTAATTAGAAAAATAACGATTTGAGATTGTTTAAATAAAATTAGTTTGGTTAAGAATTAGTACTTGGTGATTGTTATTAAATAATTCCTTGTGGGAACGATACTCTACTTTCACTTTATTACTTGTTGACCGTGTATACTTGCACGTATTCATTGATTGCGAAATCGATCAACAAAGTGCCAAAGGGTCCATTACAACCACTTGAAATTCCAAAATGGAAGTGGGAACACATTACTATGGATTTTGTTACGGGTCTTCCCAAGGTTTCTCAAGGCATAGATGCAATTTGAGTTATTGTTGATAGATTAACCAAGTCTGCTCATTTCTTGCCTATACGAGAGATTTATTCCCTTGAACGTCTTGCTCGTATGTACGTGAATGAGATTGTGAGATTGCATAGCATGCCAGTATCCATTGTTTTGGATCGTGACCCAAGATTCACTTCACGATTTTGGGTTAGCTTGCAGAAAGGTATGGGCACAAATTTACGATTCAGTTCGGCATACCATCCTCAAACGAACGGACAATCAGTAAGGGTTATTCAAACTCTTGAAGATCTATTAAGACTCTGTGTCCTAGATTTCAAAGGGAGTTGGGATAAGTACATACCATTGGTGGAATTCTCCTACAACAATAGTTATCAGGCAAGTATAGGTGTGGCTCCATTTGAAGCATTGTATGGATGAAATTGTCGCTCTCCAGTATGCTGGGATGAGGTGGGAGAAGCAACGTTGTTGGGACCAAAGTTGGTACGAATGACTACAGAGAAGATCCAAATGATCCGACAACGTATACAAACGGCACATGATCGACAAAAGAGTTATGCGGATCTTCATTGAAAGGACGTGGAATTTAATATTGGGGATCATGTATTGTTACGTATTGCTCCATGGAAGGGAGTTATAAGATTTGCGAAGAGAGAAAAGCTCAATCCACGATTTGTTGGTCCATTTGAGATTCTTGACCGAATAGGAAATGTGGCCTATATACTCGCATTACCTCCAAGCATGTCTCGTTTTCATAATGTTTTCATATATCTATTCTTCGTAAATATGTGAAAGACCCGGACCACATTATTGAGTTAGAACCAGACGAGATAGCCGAAGATTTAACGTACGAGGAGGTTCCTATTAAGATCTTGGATAGCAAAGAGCATGTCCTACGTACCAAGGTTATACCACAAGTTAAGGTTTTGTGGAGGAACCATGTTATTGAAGAAATGATGTGACAACCCCAAAATAGGTCCATTCCATCCAACCTATTCTGAGTCGCCAAATACATGGTACAGAAAACAACTACAACTTTATTACAACAATTGTCGTGCAAAATATAACAACACATATGCTGTGAGTTTGGATACAAATATATACCAACTGTGACTCTTATCCCAACCTTGGATAGCACGTCACAATGACACCTTACATAAAGGTATAGTCAAAAACTATTTTAGAAAGTAGAATTTTTGGGAAGTGCTCAAGGAAACCTTCGTATATGGGAGGCCATGCTTCTAGGTTATGATAGATATCATATGGCCACATAATTATCCTTGGTTGACCCAATAGACCCCAAAGAAAAACGAGAAGATTACTATCATATTCCTCCCAATGGTGAGTCTTCTCTTGACATATCATTATCTCTATTGTCTCTAATTGAGAATTATACTTCAAACAAACACCCAGATTATATAGGTAGTGCTCGTAATTATACTCAGCAAGTGAATGAGCACAACCCTGTCTTATGATGACACGAGGTTGTATGTCATTAGACATCTTGTATGATAGTGGCAAAACACCCTTCCAACGTTGGGTTTGCCTCACCCTAGTTGATTCACTAAATATAACTACTAAATGATGACCACCGTTCTATTCCCCTGTTACCCCCGCTCGACCCAGCTACACTCTTATTACCTGAAAGGAATTATGAAACGGAAGGGTGAACACAACTAGCCTAGTAAAGAATATCATGACTAAAGATAATTAATAGCCTTCATCAATAATAAATCAGAGATTTAGAACATATAGTAGATGATAAAAATTTCAACCATAGTTGCAGCGGAACGAACAATCCATTAGAAGAGTCAAATAGGCCATAAAGTCTATTATCTTCTCTATGTTAAAAATCCACCAACAATGTTTTATCCCTGTAACATCAATAAATAGTTCTGGTCCACAATCATATGAATAACTCATAATCATAATTGTGATTCTAAATTTCTCTTCGCATCCAGGACGAAGATAATTTTTATCACATGTCTTTTCCTGAAACATCAAAGATCATGGTTATACCAAATCACAGTTCCTATTTATAATCATACTAACAATTTCATCTTTTCACTACGGGCCAAAGATATTCATCAACAGACCATCTTTGCACTACAGGCTAAAGATATTCAACAACAGGTCATCTTTGCACTACGGGCCAAATATATTCATCAACAATTCATCTTTGCACTACAGGCCAAAGATATTCCTCAACAGTTCATATTTGTACTACAGGCCAAATATATTCATCAACAGTTCATATTTGCACTACAGGTCAAATATATTAATATCTCAAAGTTTATATAAACAATTATAACCATGCTGATCATTTCACCTTTGCACTTAAGCTAAAGATATTCAATTATAAATTCAATGGTCATGATCATACCAGTTAACAAGTCAACTTTGCACTACTGGCCAAAGAGAACCCATTGTCATGATCATACCAAAAATCTACCCATCTTTACACTCAAGTCAAAGAGAAATATCACCATAAGGTTTATAAAAATGTTATATATGATAATAAAAATAATATGATCAATATATAGTTTTAATCTCAAGAGTAATATTCATAAATCAACTATAATTTGGTTAGAAAAAGAAACCAATTTTGTCATGAATAGTAACTCATGAATAGTAACCCATGAATAGTAACTTCGTGAATAGTAACTCATAAATAGTAACTCGTGAATGGTAACTCATGAATAGTAACTCGTAAATAGTAACTCATGAATAGTAAACCCGACACAAAAAGGTACAAATTCCACAATAAAATCCATACCAATATTTCGGTATAATGATATTGAAATAACATTTCTTAAACTTATAAACAATTTATTTTAATTGTTTACACTTTACTAAATATTGCATTTAATCATTCTAAAATGCCAAACTCATAAGATTTCATCACCAATAACCAAAACCCTCATAAAAAATATGCATATAACTCATGTATGATTCTCAAGCCATAAAATCATATTTTCCAATTTTCTTTCTTCACATAACATATTTAATTCTTTTACTCATAACTAGATCATTTTTATGAAAAATACCAAATCAGTTCTAAAAAATATTTCTTTTCTGGGATTTAGCAGAATATAGTCCCATATTGAACAAATATTTTTCTCAAAATTTTTAAAATTCATTTACTATTTTTTCATATGGCCAAAAACCGCCGAATATTTAGACATTTATCATAAATTGTACTTTTATCCAACAATTCCGAAATTCACAGAGTACACTGATATTATATAGATGTACTCCCAATAAAAATTTCATCAATTTTGGAGTTAACCACAAGGAGTTATAAGCGGTTACTTTTTAAATAGTCTTTTCTCGTAAAATTCATAACTCTTAATCTATACATCCAAAAATCGCCATTTTGGACACAATCAATAAAACTCATCAAATTATCGTTTTAAATTTTTTCAGAATTTTTGAAGGTCTGAAAAGTTACGAAACATGAAAAACATAACAACCTTTAAAATCCCTTACCTCAAAAGAGCAGTTTTTCTGACTTGAATATCAGATATAACGCTGAATGAACTTGCGTCGTATAGCAACACTCAAGATATCTAAATACTAACAAAAATATGTTTGATAATATAGAGAGAGAAAACTTATGTTTCTGGTGTGATTTTCAATTCTAACTTAAGCACCTATTTATAGGAAAATACTAGAACGCCAAAGGAGACTAAATTAATAAAATATTAATATATCTTCTTCCTCATTCCACGCCCACTCTTGCTGAAAAATTTGAGCAACCAACAATGAAATCAATTCAGCACATAGTTTAAAAAGTAAAAGTGGGTCCCACCCATAAATTAATAAAAATTATTTTATTTTCCGAAACTTTAACAATTCATAGAAAATAGACAATTTATCAGAAAAATACTAATTTTATATCCATTCTGCCTGAAATCGAATTCTCTACAACTTTGTAGCTTTGAGTTTTTCCAAATTCCAAATCAAAAATATCCGAAATCCATAAACGGATGATTTTTAATATCTCCACACCGACAAAATACTGATAAAATACCTCAGCATTAATTTCTTCATTTTTATCCATAAAAAATAAATATATCCATCATTTATATCCACATAAAATAAATATTTTCTTATCATATAAATCAATAATTAATTATTCACAAATAATATTACAGAATCACAATAATGACAACCAGACAGTTTCCAGGAAAGATGAGGCTTTCCGATAAGGATTTCTCCTTACTGGCGCGCAATTAGGTGACCAAACCTCTCCTTGACAGAACTTTCTAGACATTGCCAATAATGCTATCTAATAATATTATTCGAATAATAGGAATTATTGATCTGATAATGGGAAATACTGTGCAGTGATAATTATTGAACCAAAATAATATAAAATTTCAACGTAGCAATTATTGAATCAATAAAATAAAATATTGAACAGTAATTACTGTAACAATTATTGAGTAGTGTCTTCTTACGTAAGGATCAATAATTCAAAAATACTGTGTACAACCGCGTGCTACTGTGCAAACACGCGTATTACTATATTTTAACCACCAGGTATTCCAACAGTGTTAACGGTAACAACTACGCCGTTATTTATAAAAACTCAATTTTTGTCATTTTCTTCATCCGACAGTTATTCATTATGGGCCCACAAATGGCTGCGCCGTCGTACGAATATTCCCCGATAAAATGAATATTCCACGACCAAACGAATATTTCCCGACAATTGAATATTTTATAACCACTTGCGTATTTTGAAAAATTCATATCTCACCCTTAATTTTAAACTTTTATCAATTTAACCATTTACTGAATAGTTATTATAAGAAAAATTAAATACTTTTATTTCATAAAATTCGGGGTCATACAAATGATCTGGGAGTTGGAATTAGAAACGAAAACAAGGTATCCTCACCTTTTCGAAACACCAGGTACGTACGTCAATTTCGAGGACGAAATTTCATAAGAAGGGAAGGTTGTAAGACCCCACTTTTTATAAATAAAATCGAATTTCCTCTAATTATTATTATGAATAATAAAATGTGTTAATTTGATATAATACTTTGGTTATGGGTGAAATGTGTAATTTTTGGAAAAGAAGTAAGTGGTTATAAAATTGTCATTGTTGTCGGTGAATATTCGTTTGGTCGTGGAATATTCTTTCTGTCGGGAATATTTATACGACGACGCAGCTATTTGTGGGCCCCATAACGGAAAACGATCGGATGAAGAAAACGACAAGTTGATTTTTATAAATAACGGCGTAGTTATTACCGTTAACACTGTTGGAATACCTGGTGATTAAAATACAGTAATACGTGTGGTTGCACATTAGCACACGGTATTGCAAAATATTTTTGAATTATTGATTCTTACGTAAGAAGGCACTACTCAATACTTGTTACAATAATTACTGTTCAATATTTTATTTTATTGATTTAATAATTGCTACGTTGATATTTTATATTATTACTGTTTCAATAATTGTCACTGCACATTATCTCCATTATCAGATCAATAATTCATATTATTTGAATAATATTGTTAGATAACATTATTGGCAATGTCTAAGGAAGTTCTGTCTAAGAAAGGGGTTTGGTCACCTAATTGCGCGCCAATAAGGAGAAATCCTTATCGGAAAACCATCTCTTTCCTGAGAACGACGTGGTTATCATTATTGTGATTCTGTAATATTATTTGTGAATAATTAATTAATTATTTATATGATAAGGAAATATTTATTTTATGTGGATATAAATGATGAATATATTTATTGTGGTTATAAATGATGGAATTAATGTTGATGTATTTTATCAGTATTTTGTCGGAATGAAGGTATTAAAAATCGTGTGGATTTCGGGAATTTTCGGTTTGGAATTTGGAAAAACTTTCTTCTACAAAGTTGTAGTTAATTTCTTATGAAATGAACATAAAATTCGTATTTTTTTGATAAAAGGGCTATTTATTTTGAATTATTAAAGTTTCAAAAATAAATATTTTTTATTAAAAATATGGGTAGACCCCACTTTTGGTTGGTGAAAAGATATTCTGAAATTTTATTTCAATAATGGTGGGCGTGAATAGTAGCAGGTTAGTCTGCTATGGCGTTCTAAGCATTTTTCTATAAATATGGTGTTTATTTAGAATTGAAAATCACACCAGAATCATAAGCTTTCTCTCTCTATATTAGCGAGGATATTTTGTGAGTATTTAGATACTTTGTGAGTTTCTATTCGGTGCAAGTTTCCTTCAGTCTAATACCTTATATTTCAGCCAGAAGTAATGTTCTTTTGAGGTGAGGGATGTTATTTTTTTTTATAATGATGTTATTCTTTCAATATCATTATACCAAAATATTGGTATGAATTTTATTGTAGAATTTCTACCTTTTTCATGTCAGAATTACTATTCACAAATACAACACTATTCATAGAAAAATAATTTTTCTTCTTTCTTTGTCCAAGTTGTCTATTATTGTTACTATCTTTGATTGTATCCATGTTTTGATATTCATTCTTGAATTTTGCTCCACAATTGATTATTATAAGGTATTTTTGAACTTGGATAAACTAAAGTACGAATCCCTAATCATCCTCAGTCCTAAATGACGATATTACTGAATATCTTTGGCCTGTAGTGCAAAAATGAATGATTAACTGATGAATATCTTTGGCCCGTAGTGCAAAGATGAACATGTATTGAGATGAACATGACCAACTGGTGATACAAATGAATATCTTTGGCCTGTAGTGCAAAGTTGAATATTTGATTCAATATGTATATTGATTGATGTTACAGGGATAAAATATTGATGATTGACTTTTAAATATTAGAAGATAGTAGAATTCATTCTCTACTTAACTATTCTAGTGGATTGTTGTTTTCGCTGCAGTTGTTGATCTAAAACTTGTTGTCTATTATATTCTATCAGATTTTTCCCTGTTGAAGACTAATGATAATTTGTTGTATATTATCTTAGTCATAATATTCTTTACTAGGCTAGTTAATCTCACATTTTTCCTTTTTGTTCCATTTTTCTTCTCAGTCAGGAAGTGAGAACATAACAGGAACTAGTCGGGGTATGGAGTGATGGTTCAGGATAGTTGTTTTAGTAGTCCTCACTATTTTTTAAAATAGTGTATCAATAATTATAATGAGGACTTCTTTTAAGTTTATATACTGTTTATTAGACAATATTTGTATTTAAACTCACATTATACGTGTTGTCGTATTTTGCACGACAATTGTATTACTGAAGTTGTATTTTGTTTCTGTACCATGTATTTGGCGACTCAGAATAGGTGATGTATACCTATTTTTGGGGCGTCACAGATACTGTACAATACTGTGTGCTACTATGCAACCACGTGTATTACTATACTTTTATCACTGGGAATTTCAACAGTAACGGTAAAACTTTTGCCGTTATTTTTATAAAAAATTATTGGGGTTCACCAATGATTGTGTCGTCGTACGAATATTCTCTGATTAAATTCGTATTTTTTTGATAAAAGGGCTATTTATTATGAATTATTGAAGTTTCAAAAATAAATATTTTTATTAAAAATATGGGTGGACCCCACTTTTGGTTGGTGAAAAAATGTTCTAAAATTTTATTTCAATAATGGTGGGCGTGAATAGTAGCAGGTTAGTCTGCTATGGCGTTCTAAGCATTTTTCTATAAATATGGTGCTTATTTAGAATTGAAAATCACACCAGAATCATAAGCTTTCTCTCTCTATATTAGCGAGGATTTTTTGTGAGTATTTAGATACTTTGTGAGTTTCTATTCGGTGCAAGTTTCCTTCAGTCTAATACCTTATATTTCAGCCAGAAGTAATGTTCTTTTGAGGTAAGGGATGTTATTTTTTTTATAATGATGTTATTCTTTCAATATCATTATACCAAAATATTGGTATGAATTTTATTGTAGAATTTCTACCTTTTTCATGTCAGAGTTACTATTCACAAATACAACACTATTCATAGAAAAATAATTTTTCTTCTTTCTTTGTCCAAGTTGTCTATTATTGTTACTATCTTTGATTGTATCCATGTTTTGATATTCATTCTTGAATTTTGCTCCACAATTGATTATTATAAGGTATTTTTAAACTTGGATAAACTAAAGTACGAATCCCTAATCATCCTCAGTCCTAAATGGCGATATTACTGAATATCTTTGGCCTGTAGTGCAAAAATGAATGATTAACTGATGAATATCTTTGGCCCGTAGTGCAAAGATGAACATGTATTGAGATGAACATGACCAACTGGTGATACAAATGAATATCTTTGGCCTGTAGTGCAAAGTTGAATATTTGATTCAATATGTATATTGATTGATGTTACAGGGATAAAATATTGATGATGGACTTTTAAATATTAGAAGATAGTAGAATTCATTCTCTACTTAACTATTCTAGTGGATTGTTGTTTTCGCTGCAGTTGTTGATCTAAAACTTGTTGTCTATTATATTCTATCAGATTTTTCCCTGTTGAAGACTAATGATAATTTGTTGTATATTATCTTAGTCATAATATTCTTTACTAGGCTAGTTAATCTCACCTTTTTCCTTTTTGTTCCATTTTTCTTCTCAGTCAGGAAGTGAGAACATAACAGGAACTAGTCGGGGTATGGAGTGATGGTTCAGGATAGTTGTTTTAGTAGTCCTCACTATTTTTTAAAATAGTGTATCAATAATTATAATGTGGACTTCTTTTAAGTTTATATACTGTTTATTAGACAATATTTGTATTTAAACTCACATTATACGTGTTGTCGTATTTTGCACGACAATTGTATTACTGAAGTTGTATTTTGTTTCTATACCATGTATTTGGCGACTCAGAATAGGTGATGTATACCTATTTTTGGGGCGTCACAGATACTGTACAATACTGTGTGCTACTATGCAACCACGTGTATTACTATACTTTTATCACTGGGAATTTCAACAATAACGGTAAAACTTTTGCCGTTATTTTTATAAAAAGTTATTGGGGTTCACCAATGATTGTGTCGTCGTACGAATATTCTCTGATTAAATGAATATTCCCCGACTAAACGAATATTTTATGACAACTTGCTAACTTTGCAAAATTTGTAAATATTACCCACAACTATAACATTATATCAAATCCACACCTTATTATTTAAAAAGATATTTTGAGAAAAATTAATCTTTATTCATAAAAGTTGGGGTCTTACAACCTCCCATTCTTATGAAATTTCGTCCTCAAAATTGGTGTACGTACCTGGTATGTCGAAGATGTTATGATACCTTGATTTTATTTTAGATTCTAACTCCCATGTCATTTCCTCAACATCGTGGTTTCTCCACAAAACTTTAACTTGAGGTATAACCTTGGAGCGTAGAATATGTTCCTTCTTTTCCAAGATTTTAACAGGTACCTCTTCATACGTTAAATCTTCCGCTATCTCGTCTCGTTCTAATTCAATAATATGGTTCGGGTCTTCCACATATTTACGTAACATAGATATGTGAAAAACGTTATGAACACGAGACATACTTGGCGGTAAGGCGAGTTTATAGGCCCCAGTTTCTACTCGATCGAGGATTTCAAATGGGCCAATGAATTGAGGATTGAGCTTTCTTCTCTTTCCAAATCTTGTAACTCCCTTCCATGGAGCAACACGTAACAACACATGATATCCAACATTGAATTCCACGTCCCTTCGATGAAGAGCATCATAACTCTTTTGTCGATTTTGTGAGGTTTTTATACGTTGTCGGATCATTTAAATCTTTTTCGTAGTCATGCGTACTAATTTCGGTCCCAATAAGGCTGCTTCACCCACCTCGTCCCAGCATACCGGAGAACGACACTTTCGTCCATTGTTGCCTAATTTTTTTATAGCACTTTACCACGCAAGTATACGCGTTCAATTGTAATATTCAGCAAGCAAGGATATCGTTCCCACGAGGAAATAGACTAATATTTATCAATTACTAACTCTAATGCAATTAATCCTATTTTAAACTACGAAAATTTTGTTTATGATTTGAAAATTAAACTTAACAAACTAATAATTAAAATAAGAATTTCACAAGAATAATTGCAGATTTAATAGGTTAAGATTACAACTTCCCTTGGTAATTCATTTAAACTAACTTACTTCCCATTTAAAATAAATCAATTAATATGAATCATTATCCAAGAATGCTTTATGAATATTCACGCACTTCTTCCAAAGACACGTGAACAAATCCTCCTAAATCCAATCTTTAAGATGCGGAATTACAAAGAACACCCCAGTTAATCAACTCACTATATTCCTATGTGAATCAAGTTAATTAGGGTTTACGCACAAATTCTTTCAATGGATACAAAAGACACATAGGTATATTCCTATCCTACATGCTAATCATATTAACCCTATTCAGATTATATGAACAGATGTTATCATATCTAGATCTCAATCTATACTCCGTCTTCCAATTTTATATAGATTATCACAGTAATTGTTGGCCAAACAATTAATCAATAAACATAAGATATAATAAACAATTCAATAAAAACCAACTTTCATTCAATGGGAAGCTTGCAATTTAAACTACATACCAAGTTCCATTGCAATCTTAATTAAAATTTAGTTCATGATAATAATAAAGAAAAACATAATCCAGATAAATAATCCAAACATCCCAGATAGTTACAAAAGATAAAACTAGAGAAGAGAAGAAGAAACTCTGAATTTGCTCCAATACTCTCTCTTAGATCTTTAGCCTTTGCAATTCTCCTTCGTGTTTTTCCTTCTATTTTCTCTCTGCCAAAACTCTTGAAAAATTGATTGATACGTCTTTTCTAAAGTCTTCTCCTATTTGTATTGGTCTCAGCCCTCATTCAGACTCCTCTTTGGCTTCAAAAACCCACTTGACAGCAGAAAAACGCACATCTTTACGCACTAGAGCGCCTAGGCGCTCATCATAGGCTATTTTCAAGCGCCTAGGCGCTTGACCAGGACCACGTAATTACAGAAATGCCACTCAGCTTTAATTTTCATGATTTTTTTGACCTTTTTCTTCTCCGAAATGACCAATTTGTCCCTCCAGCTCCAACCTACAACAAATAAACACAAAACACATAAAAAAAATACTAAAAAAATAATAAAAGATAACAATAATTAAGTTTAATAATATCGGATTCATAGGTATAAAACCTACTCATCATCCATACAACGTATCGAATGGAGCCATGCCTATACTTGCTTGATAACTGTTGTTGTAGGAGAAGTCCACTAATGGAAAGAACTTGTCCCAACTTCCCTTGAAGTCTAGGACACAAAGTCTTAATAGATCTTCAAGAGTTTGAATTGTCCTCTCCGACTGTCCGTCCGTCTGAGGATGACATGTCGAACTAAATCGTAAATCCGTGCCCATAGCTTTCTGTAAACTGACCCAAAACCGTGAAGTGAATCTTGGGTCTCGATCAGAAACTATGGATACTAGCATACCATGCAGTCTTACAATCTCATTTATGTATATATGAACAAGACGTTCAAGTGAATAAGTTTCTCGTATAGGTAAGAAATGAGCAGACTTGGATAATCTATCAATAATGACCTAAATTGCATCTATGCCTTGAGAAACCTTGGGAAGACCAGTAACAAAATCCATGGTAATGTGCTCCCACTTCCATCCTGGAATTTCAAGTGGTTACAATGGACCTTTAGGCACTTGATGCTCCGCCTTAACACGTTAATAAGTTAGACACCTTGAGATAAACTCCGTGATCTCTCTTTTCATATTGCTCCATTAAAATGTATATTGAAGATCACGATACATTTTGGTACTCCCAAGATGGATTGGAAATGGTGTGCAGCTCCATCATGATTTTATTCTTCAAATCAAATTCATTAGGAACATAAAGACTGGAGTTGACTTGAAGTATTCCTTCTTCATCGATTCTTACTTCCGGAATAGCACCTTCTTGCACTTTCTTCCTCATACGCATCAGATCCAGGTCTTTAGCTTGAGCAACTTTAACTTTATCGATTAAAGATGGTTCTACTCGTATATTTGACTTCATCACACGATCCCCTAGAGTCTTTAACTCTATCTTAATGCTTTGTAAGTCATACAAAATGGGCCTTTGCGTTGACAATATCACACTCGTACCCGCATATGATCTTCTACTCAACGCGTCAGCTACCACGTTCGCTTTTCCAGGATGGTATTGAATGGTATGATCGTAATCTTTCAACAGCTCGAGCCAACGTCGTTGTCGCATGTTGAGTTCCTTTTGGTGAAGAAATATTTGAGGCTTTTATGATCCGTATAGATCTCCACTTTCTCCCCATACAAGTAATGCCTCCAGATTTTAAGTGTAAAAATGACTGCTGCCAACTCTAGATCATAAGTCGGCTAATTCCTCTCATATTTTTTGAGTTATCGTGAGGCATAGGCTATGAATTTCCCATGTTGCATGAAAAAACATCCTAACCCTCTACCTGAAGCATCACTGTAGATGACAAATCCCTCTGAACCAGATGTTATTGTCAAAACATGAGCTAAAATGAGTCTCCTCTTGAGTTCTTGAAAACTCTTCTCTAATTCCTCGCTCCAACCGAATTTTGTATCTTTTCTAGTCAGCTGACTTAATGGAGTAGCGATTCGAGAAAATCCTTCCACGAATCTCCGATAATAACCAGCTAAGCCCAGAAAGCTACGTACTTCGGTCACTGAATTAGGTTGCTCCCAACTTTGTATTGCTTCAATCTTTGCTGGGTCAACAGATATTCTGTGATTTAATAACACGTGCCCAAGGAATGCTATTTCCTCAAGCCAGAACTCGCATTTCTTCAACTTGGCATATAACTTATTTTCACGAAGCTTTTGGAGTATCATCCTCAAGTGTTGCTCATGATTTTCACGGCTTTTGGAGTAAATGAGGATGTCATCAATAAAGATAACCACAAAATGATCCAAATATTCCTTGAATACTCGGTTCATCATATCCATGAAGGCAACAGTAGCATTGGTCAATCCAAAAGACATGACTAGGAATTCGTAATGCCCGTACCGAGTTCTGAAAGCAGTCTTTGGAATGTCATCAGTTTTAATCTTTAACTGATGATATCCGGAACGAAGATCGATCTTTGAAAAGAATTTGGCACGTTGCAACTGGTTAAACATGTCATCCATGCAAGGAAACAGGTACCTATTTTTGATGGTGACATGATTCAACTCCCGATAATCAATAAAAAGTCGCATACTCCCATCTTTCTTCTTTACGAATAGAACATGAACACCCCAAGGAGACGTACTAGGACGAATGAAACCAATGTCTAACAATTCCTGTAGTTGGATTTTTAACTCTTGAAGCTCAAATTCGATATGGTGCTTTGGAAATGGGTTTTATACCGGGTTCAAGGTCAATACAAAACTCGATTTCACGCTCTGGGGGTAGTCTAGGAAGTTCTTCAAGGAATACGTTAGGAAATTTATTAACAATAGAAATATCATTCAAATCTAACGTATTTTTGTTTAAATCTGTGACATGAGCTTAGAAAGCTTGACATTCATTTTTTAATAAACGAATAACGTTATGGCTTGATATGACAGTGATTGACTTTAGTGGTTTTGTTACTTGAATTCACATAATAGGTTGGTTAGGAATATGAAAGCTAACAACCTTACGAAAACAATCAATTTTAGTATGATGAGTAGTTAACCAATCAATCCCTAAAATCATATCAAATGCAAGTATTTTCATAGAGATAAGATCAACAGGTAATGTGAGGGTGCCGATTTAAATCAAACTATATTTATAAACAAGGGATGTAATAAAGGTTTCTCCCAGCAGAGTTTCAATAGATAAGTCAAAGTCTAATTTCTCCGGAGTTAAATTTAAACGTTAAGCGCAAGTAGGAGAAATAAAAGAATGGGTAGAACCGGTATCAAATAAGGTACAGACTTTGTAAGAGTTTATAATTAGCTTACTCGTGATAACTTCGTTCGGGTTCCTCGCTTTTTGGGATGTCACGACAAATGCTTTCCCCTGAAATACCGGCTTTGACTTGTCTGGGACAACCTTTGGTGTCACCGTCCCAGCTGGACTTGACTTCGCTACATGACAAAATTTAGCTAAATGAACTTCCTTTTCGCAATTGTAACACACTTTGGGTTGTTGCGTACAGTTTGGACTGATGTGTCCTTCCTATAAGCATTTGTAGCATACGACCGGTGGTCGTTCTCCTTCCTTGAAAACGGGTGCTGGTGCTGCTATTTTTCCATCATTGTTGAATCTCCTCTTCTTAAAATTTCTACTTCTATTATCTTGGCCAGGATTACCACCGAAGTGGTTACCATTTATGGCATGTTGATTTCCTCCACGTTTGTTATCACCGCTTCGATGACTGCTACCACTGGTATTATCGTTTTGCCGGCAGCTTTCTCTTGGTTGGGTTGACTCATTATCGCACTCTAATAACTGAGCCCTATTCACAACATCTGAATACAAGCAAAGTTTATGAGAAATGAGGTATTGATGTATTTCAGGTTTCAAACCTCTAAGAAACATTCGCGTCATACGCTCCTCATTATCTACCAAATGGGATGCAAACTAGGATAACTCGACAAACTTAGTCTCGTACTGCAATACGAACATATTGTTTTGCTCCAGCTTGATAAATTCCACCTCCTTCATGTGATGAATACGTTTGGAAAATTACTTGTCGTTGAACAATTCTCGGAATTTCTCCCAAGACATCTTGAGTATGGCAGGCTGAGTACGTTTTACAGATTCTCACCAATAATATGCCTCTCCTCGCAACATGAAGGTGGAAAAATGAACCTTTTTGTTCCTCGGTGCATCCCAAGACATCAAATATATTGGTGATCTGCTTTATCCACGTCTTTGCCTTAAGTGGTTCTGGCTGTCCTAAAAACTCCGATGGTCCCAGCTCCTTGAATTGCTTAGCAACGACCATCCGTGAATTGCCAGTGTTTCCACCTGCATTTTGAATATGAGTCTCCCTCGCCTGATGTTGCATGAATTGCAGATAGCTCCTAAACATTCTGTTGTTCATCATTTGGTCGATGTTGTTGTTTACCTGAGGATTATTTCCTTCCTGATGCACATTATCTTGGTTATTGATCATCAGTGACTCAACGGTCTCATGTGCTCCATTGATTAACTCAACATTTTCAGATGTCATTTTCAAACACTGCCACAAAACAAGGGTTAATTGACATGCCACATATTATCCATATATTCTGACCGACAAATTAAATAACAAATAAGCTTAGGTAGGTCATACTAGCAAATGATTTACTTGTCTCTCCCCTCCTAGTTCTAGCCTCACATCTCAGCCAAGGATCATATCCCTAAGCTTTGATACCAACTGTGATGCTGTGACGCCCCCAAAATAGGTATACATCACCAATTCTGAGTTTCCAAATACATGGTACAAAAATAACTACAACTTTATTATTACAATTGTCGTGCAAAATATGAAAAACACATATACTATGAGTTTAAATATTAATATTGTCTTCTAGATAGTATTCAAACTCAAATAAGTCTTCATTACAATTATTGATACATTTTTTTATAAAATAGTGAGGACTGCTAAACAACTATGTCAGGAATAAATATATGAATGATATTCCTGTTTACATATGATTTGATTATAATATATATATGAATGAATAATATGTGTGACGCCCCCAAAATAGGTATACAACACCCATTTTGAGTCGTCAATAACATGGTACAAAAATAGCTACAACTTTATTAATACAACATAAAAACTGTGAGTTTAAATATAAATATTGCCATCTAGACAATATTCATACCCAAATAAGTTCTCATTACAATTATTGGTACAATATTTTACAAAAATGGTGAGGACTACTAAAACAACTTCTTAGAACCTTCATTCAATACCCCGACTAGTACTTGCTACATTCTCGCCTCCTGAGAAGAAAAATGGAACAAAAAGGAAAAGGGCGAGCTCAACTAGCCCAGTAAAGAATATTATGACTAAGATAACATAGAACAAATTATCGTTAGTCTTCAACAGGGAAAAATCTAATAGAATACAATAGACAACCAGTTTTAAATCAATCTTTGCAGCGGAAATAATAATTCATTAGAAGAGTTAAGTAGAGAATGCAATCTACTATCTTCTATATATGAATTTAAAAGTTCATCGTCGATATTTTATCCCTGTAATATCAATCAATATATATCTGAAATTAAATATTCATCTTTGCACTACAGACCAAAGATATTCATCAGTTGGTCACGTTCATCTAAACACCTGTTCATCTTTGCACTACGGGCTAAAGATATTCATCAGAAAATCATTCGTCTTTGTTCTACATGCCAAATATATTCAGTAATATCATCATTTATGACTGAGGATGATGAAAAATATTTTAAAAAAAATGAATCCAGTGAAACAAAAGAATAAATATTAAGGATTCGTATTTCAGCTATTCCATGTCCAAAAATACCTCATAAATAATCATAGTGGAGTAAAATTCACGAATGATCAAAACATGGATACAATCAAAGCTAGTATCCATAATAGATATTTTGGACAAAAAGCGAAAATTTAATTTTTCTGTGAATAGTGCCGTATTCGTGAATAGTGTCGTATTCGTGAATAATGCCGTATACGTGAATAGTACCATATACGTGAATAGTAACCCCGACATAAAAAGTTCTAAATTTGATAAAAAGTTTAAACCTATATTTTGGCATAATGATATTGAAGAAAATAATATCATTTAAGAAGAAAATAACATCCATTACCTCAGAAAGACAGTACTTCTTACTGGTATACTGGATATAGTGCTAAAGGGAACTTGCACCGTATAGAAACACTCAAAGTATCAAAATACTCACAAGAATACGCTCGATAATATAGAGAGAGAAAAAGAGAGAAAATTTTAGTTTCTGGTGTGATTTTCAATTCTAACCTAAGCACTCTATTTATAGAAAAATGCTTAGAACACCAAAGCAGAAAATTTAAAAAAATATTATTATTTATAATAACAATTCCTACGCACACCTTTGAATCTGAATTTAGCAACTGAACACATGCAAATGAGGCCCACAAAATGTAAAAAACGTTTTTGTTAATATAAATATTTAAAACTTCCAAAAATCAATTATTTCAGAACTTTGGAACTTCAATAATTCATAAAAAATAGCCCTTTTATCAGAAAAATTCGAACCTTATGTCTTTTTTATAGGAAATTCCATTATCTACAACTTTGCAGAAGAAAGTTTTTCCAAATTTTAAACAGAAATTGACCGAAATCCATAAACGGGATATTTTACAGGCTATAATCAAATTTCAGTCAAGAAATGGGGTCCATCGACACACAAAACATGTGTTAATCATTTAATTCAACAAAAATACTCTTTCTCCTCATATACTCATATATCCCACATTCATTGTAAAAATATCATCATTATTATACTATAATAATATAATAAAATATTATTTTATCAGAAAAGATAAAATATCGATTTTCAACAATTGTCACTTTAAAAATTTTCTCCATCTATATCCACATAAAATGAATATTTTCCTCATCAGACAATTCCTAGGAAAGAGGGGGCTTTCCAATAAGGATTTTTCCTTACTGGCGCGCAATTAGGTGACCAAACCTCTTCTTAGACAGAACTTTCTAGACATTGCCAATAATGTTATCTAATAATATTATTCAGATAATATGAATTATTGCTCCGATAATGGAAAATATTATGTAGTGATAAATATTGAAACAACGGTAATATAAAATATCAACGTAGTAATTATTGAATCAAAAAAATAAAATATTGAACAGTAATTACTGTAACAATTATTGAGTAGTGCCTTCTTACGTAAGAATCAATAATTGGTGCAATACCGTGTGCTACTGTGCAACAACGCGTATTACTGTGTTTTAACCACCGGGTATTCCAACAGTATTAACGGTAACAAGTACGCCGTTATTTATAAACAACTTATACTTGTCGTTTTCTTCATCCAATCGCTTTCCGTTATGGGGCCCACACAAGGCTGCGCCGTCGTACGAATATTCCCCGACAGTAAGAATATTTCACGACCAAACGAATATTCCCCGACAACAGTTAATATTTTATAACCGCTTGCTTATTTGAAATATTTGCGCATTTTACCCATAACTAACCACATTAATCAATTTAACCCTTACTATTTCAAAATAATAAATAAAGGAAATTCAATTTTATTTATAATAAGTTGGGGTCTTACAACCTCCCCTCCTTATGAAATTTTGTCCTCGAAATTAACGTACGTACCTGGTGTTTTGAAAAGATGAGGATACCTCGCTTTCATTTCTGTTTCCAACTCCCAGGTCATTTCTTCAATAGCGTGGTTCTTCCAAAAAACTTTGACTTGTGGTATGACCTTTATGCGTAGGATATGCTCCTTTCTATCCAAAATCTTGACAGGTACCTCTTCATACGTTAAGTCTTCGACTATCTCGTCCGGTTCTAACTCAATAACGTGGTTCGGGTCTTTCACATATTTACGTAGCACAGATATATGAAACATTATGAACACGAGACATACTTGGAGGTAACGCGAGTCTATAGGCCACATTTCCTACTCGGTCAAGAATCTGAAATGGACAAATAAATCGTGGATTGAGCTTTCCTCTCTTCCCAAATCTTATAACTCCCTTCCATGGAGCCACACGCAACAATACATGATCCCCAATACTAAATTTCACGTCCTTTCGATGAAGATCTGCATAACTCTTTTGTCGCTCATGTGCCGTTTATATACGTTGTCGAATCATTTGGATCTTTTCTGTAGTAATACATACCAACTCTGGTCCCAACAATGTTTCTTCACCTACCTCATCCTAACACACTGGAGAGCGACACTTCCGTCCATATAATGCTTCAAATGGAGCCACACCTATACTTGCCTGATAACTGTTGTTGTAGGAAAATTCCACCAATGGTAAATACTTATCCCAACTTCTTTTGAAGTCTAGGACACAAAGTCCTAATAGATCTTCAAGAGTTTGAATAGTCATTTCTGATTGTCCATCCGTTTGAGGATGGTATGCTGAACTAAATCGTAAATTCGTGCCCATAGCTTTTTGCAAGCTAACCCAAAATCTTGAAGTGAATCTTGGGTCACGATCCGAAACTATGGATACTGGCATTCCATGCAATCTCATAATCTCATTTATGTACATACGAGCAAGACGTTCAAGGGAATAAGTCTTCCGTATCGGCAAGAAATGAGCAGACTTGGTTAATCTAACAACAATAACCCAAATAGCATTTATTCCTTGAGAAACCGTGAGAAGACCCGTAACGAAATCCATGGTAATGTGTTCCCACTTCCATTTCGGAATCTCAAGTGGTTGCAATGGACCCTTAGGTACTTGATGCTCCGCCTTTACACGTTGACAAGTTAAACACCTCGAGATAAACTTTGCAATCTCTCTCTTCATATTGTTCCACCAAAATGTATGTCGAAGATCACGATACATCTTGGTATTTCCAGGATGGATTGTAAATGGTATATTGTGTGCCTCCATTATGATCTTGTACTTTAAACCAGAATTGTTAGGAACACAAAGTCTGGAGTGGACCCGAAGTATTCCTTCTTCATCGATTCTTGCTTCTGGAATAACACATTCTTGTACTTTCTTCTTCATACGCATCAGCTCCGGGTCTGTGGCTTGAGCAACTTTAACTTTTTCGATTAAAGTTGGTTCTATGCGTATACTTGACATCATCGCATGGGTCCCCGAAGTCTTGAATTCTATCTTCAACCTTTGTAAGTCACACAAAATGGGCCTTTGTGTTGACAGCATCGCACTCGTTCCTGCATAAGATCTTCTACTTAATGCGTCAGCTACCACGTTCGCTTTTCCAAGATGGTATTGAATGATATGGTCGTAGTCTTTCAATAGCTCGAGCCAACGTCGTTTCCGCATGTTGAGTTCTTTTTGGGTGAAGAATTATTTGAGGCTTTTATGGTCTGAATATATCTCCACTTTCTCCCCATATAGATAGTGCCTCCAGATCTTTAGCGCGAAAACGACTGCTGCCAACTCTAGATTATGAGTAGGATAATTCCTCTCATATTCTTTAAGTTGGCGTAAGGCATAGGCTATAACTTTTCCACGTTGCATGAGAACACATCCTAGCCCTTTTCCCAAAGCATCGCTGTAGATAACAAATCCATCCGAACCAGATGGTATGGTCAAAACAGGTGCCGAAATGAGTCTCCTCTTGAGCTCTTGGAAACTCTTCTCGCATTTTTTGCTCCATACGAATTTTGTATCCTTCTGAGTCAGCTGAGTTAACGGGGTAGTGATTCGAGAAAACCCTTCCACGAATCTCTGATAATAACCAGCTAAGCCCAGAAAGCTACGTACTTCGGTCACCGCCTTTGGTTGCTCCCAACTTTGTATTGCTTCAATCTTCGCCGGGTCAATAGATACTCCATGTTTTGACACCACGTGCCCTAGGAATGCTACTTCTTCAAGACAAAACTCGCATTTCTTCAACTTGGCATATAACTTGTTTTCACGAAGCCTTTGGAGTATCAGCTTCAAATGGTGCTCATGATCTTCACGACTTTTGGAATATATGAGGATGTCATCAATAAAGACAACAACGAACTGATCCAAATATTCCTTGAATACTCGGTTCATCATATCCATGAAAGCCGCAGGAGCATTAGTCAATCCAAAAGACATGACTAAGAATTCATAATGCCCGTACCGAGTTCTAAAGGCAGTCTTTGGAATATACTCAGCTCTAATCTCCAGATGATGATATCCAGGACGAAGATTGATTTTTGAAAAGAATTATGCTCCTTGTAACTGGTCAAACAGGTCATAAATACGAGGTAGTGGATACCTATTCTTGATAGTGACATGGTTTAATTCCCGGTAGTCGATACAAAGTCGCATACTCCCGTCTTTCTTCTTTATGAATAAAGCAGGAGCACCCCAATGAGATGTACTAGGATTAATGAAACCGATGTCCAATAACTCCTGTAGTTGGACCTTTAACTCCTGAAGTTCAATAAGAGCCATTCGATATGGGATTTTAGAAATGGGCTTTGTACCAGGTTCAAGATCAATAAAGAATTCAACTTCACGTTCTGGGGGTAGACCGGAAAGTTCTTCAGGAAATACGTCAGGAAAGTCAATAACAACAGGAATATTATTCAAATATGACGTGACTTTATTCAAATCCATAACTTGGGCTAAGAAAGCTTGACATCCATTTTTTAATAAACGAATAGCTTTATGACTTGATATAACAGTGATTGATTTTAATAGCTTAGTTGCTTGAATTCGCACAACAGGTTGGTTAGGAATATGAAAACTAATAACTTTACGAAAACAATCAATTTTGGCATGATGAGTAGTTAACCAATCAATCCCTAAAATCACGTCAAATGCAAGTATCTTTAAAGAGATAAGGTCAGCATGTAAGGTGATGGTGCCAAATTGGATCAAACAAGATTTATAAACAGTGGATGTGATGAAAGTTTCTCCTAACGGAGTCTCCACAGATAAATCAAAGTCTAATTTCTCCGGAGTCAAGTTTAAACGTTGAGCACAAGCAGGAGAGATAAATGAATGGGTAGCACCGGTATCTAGTAAGGTATAAACTTCGCAAGAATTTATGATTAGCTTACCCGTGATCACCTCGTTTGGGTTTCTCGTATTTTGACCAGTCACGACAAACAGTCTTCCAGGAACCGCTGACTTTGACTTTTCTGGGACAGCCTTTTGAGTCACCATCCCCGCTGGACTTGGTTTTGCTACAGAGCAATCTCGAGCGATATGTCCTTCCTTTACACAATTATAACATACCTTAAATTGTTGTGGGCAGTTTGGGCTGATATGTCCTTCTTTTCCGCACTTATAGCATATGACCGGTGGTCGTTCTCCTCCCTTGGAACCAGTTCCTGCTAGTGCTGACGTCTTCGTATTGTCATTGTTGAATCTCATCTTTTTAAAATCTCCTCCCGACTCGCTTCTTCTATTCTCATGGCCATGATTACCACCGGAGTGGTTACTACTTTTGTCCGTATTTCTCTTTCTCCGCTGGTTATCGTTGTTCTGATGACTGCTGTCACCGATATGATCCTGGTTGTGGTCCCTCGGTTGACCGTACTCGTTATCTCGCTCTAATAATTGAGCCCTGTTGACAACATCTGAATAGAGAGAAAATTTATGAGAAATGAGATATTGACGTATGTCGGGTTTCAAACCTCTCAGAAACATCCGCGTCATACGTTCCTCATTCTCCACCAAATGAGGTACAAACCTGGATAACTCTGCAAACTTTGCCTCGTACTGGGACACCGTCATGTTGTTTTGTTCCAGTCTAATAAACTCCACTTCCTTCATATGACGAGTACTTTCAGGAAAGTACTTATCATTGAACAGTTTCTGAAACGTCTCCCAAGACATGCTGAGTGCGTCTGGATGGGTACGCTTCACAGATTCCCACCAGTAATCTGCCTCATTACAAAATATAAAGGTGGCGAATGTAACCTTCTGTTCCTCCGTGCATCCCAAGACATCGAATATCTTGGTAATTTACTTGACCCACGTCTCCGCCTTAATCGGATCCGGCTTTCCCCAGAATTCTGGTGGTCCCAAATCGGGAATTGCTATCATTTCCTCCTATATTTTGAACACGAGTCTCCCTCGTCTGATTTTGCATGAACAGCAACAAGCTTCTAAACATCCCATCGTTCATCATCTGCTTAGTGGTGTTGTTCATAGGAGGAATATTGCCAGCCTGTTGCACGTTCTCCTCGTTGGTAAGTACATGCGTCTCCACGGTTTCATTTACTCCACTGTTAACATTCTCAGTTTCCATTCTTAAATACTGCCATAAAACAAGGGTTAATTAAATAAATTAACAAATCACATAATACCCCTATATTATGATCGACCAACAAATAAGCTTATGTAGGACACACTAGCGAAGGATTTACTCGTCTCTCCCCTCCTAGTTCTATTCCCCGATCTTCGCCAGAGATCATATCCCTAAGCTCTGATACCAACTGTGACACCCCCAAAATAAGTATACAACACCCATTTTGAGTCGTCAATAACATGGTACAGAAATAGCTACAATTTTATTAATACAACATAAAAACTGTGAGTTTAAATACAAATATTGCCATCTAGACAATATTCATACCCAAATAAGTCCTCATTACAATTATTGGTAAAATATTTTACAAAAATAGTGAGAACTACTAAAACAACTTCCTAGAACCTTCATTCCATACCCCGACTAGTACTCGCTACATTCTCGCCTATGAGAAGAAAAATGGAACAAAAAGGAAAAGGGTGAGCTCAACTAGCCCAGTAAAGAATATTATGACTAAGATAACATAGAACAAATTATCGTTAGTCTTCAACAGGGAAAAATCTAATAGAATACAATAGACAACCAGTTTTAAATCAATTTTCGCAGTGGAAATAATAATTCATTAGAAGAGTTAAGTAGAGAATGCAATCTACTATTTTCTATATATGAATTTAAAAGTTCATCGTCGATATTTTATCCTTGTAACATCAATCAATATATATCTAGAATTAAATATTTATCTTTGCACTACAGGCCAAAGATATTCATCAGTTGGTCATGTTCATTTTTGCACTACGGGCCAAAGATATTCATCAGAAAATCATTCATCTTTGCACTACATGCCAAAGATATTCAGTAATATCATCATTTAGGACTGAGGATGATGAAAAATATTTTAAAAAAAAATGAATCCAGTGAAACAAAAGAATAAATATTAAGGATTCGTATTTCAGCTAGTCCAAAAATACCTCATAAATAATCATAGTGGAGTAAAATTCAAGAATGATCAAAACATGGATACAATCAAAGCTAGTATCTATAATAGATATTTTGGACGAAAAATGAAAATTTAATTTTTCTGTGAATAGTGCCGTATTCGTGAATAGTACCGTATACGTGAATAGTACCGTATACGTGAATAGTAACCCTGACACAAAAAGTTCCAAATTTGGAAAAAAGTTTAAACCAATATTTTGGCATAATGATATTGAAGAAAATAATATCATTTAAGAAGAAAATAACACCCCTTACCTCAGAAAGACAGTACTTCTGACTGGAATACTGGATATACTGCTGAAGGGAACTTGCACCGTATAGCAACACTCAAAGTATCAAAATACTCACAAGAATATGCTCGATAATATAGAGAGAGAAAAAGAGAGAAAACTTCAGTTTCTGGTGTGATTTTCAATTCTAACCTAAGCACTCTATTTATAGAAAAATGCTTAGAACACCAAAGCAGAAAATTTAAAAAAATATTATTATTTATAATAAAAATTCCTACGCACACCTTTGAATCTAAATTTAGCAATTGAACACATTCAAATGAGGCCCACAAAATGTAAAAAATGTTTTTGTTAATATAAATATTTAAAACTTCCAAAAATCAATTATTTCGGAACTTTGGAACTTCAATAATTCATAACAAATAGCACTTTTATCAGAAAAATTGGAACCTTATATCTTTTTCATAGAAAATTCCATTATCTACAACTTTGCAGAAGAAAGTTTTTCCAAATTCTAAACAGAAATTGACCGAAATCCATAAACGGGCTATTTTACAGGCTATAATCAAATTTCAGTCAAGAAATAAGGTCCACCGACACACAAAACATGTGTTAATCATTTAATGCAACAAAAATACTCTTTCTCCTCATATACTCATATATCCCATATTCATTGTAAAATTATCATCATTATTATACTATAATACTATAATAAAATATTATTTTATCAGAAAAGAAAAAATATCGATTTTCAACAATTGTCACTTTAAAAATTTTCTCCATCTATATCCACATAAAATGAATATTTTTCTCATCATATAAATCAATAATTAATTATTCACAAATAATATTACAGAATCACAATACTAACAACCAGACAATTCCTAGGAAAGAGGGGGCTTTCCAATAAGGAATTTTCCTTACTGGCGTGCAATTAGGTGACCAAACCTCTCCTTAGACAGAAATTTTTAGACATTGCCAATAATGTTATCTACTAATATTATTCAGATAATATGAATTATTGCTCCGATAATGGAAAATATTGTGTAGTGATAATTATTGAAACAACGGTAATATAAAATATCAACGTAGCAATTATTGAATCAATAAAATAAAATATTGAACAGTAATTACTGTAACAATTATTGAGTAGTGCCTTCTTACGTAAGAATCAATAATTGGTGCAATACAGTGTGTTACTGTACAACAACGCGTATTACTGTGTTTTAACCACCTGGTATTCCAACAGTATTAACGGTAACAACTACACCGTTATTTATAAACAACTTATACTTGTCGTTTTCTTCATCCAATCGCTTTTCGTTATGGGGCCCACACAAGGCTGCACCGTCGTACGAATATTCTCCGACAGTAAGAATATTCCACGACCAAACGAATATTTCCCGACAACAATTAATATTTTATAACCACTTGCTTATTTGAAATATTTGCGCATTTTACCCATAACTAACCACATTAATCAAATTAACCTTTATTATTTCAAAATAATAAATAAAGGAAATTCAGTTTTATTTATAATAAGTCGGGGTCTTACAATATGCATGTATGCTTGCATTAAGAAAAGCTGTAAAGTCCTTTGATAGATAATAGAAACATTTGTACAAGGACTTAGAATGAATTGATCAAGTATGTTAGGTTGATCCTACATAAGCAAAACAGCTTTGTGAAGTCCTTAAAAAGAAATGATGTACAAGGACTATAAATATAGAAATATCAAGCATGTTAGGTTGATCTTATGATGTAATAGATAAGCTTATCTGATCGTCGAGTACTGCACCAGAGATCGTAGTCTGCTAGGAGAGGCAAGGATAACTCGAGAGCTATCAAGGCAGAATCGTAGTCTGCAAGATAGTAGATCTCGGAGTTCGTAGACTATCAGGAGAAACGATGAAGGATCATGGTATATCGAGAAGAGCTTCCTCGGGATCATAGTGTACTGAAGAAGTCATGTTCAGAATCGTAGAGACAGCCTGCCTACGAGCTGACCAATCATCTGCCGAAGCTAAGACAGAAACATAGACTACACTCGGAGTCATAGAGTCTATCGATGCCGAAGCCAAGTCAAGGATCGTAGACTACACTCTGAGTTCGTAGAGTCTATTAATTACATGCAGAGACCGTAGTCGAGCAAGATCAGATGAAGACAACAAGCACAAGGCAAAAACCGTAGACTGTCAAGATCTGATCTCAGGATCATAGTGTCTGCACAGCCGAAGCTGAATCGTAGAGTGCAGAACTACGACCTCAATAGAAGTGCTCACAATGCATAGGAAGAATGGTAGAGCAAGTGTAACGAATGTATTGTTTGAGTTGTGATTCTGAGGAAAAAATCTTTGTAAGGAGGGAATGATGTAACATTCCAAAATTTTAAATTATAATATTAAATATTTATTAATTTATATAAGTATTTAATGGATATGTTATTGTTGAATAAATAATTGTTCAATTTTAGTTGATGTGGTTTAGTTAATTATTTATTGATTAAATAATTAAATATTAAGTAAATAATTGTTCAATTTGAGTTGATATGGTTTAGTTAATTAATTGTGAATAAATAATTAAGGAGCTAAGAAAATTAA
This sequence comes from Panax japonicus, assembly GCA_020205505.1. NCBI lineage: Eukaryota > Viridiplantae > Streptophyta > Magnoliopsida > Apiales > Araliaceae > Panax > Panax japonicus. Next base: position 13,520,996 of record CM035113.1, read on the forward strand.
TTATTATGAGGTTATATACTAATTTAATTTAATAATTAAGTTAGAGAGCTAATAATGATTAAATGAATTATAATATTTTATTTAGATTTTTGTAATTAAAATAAGGTGTTAGTTGGATTAAATAAAATTATAATTATAAAGAAATTATAGTTTTGTGATAATGATTTATGTGTTAAAGTAATTTAATAGATTAGTATTTGAATTGATTAAATTAATTATTTAATTTATTAGAAGTGTGACAAATAACCTTGCTATAAATGAGTTATTAAAATAAATTAAAGGAGCTTAATTTAGTTTTGGCCAAACAAGTCTTAATGCATATTAAGTCTTTAATCTAATAGTGTTTTATCAAACAAGGTATAAGGATTAATCCATTTGTTTTAAGTAGATTTATCAAACAAGTTATAAGGATTAATCCATTTGTTTTAATTAGGTTTACCAAACAAGGTGTAAGGGTTAAATGAGTTATTTTTAGTTAGCTGGCCAAACAAGCCTTATGACTTTTGATTTTCAAAATTTTATAACTGATGTCAGTTAAAATCCTATATTTAATATATATATATATATATATATATATATATATATATATATATTATACGTTATATGATAATACGTAAACTAGAGTTGGGAGAAGAGAAACTCAGAAGAAGAAGAAGAAAGAAAAGAAGAAAAGATAGAGAATTTGAGGGATTCTAGAGAGGATTTGAGAAAGAAATTGGGAAAAGAAGTTTGAGAATCAAAGATAACTATTATCTTCTTAATCAAAGGTAGGATCTTAATCCTTTTATTTTTATAGTTAGTTTTCCTCTTCTAAAAAGTTATTTGTAAAAATCTTCATGAAGGATAAATTGTTTGTTATATATGGCTTTATATGATAAATTAGTGTTGTGAAATTATTTTCATTAGTTTATATATGAGCATAGTCAATGAATTGATGTATGTATACAGTTTGTGAAGAAAAATATATTACAGAGTGTTCATATGAATATATATATGAATATGGCTTAGTTTAAAGTAAAAATTAAGGTTTAGTTAGTTTTTAAATTGATAAATTGACTATTGAATTTGATAGAGTATGTATAATCAAAACCATGGTATTTTGAATTTACTATTTTGGTTGAAAAACAAAATCACAGTGTTGATTTTCATTGAAAACATTAAAAATAGAGTTTTTTTTATCAAAAACAATGAAATTGGTTGTTGTAATGTTGATGTTTATGTTATTATATGTGTTAAAACATGTTAAGAGTATCGAAATTATGTTTATATGAAGTCTATATGTGAATTACATGTTAATTAGCTTATTAGATTGGAGCTTGTAGGCCAATTTGGCTTTTTGTTCATGCTGTTGCCGAGCTTGGTCGCCGAGTTCTGGACTCTGGCGCCGCAGCGCGGCCCAGCAGTACAAGTTTCGCGCCGCAGCGCCAATCTTTGGCCTGTGACTTGCGCCACAACGCCAACTCAGCGCCGCAACGCCAACCATAGTGTAAACTGTGGCGCCGCAGCGCGAGTTAGCAGAATGGTCTGAAAGTTTTAGTTTATTACACAAATTTTGAAAATAAATGTTATGTATTAATAATAGGAATGTTAAATGATGATTTAAGTAGTATTAAACTATGAATGAACATGTTATCAAGTGTTAATTAGTATTAACATAGTTTGATTATGTGAATGGGTAATTTAACCTACATGATGTATATATTTATTTATATAGATATAAAATGTTGGTAATGACTAATTATGTCATGATGACATATGTATAGGGTATTGATTCAAGTTGTAAGGTTTAGCTTGTGCTAAAGGCAAGTTCTCTAACTCTAAAACTTCATTATGCGAGTTTGATTTTGTTGAGTACATTATTTTTTTGAATGCATCTTCAATTACGCAAATGGCTAACTCTGCACTTTCGTAGAGCTAGATGAGTTATTATTGAGAAATCTCTTGTATCTAATTATTCATAGTGATGCAAGTATTCTAAATCATATATTTAGTATTGAGCAAGTTTCTTTAATATGTAACTTGTTATTTAGCATGCAATCGCTATATTTTCATATTCTAGTGTTGAACAACTCTATCGTTCAAATTACTATTCATTATGTATGTTTAATATCCAATTCTCAATAACCTTGACTTAATATTGTTCAAGCAATTTATATTATGGTTATTCAATGTTTATGCTATTAGATTATTCCTAAAGTATGGTACTAATTTATAAATGTTGATTCAGTTATGATTGTTCCATATCATACAGTTATTGCATTTGCATTCAACTAATCCTTAGTTGATGTTCGTTGAATTCTAAATTACCCTGTAATGTATCCAAACCAAACCTACTTTGGTGCGAACTTGTATTCTAAATACTGAGATGAACAACTCTTTTATTAGAGGTTTACACTTAGCGTTTGAAATGGTTGTGCACAATACATTGTACGAATGGTTGATCCCCCTAAGTACGTGGAGTCCTTATAGTCTTATGACTGTTAAATTTAAAGTTGAAAGATTACTTATAACTGTGGACATGATTTGTGGTCATTATACCCTCTGCAGTATGTTTAAAATGTTAATAGAAACTATCATTCAGTTCTATTGAACCTATTTCTGTCAAAGGTTGTAATGTTGTAAAGTATTTATTCTTATTTCAAGGGAACCTTGTTTGCTCACTCTTGCATATTATATACTTATTGCAGCTAAGGTTGAGAAGGTCAATGAACCGACCACTAGCAAGGGAAAGGAAAAAAAAATGTACAAGTGATGAAGACTTGTAATTTTATTTTATCGTTATAGACTTTTGAATGATGTAATAATTTAATTTCCGCATTTGAATGATTGTAATTAAAGGTTAGATAACCTGGGATATTTTTATTTAAGTTTAATCCTGTATGGGCAGGTTTTATTATTCAATTTTATTATGATTGGGTAATTAGAAATGAATTTTGATTAAGTGAACACCAAATCTTGAGGAAATAAAGTACCATGATTTGGGGGTGTCACAGCAAATACGATTCTCAACTAATGAGCACTCCCAGAATGTCCAAAGGAACAAAGCCTCTGGTTGGCAATGAAAAGATACATCCTAACTGAAGGGAACCAGATAGCACTCAACGAATGGCATGCAAGCTAAAAGAAGATCTAAGCACCAACCCAATTAGCATCAAGATTGAGTTGTGAAGCCATTAGAGATGAAGTCTTCCACAAGATAATCATAAGAAGACTTCAGTAACTGACTAAGGAAAGTCAGCAAGTGCAGTAGCTATCAAGTGAACAGAAGACAACGATCTTGGAAGCAACTGAGATCGCAATGTTTTCCAAACAAAGAAAGAACTGATGGAAAGTGAACCGAGATACTGAGTAGCCTCTGAAGAACAAGGTTGGAGTGATTAAGTGTAGGGTCAGTCCATTAATGATAAGTGAACGGGAGATCACAAGGAGAAAGTGAGCTGGACGCGCCACAAATCAGAAATATCTTGCTATTCAGAGGGAACCAGAGCAAGGATTTAGGCCATCAGTATCTGAGAACAGTCAAAACAAACAGAAGTATTGAAGCACTGCATAATAGAAGGAAGAGGTGTACTACATTGGAGATCCAATCAACACTCTTCAAGATTATAGTGTTAACTCTACCAGTCAATGAGCAACACTCAACAAGACACTACGATTAGGTCCTCGAAGACAAGCATCAGAATCGTAGAGTTCGAACACCCGAAGATTGAAGCAATGGTAATGGTTCAATCTGAAGGATGGTATCCAGACAAAAGCTTATTGAGAGCATCGATGCAAAAGGACAAACTCTGATCAAGAAATCAGAAGGAGATAATAAAGTTTTCGACTTGCCCAAGACATTAAAGTGACAAATCTGATGGGTAGGTGAAACAGTAGACTGCAATGTCAGATAAAGTATGATATGTCACATAAGCAGTCTACCTATGTCAACTCGAGATCTATGAAGATATCTGAATAGCCTTCAACGGCTACTTTCCAATGGAAGGATTGGGAAGGAGTATAAATCAGGAAGAGCTTCAAAGATCAAGGGTTGCTGGAGTTTCCAAGTTTGGAGAGAAGGTAGACCGTTCCAACCATGTGAAATAGTGAGTCGAAAGGCTTACTCTACGATCCACCAAGAACACTTAGATACATGCAAAGGAAGAAGTAGAAGTGAGAGTTCTACTATGTAGAAGTGAGATTTCTACTACAAGAAGAGTGTTCTGAACTACCGAGAGAAAGAAAAGAATCATGTCATCTTGGTGTCCATCATGGGAAGACTCTAAATACAATAGAGAAGAGCTCACAGTCATCTTAGCAAGTCCATCATGAGAAGACATCAAGTATTAAGAAGGAAGATCACAAACGTCATCATGGTGGCAAGCATGAGAAAGTTTCTAAGTATCAAGCAGAAGAACTTACAGTCATCTTGGAAACCTATCATGTGTAGCCATCATGTATCAAGAGAATGATCTTCAAGGCAGTTTATCAAGGGATCATCCGAAGAGGTTGAGTAACTGAAGAAGCTGAGCATCATGCAACACTCAACTGCACTTCAAGGATGATCACGCTAAGCTGCTAAGTATAGAAAATGTTCAGAGCATGAATACATCTTAGCAGCTCAACACCAACTCCAACAAATAAATAACACAACGAAAGCCAGGGCCTGAGGGGTCCTTTTCCGTAGGGACTAAATGAAGACAGGGCCAGAAGGGTCCTTGTCCGGAAGGACTAAACGAAGTTCCAAGCCTGCTGGGCTTGAAGAGTTCTTAGAGAACTAGAGGAGTCCCAAGGCTGCTGGCCTTGAAGAGTTCTTAGTGAACTGAAGTCCCAAGGCTGCTGGCCTTGAAGGAATCCTAGTGATTCAGGGTGCTGCCCTTCCTGAGTGGAAATCCTGCTAGTTGAAAGCAGAAGAGTGGATTAAGAGCTTGAGTCTCTGAACCACTTAAAATCCCTTGTGTCTTTTACATTACGTCATTTACATTATGTACTATAACTGCTATGTATGTTTTAACTGCTTACAACTGAACTTACTCTATGAATAATGTATGTATGATTATGAATATATCAATGAAGGGGATCTTTTACTTATTCCGCTGTGCTTGAAAAGATTCTTATATTTGTCATATGCCAATTTAATAGTTATACAAAATAATAGAGAAAAGTATTTGAAACAAAAGGATCTATTCAACCCCCCCTTCTAGATCTATTGTGCCTATTGGGAACTAACAAACTATCTTGATCCATCATTCCATACCCTAACTAGTTCCCGCTATATTCTCTCCTCCTGAGAAGAAAAATGGAACAAAAAGAAAAAGGGTGAGCTCAATTATCCTAGTAAAGAATATTATGACTAAGATAATGAACAAAAAATTATCGTTAGCCTTCAATAAATAAGATAAATATAATGGACAACAAGTGTTAGATTAATATTAGCAGCGGAAATAACAATTCATTAGAAGAGTTAAGTAGAGAATGAAATCTACTATCATCTATGAATTTAAAAGTCCATAATCAATATTTTATCCCTGTAACATCAATCAATATACATCTTAAATAAAATATTCATCTTTTCACTATGGGCCAAAGATATTCATTTGTATCACCAGTTGGTTATGTTCATCTCAACACCTATTCATATTTGCACTACGGGCCAAAGATATTCATCAGGCAATCATTTATCTTTGCACTACAGGCCAAAGATATTCAGTTATATCATCATTTAGGACTGAGGATGATGAAAAATATTTTAAAGAAACGAATCCAGTGAGATAAAAGGACAAAAATTAGGGATTCGTACTTTAGATAATCCAAGTTCGAAAATACTCCATAATAAACCATAGTGGAGTGAAATTCAAAAATGAAGATCAAAACATGGATATAATCAAAGATAGTAACCATAATAGACATCTTGGACAAAGAAGAGAAAATTTCATTTTTCTGTGAATAGTGTCGTATACGTAAGTAGTGCCGTATACGTGAATAGTAATCTCGACACGAAAAGGTGAAAATTCCACAAGAAAACTCATATTTCGTGAATAGTACTCGTGAATAGTATCGTATTCGTGAATAGTGTCGTATACGTGAATAGTAACCTCGACATGAAAAGGTAAAATTTTCACAATAATATTGTAAGACCCCAAATTTTATGAAATGAAAGTATTCAATTTTCTTATAATTATTATTTTATTTAGTAAATGGTTAAATTGATAAAGGTTAAAGTTAAGGGTGACATTTGAAAATTTTGCAAAGTAAGCAAGTTGATATAATTTTTCTGTGAATAGTGTCGTATACATGAATAGTGCCGTATACATGAATAATGCCGTATACGTGAATAGTAATCCCGACACGAAAAGGTAGAAATTATACAAGAAAACTCATATTTCGTGAATAGTACTCGTGAATAGTATCATATTCGTGAATAGTGTCGTATACGTGAATAGTATCGCATACGTGAATAGTAATCTCGACATGAAAAGGTAAAATTTTCACAATAATATTGTAAGACCCCAAATTTTATTAAATAAAAGTATTCAATTTTCTTATAATTATTATTTTATTTAGTAAATGGTTAAATTGATAAAGGTTAAATTTAAGGGTGACATTTGAAAATTTTACAAAGTAAGCAAATTAATATAAAATATTCGTTGTGTCGGGGAATATTCGTAAGACGACACAATCATTGGTGGACCCCACAACAGAGGTATTGTCGTAGTTAGAAAACGACTGAAATATTTTTAAAAATAACGGCGAAAGTTTTACCATTAAACTGTTGAACTACCCGTTAGTAAAAGTACAGTAATACGCGTGGTTGCATAGTAGCACACGCTATTGATTATTTATACTTACGTGAGAACTCACTCAATTATACTCAATTATTGCTACAGTAATTGCTGCAAAATATCTATCATATTATTGATTCAATTATTGTCACAGTATCATCTGCACAATATTTATTATTATTAAATCAATAATTGAGATGACAAAGTTATTATTATTATTATTTGTAATATTGACAATTTCTAGAAAGTTATGTCAATGAGAGGTTTGGTCACGTAATTGCGCGCCAATAGGAAAAAATCCTTATCAGAAAGCCCCCTCTTTTCTGGGAATGACCTGGTTGTTAAATATTGTGAGTTATAATATTAATGATGAATAAGTTCGTATTGATTAAAGATGAAATTGATATTTTCATTGTGTTGGGATTATTAGTGTTAATGGAAATCAACATCTATTTCGATAATAATTGATATCTGGAGGTTATATTACCCAATCAGGTAATTAATAGGATAAATGAGTAATTAATTGCTATTAATTCACATGCTTATAACTATTTGTTCACATTTGTGTACTATTGATTCAAATGCATGTACTATTAGGAGAGGTGGTGCAAGATTGATAATACTTGCATGACTAAATTAAAAATAGAGGTATAGATGAAAGTACTATACTGTAATTATTTTTTCACATGTATAGAACTATTGATTCACATGACTGTACTATTGATTCACTTGATATACTATTAGGGGAGGTGGTGCAAGTTTGATAATACTTGTAGGACTAAATTAAAAAAAAAGAAAAAGATGATGGTATTATACTGTAATATTTCGAGCCCCAAAATGTTCAATTATCGAAACTATATTTTCCTATAAATAGAAGCTCATTCTTCTTTCATTCTCATCAATTCACTAAGACTCACAAGAGCAATTATAGAGATAGAAGCTATAGAGAGAGAATCTATAGAGAGAGAGAATCTATAGAGAGATAGAAGAAGAGAAGTCTGATATTTTACTATTACAGTATCCAGTCTTATTTTGAGGTAATATGTATTATTTATTCATATTCAGAAGAGATATTATTTTTGGTATTCGTATGGATATTATCTTCATTCAATATTCGTATGAAATAATATTTTCTTCCATACTCTGTAGTATGTAAGTAATATTATTTTGTTTCGTATTCCTATTTCTACACTCATTTTATTGAAGTATTGCTTATATACTCCATGAAATTAGTAGAATATCATTGATATTTGCGCTTCATCCAGTATCTTTTCATGAAAATATTATTCTGAACTTTCTTGATAATTATTGATCTTTTCATGCCGGAATACTATTCACGAGTTACTATTCATGAGTTACTATTTACGAGCTACTATTCACTCGAATATTATTCACTCGGGTATTCGGGACACTTTTCGTGCCAGAGTACTATTCACGAGTTACTATTCACTCGAATATTATTCATTCGGGTATTTGGGGAACTTTTCATGTCGGGGGTACTATTCATAATGTACTATTCTCGAAGTATTATTCATAGGGTACTATTCATGGGGTACTTTTCATCCGGAAGATATATTTCTTTTCTGACCAAATTATTTTTGATACATGAATATTATTCTTGAATTTTAATCCACAATTGGTGATCATGTTGATAATTTAGATATTCTTGAACTGTGGATAAATTGTACTATAAATGTTTAATATTTATCCTTTATCTCATTTGATTGATTCTTTATACCATTGTCATGATCCTCGTGCTTATATTGCGTTAAAAGTCATCTTTGGCCCATAGTGCATAGATGGACTGTTGGTTATTGGTTTTATAGTTGTATGTCTCTGGCCTGTAGTGCAAAGAAGAACTGTTGATTGATATCTTTGGTTGTAGTGCAAAGATGAACTGTTAATTGATTGCATTAACTCGTAGTGCAAAGATGGACATGTGTATGATATGATCATGACCACTGATGATACTAACGAATATCCTTGGCCGTAGCACATGGATAATTCGATGATGTGATTGGCAGGATCATGACCACTAGTTAACAGTTGAATGTCTTTGGCCGTAGTGCACTAACATGCAATTAATTGGTATGATCGTGACCATTGGTTTTATAGTTGAATATCTTTGGCCCGTAGTGAAAAGATAGACAACTGGTTGGTATGATCACTGTTATTACATTTGAATATCTTTAGCCTTTGGGTTAATAATATTGAATGAATATTCTATTAAGCCTTTGTGGCAAGGAATTACTGTTGATTCACATTGTTATAAACATGAATTGTGAATTTAACTATAATCTTTGGCGGTTCAGGTGAAGACATGTGATGAAAGTTCTCTTTGTCTTGGGTATAACAAAGAACTGTTAATGGGTATTACAACGATAAAATTGATGATAAACTTTTTAAATCATAAAAGATAGTAGATATCATACTCTACTTGACTCTTCTAATGGATTACTTGTTCCGATGTAGTTAAACTTGATGTTTATTGTATTTTATCAATTTAACACTGTTGAAGGCTAACTATAATTTATTATACATTATCTTAGTCATAATATTTCTTACTGGGCTAGTTGAGCTTACCCTTTTACTTTCATTGTTCTCTTTAGAAAATGAGAACGTATCCGGGACTAGTCGGGGAGCAGAGTGATGATCCGAGATAGTGGCTATAGTAGTCCTCACTATTTTATGAAATAGTGTGATAATAAATGTAATGAGGACTTCATTTGAGTTTGAATATTGTCTATGAGACAATATTCGTATAAAAACTGCAAGTTACGCTGTTGTCGTATTGTATAAAGGAAGTTTGTATTTGATTTATGTACCATGTATTTGGCGACTCAGAATGGATGATGTATACCTATTTTGGGGGCGTCACAAATATTCATACCAATATTTCAGCATAATGATATTGAACGAAATAACAACATTTACGAAGAAAATAACTTCCCTTACCTCAAAAGAACAGTACTTTCGGCTGAAATATCAGGTATAAAACTAAAGAAAACTTGTACTGAATAACAACTCTCAAAATATCTAAATACTCACAAAATACACTCGATAATATATAGAGAGAAAACTTACGATTCTGGTATGATTTTCAATTCTAACTAAGCACCTTATTTATAGAAAAATGCTTAGAACGTCAAAGCAGACTAACCTACTACCTGATGGTTTTACCTGCTACTATACACGCCCACCACTTTTGAAATAAAATTTTAGCACTTTTCTCACCAACCAAATGTGGGGCCCACCATGTTTTAAATAAAAACATTTATTTTTGAAACTTCAATATTTCATAAAAAAAAATACCCCTTCTATTAGAAAAATTCAAATCTTATGTCTATCCCATAGGAAATTTAATTCTCTACAACTTTGTAGAAGAAAGGTTTTCCAAATTCTAAACAGAAAATGCCCTAAATCCACATACGGACGATTTTTAATACATCCATTCCGACAAAATACTGATAAAATACCTCAACATTAATTCCTTCATTTAAATCCACATAAAAATAAATATTTTCTTATCATATAAATCAAAAATTAATTATTCACAAATAATATTACAGAATCACAATTATGACAACCAGGTCGTTCCCAAGAAAGAGGGAGCTTTCCGATAAGGATTTCTCTTTACTGGCGCGCAATTAGGTGACCAAACCCCTTTCTTAGACAAAACTTCCTTAGACATTGCCAATAATGCTATCTAATAATATTATTCAAATAATATGCATTATTGATCTGATAATGGAAAATACTGTGCAGTGATAATTATTGAAACAACAATAATATAAAATATCAACGTAGCAATTATTGAATCAATAAAATAAAATATTAAACAGTAATTACTGTAACAATTATTGAGTAGTGTCTTCTTATGTAAGAATCAATAATTCAAAAATACTGTGCAATACCGTGTACTACTGTGCAACCATGTGTATTACTGTATTTCAACCATCGGGTATTCCAACAGTGTTAACGGTAGTAACTATGCCGTTATTTGTAAAAACTCAAACTTGTCGTTTTCTTCATCCGATCGTTTTCCATTATGGGCCCACAAATGGTTGCGCCATCATACGAATATTCCCCGATAGCAAGAATATTTTATACTACCAAACGAATATTCCCCGACAACAATGAATATTTTATAACCACTTGCTTATTTTGCAAAATTCGAACATTTTACCCATAACCAAAGCATTATATCAAATTAACACCTTATTTTTCACAATAATAATTAGAGGAAATTTGATTTTTTTTTATTAATAAAAAGTTGGGGTCTTACAATCTCCCCTCCCTATGAAATTTTGTCCTCGAAATTGACGTACGTACTTGATATTTCGAAAAGGTGAGGGTACCTCGCGTACATTTCTAACTCCAACCAACTAACACTTGGTATTATAATTTCAATTATAATTATAATTTTATTCAACCAACTAACACTTTATTTTAATCACAAATTCCAATTAAAATATTATAATTCATTTAATCATTATTAGCTCTCTAACTTAATTATTAAATCAAATTGGTATATAATCTCATAACAATTAATTTTCCTCCTTAATTATTTATACAACAAATAATTAACTAAACCACATCAACTCAAATTAAACAATTATTTATTCAACAATAAACATATCCATTAAATACTTATATAAATCAATAAATATTTAATATTATAATTTAAAATTCTAGAATGTTACATCATTCCCTCCTTACAAGAATTCTGTCCTCAGAATCACAACTCAAACAAATCATTCGTTACATTCTTCCCTACTTACAAAGATTCTGTCCCCAGAATCGAAGACACAGATTAAACAAATATCTCATGGTACTCTTTCAACATTTTCTCTTCGAGTTCCCACGTAGCTTCTTCAGCGTTGTGGTTCCTCCATATCACATTCACAGAAGGTATAACTTTATTGCTGAGCACCTGTTCTTTCCTGTCAACTATCTGAATAGGAATCTCTTCATAAGAAAAATCTTTCTCGAACTGCAACAGTTCGTACTCGATCGCGTGTTTGTAGTCGGGTTTATATGGTCGTAACCCCAAAATGTGAAAAACATTGTGAATATTTTCCAATTCTGGAGGTAGAGCTATCTCATAAGCCACTTCTCCCACTCTTCGCAGCACTTCAAAGGATCCAATAAACCTCGGGCTTAGCTTTCCCTTTTTACCGAAATGAATTTTCCCCTTCCAAGGAGAAACTTTTAGGAATACATAACTTCCTACGTCAAATGCACGATCTTACCTGTGTTGATCAGCATACTTCTTCTGTCGGTCTTGAGCTGCTACCAATCTTATCCTGATGAGTTTGACAACGTCAGTAGTTTGTTGCACTAGTTCCGGTCCAGGCAGTTGACGTTCACTGACTTCATCCCAGCACAGTGGAGTTCTGTACTTTCTGCCGTACAATGCCTCGTAAGGTGGCATGCCGATGCTTGCGTGGTAACTGTTGTTGTAAGCAAATTCCACCAACGGTAAATGTTCTTCCCAGCTTCCTTTAAAGTCCATGACACATGTTCTTAGCATATCTTCCAATGTCTGAATTGTTCGTTCGCTTTGGCCATCTGTTTATGGATGATAAGCCGTACTCATTCGCAACTGTGTCCCCATGCATTCTTGTAGTCTCTTCCAGAAATTTGACGTGAATCGCAGATTTCTATTCGACACAATTGATACTGGCATTTCGTGCCTCGAATCAATCTCTTTAATGTACAATCTTGCCAACTGATCAAGATTGAATCTAATTTTTATTGGTAGAAAGTGCGCTGATTTCGTCAGTCTGTCCACTATCACCCAAATCGCATCGCATCCTCTCTGAGTAGTTGGAAGACCCACCACAAAATCCATCGTGATGTGCTCCCATTTCCATTCCGGTATTTCCAACGGTTGAAGTAATCCGCTGGGTCTTTGATGTTCGGCTTTTACTCTTTGACATGTCAGGCATTTTGCTACGCATTCTGCAGCGTCCCTTTTCATATTCGGCCACCAAAAATGTCGGCGCAAATCTTGATACATTTTCGTGCTTCCTGGATTAATTGAATATCTTGAGCTATGAGCTTCGGTCAAAATTTCTTCTTTCAGCTCTGGTGTTGCTGGAACCCAGATTCTTCCCTCAAACCGTAGTAGTCCTTCGGTATCAATCTTGTATTTTACATCACTACCCTCAATCAGATTCTCTTTGATTTTCCCACACTCTTCATCTTGTAGTTGAGCATCCTTCACTTTGTCCACTAAAGTTGGACCAGCTTCTATCTGGAATAGTTGTTCGTCAGATTCTTTTGGAAATTTGATTTCCAACTAAAGTTTTGTTATTGCTGAAATGAGCTCCTTCTGAGTTGTTATCAGCATCAATTTTTCCCGACCTTTCCTGCTTAAAGCATCTGCAACCACATTCGCTTTGCCTGGATGATAAAAGATCTCACAATCATAATCTTTTATCAATTCCATCCACCTTTTTTGACGCATGTTCAAATTTTTCTGATTGAAAATATACTTCAGACTCTTATGATCTGTGTAGATATCACATTTCTCTCCATAAAGATAGTGTCTCCATATCTTGAGAGCAAATACTACTGCAGCCAATTCCAAATCATGAGTAGGATACCCTTTCTCATAATCCTTCAGTTGTCTTGATGCATAGGCAATAAATTTATTATTCTGCATAAGAACACAACCCAACCCTTTGTGTGAGGCATCACTATACACCACAAAATTTCCTGTATTATCTGGTAATGTCAACACAGGTGCCATACTTAACTTTTTCTTCAAATCTTGAAAACTTTCTTCACACATTTCCGTCCAAACAAATTTAACAGCTTTCCTTGTCAAATTTGTTAGCGGAGTGGCTATCTTAGAAAAATCTTGAATAAATCTTCTATAATAACCGGCTAGTCCCAAGAAATTCCTCACTTCTGACGGTTTTCTTGGTTTTTCCCAATTGATTACAGCTTCCACATTTGATGGATCCACTGAAATCCCATCTTTGTCAATCACATGACCCAAAAATTTTACACGGTCTAGCCAAAATTCGCACTTAGAGAATTTTGCGTACAACTTTTCCTTTCTTAGTGTCTCCAATGTCAAACGTAAATGTTCCACATGTTCTTCTTGAGTTTTGGAATACACCAAAATGTCATCGATAAATACCACTACAAACTTGTCTAAGGATGATTTAAACACCCTATTCATCAGATCCATGAACGCAGCAGGGGCATTTGTTAAACCAAAAGACATCACCAGAAACTCGTAATGTCCGTACCGAGTTTTGAATGACGTTCTAGGTATATCCTCCTTTCTTACCTTCAATTGGTGATACCCACTTCTCAAATCAATTTTCGAGAAGTACTTAGCACCCTTTAATTGGTCAAACAAGTCATCTATTCTAGGTAACGGATACCTATTCTTAATAATGACCTTGTTTAACTCCCTATAATCAATGCAAAAACGCATTGATCCGTCCATCTTCTTCACGAATAAAATCGGCGCTCCCCACGGCGATATGCTTTGTTGAATATACTTCTTGTCTAACAGCTCTTGCAACTATACCATCAGTTCCTTCATTTCTACCAGAGTCATTATGTACGGGGCCTTCGATATTAGTGCTGTTCTTGGGGCTAAGTCGATCACGAAATCAATTTCTCTGTCAGGCGGAAGTCCTGACAAATCCTCTGGAAACACGTCTTCGAATTCCCTTACCACTGGTATTTCTTCTAGTTTCACACCCTTCTTCTGATTATCGACTATGTAAGCTAAATATCCCACACAGCCTTGACTCAAAAATTTCTCGACCTGCATAGTCGTCAGACATTTCATTTGTCTAGGCGACTTGCTACCATAAAATACTACCTTTGACGGAGTCATAAGATTTACACACTTCTTGTGATAATTAATTACCGCTCCATATTTGAACAGCCAATCCATTCCTAAAATAACATCAAACTCTCCAAGTCTAATCGGAATCAAATCTACCAACAAGTTATTTTCCTTAATATTCACCCTACAGTTCTTGTATACAAATCTAACAGGGATTACTTCCTTATTCATAATTTCTATGTTCAAAGGAAAATTCAGTTTTTCTATAGGCAATTCTAACCTCTTAGCAAATTCATCAGATATAAACGAATAAGTAGCACCCGAATCGAATAATACATAAGCATTTATATCATTGATTGGGATAATCCCTGACACTACATCTTTTGATTGCACATCATCTTGCACAGTCATGTTAAAGTTTCTGGCTGTGGGTTTGTTTAATGCTGCAGGTCCTGCAATGGCCCATGTACCTTGATTGCTTCTAGTAGTCACTCCATCCTTTTTTTAGGGCATTTATGAGCAAAGTGATCCTTGGATCCCCAC
This sequence comes from Panax japonicus, assembly GCA_020205505.1. Classification (NCBI taxonomy): domain Eukaryota; kingdom Viridiplantae; phylum Streptophyta; class Magnoliopsida; order Apiales; family Araliaceae; genus Panax; species Panax japonicus. The sequence goes on from CM035113.1 coordinate 13,536,119, forward strand.
GTGAAGCATACATTTTTCTCCGGTTGAGTGCAATTTGGGGCGATGTGACCCTCCTGGCCATAATTGAAGCATACTCACTTCCCCATCAAGCACGCACCCTTATGAAATTTCCCACATATCGCACATGCTTCAAACTTTTTGTTTTGTTAGTTACCCTGCTGGTTTCCAGCACCCATGTTTCCATTCCACTTCCTCTTCAAACTGTTGTTGTTGTTGTTGTTGTTGTTTCCACCGTTACCACCTCCATTCTTAATCTCATTTTCCTTCTTCTTCTACTTCTTAAATTGGAACAGGGAAACCCTACTGTATAGCCAGGGCTTCAGTCCCTGTTCAAATCCCTTCGCCTTACGCTCGTCTGTGCTGACTTGATATGGCGCAAACCTCGCCAATTCGTTGAATTTTGCGGCATACTCAGATACCGTCATCGTTCTCTGCTTTAATTCCAGAAACTGCACTTCTAACTGACTCTTCAAACTCTCTGGAAAATAGGTCTCAAAGAAAAACTCCTTGAACCTATCCCAGGTCATCACTCCTGGCCCTTCGCGAGTTTTATTGGACTGCCACCAATAACTAGCTTCTGCTTTTAACATAAATGTTGCAAAGGCAGTCTTCTAATCATCCCCTACCCTAGCGACATCGAATACCTTTTCTATCTCCATAATCTAGGTTTGTGCTTCGATTGGATTCATGGACCCACGGAATTCAGGTGGTCCAACCGCCTTGAAATCCTTAAACGTTGTACCATGGTTTTGTGGTTGATTCTGCAACGCTCCTGTCAGTAGCGTCACTAGTTTTTGAACGGGGTTGCCATCAACATTGTCGTTATTGGTTCCTTCAGTGGTTCTCTGTCATGGTGGTTGACGTCTGGGAGGCATTTTCTGTTAAAATACATTCATTAGATTATTATTCAACTCTTTTAAGAAATTTCTACTAAACTTACCTCCAAAAGAAATAACCACATAACACATAACACTTTGAATAAAGTAACAACTTTTATTTATTCATAACCCTTTTGAAAACATAAAACAATAGCATCACTGCTATTCACATTACTTTCCTGAACTACAAAATTTTCAGGACAACATCATAGTCATATCCCATAGGTTGCACAACACTTGGGATTTATAATTTATTTAACCTTTCACTCATCATACAACAACTACGATGTTCTATTAAGATACTTCTTATCCCTATCACGTTCTTCCTCCATGATCCGAAACATTGTTATGCGATCTAATACGTATGATGGCAGTGTCTCGAACTGAATAGGATATCCCATGACCCGATCTTGAGCTCGATTAATTGCGGTGTTAAATACTTTATCCATCTCTTCCATCTTCATCCTCTTTGCCTGTGAGTTCCTTACTGCTCTTCCAGTTCGTTGATAAGCTTCCTCGTATGCATCTTCAGCTCTAGCCCTCTTGGTAGCTTCTTCCTTCAGCTTGTTCTTCAGTACAACGACCACCTCGATCAATTGTTCTTTTTCTCCTTCAGTCTGTACTAGTTTCTCCTCGGCATTTGACAATCGTTCCTCACGATCCTGGATCTCGCCGTCTTTTTATGTCATTGCAGTTTGTTGTTCAGCTACTATCTCCTGCAACTCCTCAACTATATCCTGAAGTTCCACTTTACGGTCGTAGACTTCATCGTACATACGAGCAGCCATCGAGGTTAGTGGAGTATCCTCGTCCTCGTCCTCGTCATCTTCATCCTCCTGTGGTAACTCAATGGGATCCTCCTCATCCGTTTTTACGTCATCATCCTCATCTTCAACTACTGTGACCAACGGGGCTAACTCCCGTAGCAGTAGTTGTTCCCATACTACCTGAATGTCGCGAGGCTCCTCCTCTATAGGCATTTGAGGTCTCTCCTCCCTAGCCTGACTGGATTCTTTGACATTAGTCATCCTGACAATAAAATTTTAAAGTTTTAGTTATTAATCATTCTTACTCAACACTCACGAGCACATAAGTTATAAACACATAAGCACATAAGTGTTTTATTACTTCTTCCTTAAAACTCGATAAGAGTTATCTCAACTATCTTTTCAAAGGTTACTTCCTAAGGCTTTCCCCCCCCACCTAATGTTCATAACCTAAAGCTTTGATACCAACCTGTGACACCCCCAAATCCTGGTACTTCATTTCCTCAAGATTTGGTGTTCACTTAATCAAAAACATTCATTTCTAACTACCCAATCATAATAATATTGAATAATAAAAACCTACCCATACAGGATTAAACTTAAATAAAAATATCCCAGGTTATCTAACCTTTAATTACAATCATTCAAATGCAGAAATTAAATTATTACATCATTCAAAAGTCTACAACGATAAAATAAAATTACAAGTCTTCATTACTTGTACATTTTTCCCTTTCCTTTGCTAGTGATAGGTTAATTGACCTTTTTAACCTTAGCTGCAATAAGTATATAATATGCAAGAGTAAGCAAACAAGTCTCACTTGAAATAAGAATGAATAACTTTACAACATTACAACATTTGCCAGAAATAGACTCAATAGAACTGAATGATAGGTTCTATTAACATTTTAAAACATACTACTGAGGGTCTAATAACCACGAATCATGTCCACAGTTATAAGTAATCTTTCTACTTTAACTTTAACAGCCATAAAACTATAAGGACTCCACGCACTTAGGGGGATCAACCCATCGTACAATGTATTATGCATAACCATTTCAACGCTAAGCGTAAACCTCTAATAAAAGAGTTGTTCATCTCAGTATTTAGAATACAAGTCCGCACCAAAGTAAGTTTGGTTTGGATACATTACAGGGTAATTTAGAATTCAACGGTCATCAACTAAGGACTAGTTGAATACAAAAGAAATAACTGTATGCTATGGAATAATCATAACTGAATCGATATTTGTAAATTAATATCATGCTTTAGGAATAATTTAATAGCATAAACATTGAATAACCATAACATAATTTTCTTTGAACTATATTAAGTCAAAGTTATGGATAATTGGATACCAAGCATGCATAATGAATAGTAATTTGAACCATAAAGTTGTTAAACACTAGAATATTAAAATATAGTGATTTGCATGCTAAATAACCAGTTACATATAAAAGAAACTTGCTCAATACTAAATATACGATTTAGAATACTTGCACCCCTATGAACAATTAGATACAAAAGCTTTCTCAATAATAAACCATCTAGCTCTACGAAAGTGTAGAGTTAGCCACTTGTATAATTGAATTTGAACTAAAAACAATAATGTACTCAACGAAATTGAACTTGCATAATGAAGTATGGAGTTAGAAAACTTGCATAAACAATTAATTCAATGAAAGTATGGAGTTAGAAATTTGCTCAAAAGAGTTTAAATATTCGCACAATTATAAAAGTAGAGTTAGAGAACTTGCCTTTAGCACAAGCTAACCCTTACCACTTGAATCTCAATACCCTATATATATATATATATATATGTCATCATGACATAATTAGTCATTACCAATCCTTTTATATCTATATAAACAAATATATACATCATGTAGGTTAAATTACCAATTCACATAATCAAACTATGTTAATACTAGTTAACCCTTGATAACATGCTCATTCATAGTTTAATACTACTAAAATCATCATTTAACATTCCTATTATTAACACATAACATTTATTTTCAAACTTTGCGTAATAAACTAAAACTGTCAGAAGATTCTGCTAACTCGCGCTGCGGCACCACAGTTTACACTGTGGTTGGCGTTGCGGCGCGGAGCTGGAACTGCGACGCGAGTCATAGGCCAACGATTGGCACTACGGCGTGGTACCGGCGCTGCGGTCCGAAACTTGTACTGCTGGGCCGCACTGCAACGCCAAAGTCCAGAACTCGGCGACCAAGCTCGGCAACAACATGAACAAAAAGCCAAATTGGCCTACAAGCTCTAATCTAACAAACTAACTACATGTAATATATACAGAGACTTTCTGTAAACATATTGTAAAGACTCTAGCATGATTATACACATATAACAACACAATTATCAACTTTACAACACTCAATTTCACTACTTTTGGCAAAAACTCCATTTTTGACATTTTTAATGAAAATCAACACTGTGATTTTGTTTTTCAATCAAAACAGTAAATTCAAAATACCATGGTTATGATTATACATACTCTATCAAATTCAATAGTCAATTTATATATATTAACAATTAATCAAATCTTAATTTCATTTTAAACTAAGCCATACTCATATATTTTCATATAAACACTGTAATATGATTTTCTTCACAAATTGCATATACATGACTTAATTTCTCTATAATCAAATATAAACTCATGAAACAACCTTTTACAAACAATTATCATACTAAACTATATACATATCAACAATTCATCTTTTACAATTATTTTACAAAGACTTTTTGGGAAGAGAAAAAACTAAACTTTTAAAAAAAAAGATTGAGCTCCTACCTTTGATTAAGAAGATGATATCCTAGAGTTAGAAGAACATGGTTATCCTTTTGATTATCAAGCTTCTTTCCCCCCAATTCCTTTCTCAATTTCTCTAGCCTTCCTTCCTCTCTTCTTTTCTCTCTGTAAACTCTTCAACTGAGTCTTCTTCTCTCTTCTAACATACGTACTAATAATATAACGTATATAGTAATAATATATATTAATGATATAATATAAATATAGATATAACTTATATCAGTTATGTTTTATTTGAAAATCAAAAGCCATAAGGCTTGTTTGGCTAACCACTAAAATATAATCAATTAATCATTACGCCTTGTTTGGAAAAACACAATTAGAATAAAGACTTAATAGACATTAGGCTTTGTTTGGCAAAACTGAATTTAACTCCTTTAATTTATTTTAATAACTCCTTTATAGCAAGGTTATTCGTCACACTTCCAATAATTTAAATAATCAATCAATTCAAATATTAATCTATTAAATTACTTTAACATATAAATTATTATCACATAATTATAATTTCCTTTATAATTATAATTTTAATCAATCAACTAACACTTTATTTTAATCACAAATTCCAATTAAAATATTATAATTCATTTAATCATTATTAGTTCTCTAACTTAATTATTAAATTAAATTGGTATATAATCTCACAACAATTAATTTTCCTCCTTAATTATTTATACAACAAATAATTAGCTAAACCACGTCAACTCAAATTGAACAATTATTTATTCAACAATAAACATATCAATTAAATACTTATATAAATCAATAAATATTTAATATTATAATTTAAAATTCTGGAATGTTACATTATTCCCTCCTTACAAGGATTCTGTCCTCAAAATCATAACTCAAACAAATCATTCGTTACATACGATTCTGGTGTGATTTTCAATTCTAACTAAGCACCATATTTGTAGAAAAATACTTAGAACGCCAAAGCAGACTAACCTACTACCTGATGGCTTTACCTGCTACTATATACGCCCACCACTTTTGAAATAAAATTTCAACACATTTCTCACCAACCAAATGTGGGGCCCACCATGTTTTAAATAAAAATATTTATATCTGAAACTTCAATATTTCATAAAAAAAAAAAATAGCTCTTCTATTAGAAAAATTCGAATCTTATGTTTATCCCATAGAAAATTTAATTCTCTACAACTTTGTAAAAGAAATGTTTTCCAAATTCTAAACAGAAAATGCTCGAAATCCACATACGGACGATTTTTAATACATCCATTCCGACAAAATAGTGATAAAATACCTCATCATTAATTTCTTCATTTAAATCCACATAAAAATAAATATTTCCTTATCATATAAATCAAAAATTAATTATTTACAAATAATATTAAAGAATCACAATTATGACAACCGAGTCATTCCCAAGAAAGATGGAGCTTTCCGATAAGGATTTCTCTTTACTGGCGCGCAATTAGGTGACCAAACCCCTTTCCTCGATAAAACTTCCTTAGACATTGCCAATAATTCTATCTAAAAATATTATTCAAATAATATGAATTATTGATCTGATAATGGGAAATACTGTGCAGTGACAATTATTGAAACAACAATAATATAAAATATCAACGTAGTAATTATTGAGTCAATAAAATAAAATATTGAACAGTAATTACTGTAATAATTATTGAGTAATGTCTTCTTACGTAAGAATCAATAATTCAAAAATACTGTGCAATACCGTGTGCTACTGTGCAACCACGTGTATTACTGTATTTCAATCATCGGGTATTCCAACAGTGTTAACGGTAACAACAACGCCGTTATTTATAAAAACTCAAACTTATCGTTTTCTTCATCCGATCGTTTTCCATTATGGGCCCACAAATGGCTGCGCCGTCATATGAATATTCCCCAATAGCAAGAATATTCTACTACCAAACGAATATTCCCCGACAACAATGAATATTTTATAACCACTTGCTTATTTTGCAAAATTCGAAAATTTCACCCATAACCAAAGCATTATATCAAATTAACACCTTATTATTCACAAAAATAATTAGAAAAAATTTGATTTTTTTATTAATAAAAAGTTGGGGTCTTACAACCTCCCCTCCTTATGAAATGTTGTCCTCGAAATTGACGTACTTACCTGGTATTTCGAAAAGGTTAGGGTACCTCGCTTTCATTTCTGACTCCAACTCCCAGGTTATTTCCTCAATAACATGATTCCTCCACAAAACTTTAACTTGTGGTATAAACTTTGTGCGTAGGACATGCTCATTCCTATCCAAGATCTTGAAAGGTACCTCTTCGTATGTTAAATCTTCGGTTATCTCATCTAGTTCTAACTTAATAATATGGCTGAGGTCTTTCACATATTTACGAAGCACAAATATGTGAAACACATTATGAACACTAGATATGCTTGGAGGTAATGCGAGTCTATAGGCCACATTTCCTATTCGGTCAAGAATCTCAAATGGACCAACAAATAGTTGGTTTTCAGACCAATCCTACGGAGTCATATATTAGACCATATTGCAAAAATTTCAAAATACGGATGAGTTAGTACATCCATTTAAATAATACCAAGTAGCGACTTTGTCTCATTTGGTCCAATAATCAAAATTAATCAATAAAATCAAACTTTGTAAAATAAGTCGACTAATGTCAGTCATTTCCTAAAACCTCACCCTTTAATCAAATCAATCGACATATGAAAATATAAAGGGTAGAAACAAATCAAAAAGAGGAAAAAAGAAAAAACGAAACAATTAGGAAACAAAATTTTCCCAGCGTCGACACGTATTATGCACCGGTAAAATCTTTGAAGGATTTGGTTAACTGGTTCATATAAAACTCCTAAGCAGACAAGCCCCCTGTTTGCATAATTTCTGTAGAAGAAAATTTAAAAGTGTCATTGTTATTCAAGAATCAGAAACACCTATTCAACTCCCGTTCTAAGTGTGCACACACTGAATTTTAAATAATTTTGCAATCGAAGAGAGTTGAGGAGTTGGAAAGGTAAAATGTATATGTGCAGGAGAGATGTTAGGTGAAGATGATATATGTATAGAAGTGGGTGATTGAAAAGGTAAGCGAGTTGGAGTATTTTAGTTTTCGATCGTAGGGTCTTGGGACTCTACGATGAAGGATTAAGGAGATTGTCTCGATGATCACTCAAAATTAGTACTATTAAGCTCTACTACCGCGTTATCACGAGAAATAGGTTTAATTTTGAAGAATAAAGAATAAGGGATGGAAATGAATTTATTATATGCACCTGAATGAGAAGAGGTTTTGCCATCAAAGATTGTTCTTCTGGAAAAATTGATTACCTTAGGGAAATTTTGATAAACCGCTTTGACAGTAGGATATTTCGAGCAAGTCCATGTGATATAACTCAATTCTCTTATAAGAAGGGCCTTCAACCAAATCATGATTGGAATGAAGTAGAACAGTAAGTCTCTATTACTTTGATAGGTAATAGTGCTTCTATCCAAGTCTTCAGTATCAACACATATTTATGTACCAAAAAATTTCATATTAACCTGTCACGTTTCTATCTCTTCAGGGACAACATCAATTTTTTCCCCGTAAGATTTAGCATCTTCGGGCTCAGAAGCAAGTTAACTGGGCTCTCATCTGATGTCATGTATCACTAAATCAATGATCCTTATAAGTTCCAAGGAATCATTGGAAGAGCTTTCCATTGACTTATCCCCCTTAGAAGTAGTTTCAACTAGCTTAGCTAATTCTGGGGTTCTCTTCTTCTTCTTCTTCTTCTTCTTAGGATCTGAAGCATTCTTCATCTTCTTCTCAGACTTCTCTATTAAATTTCTCTTCTTTGGCTCAAGTTCAAATACCCTCACAAACTTTTCTTCTTTCTCTTTTTGAGCGATGATTTTCAAGATAACATAAAGAAATACCATAATGTTGAGTACATGACATGCATGCGTCAGAATAATTTCTTCCCAGACTTATCAACCACTTCAAGAAAAGATATTGTTGGGAGATTGCATATTTAAAATTTGATGTTGTAAGTAAATATTCATGATTATATGTAAAGTCCTTCAAAGGAACACATGTACAAGGACTTAGTGATATATCAAACTTGTTAGGTTGATCTGGACTTGAGATGTAATAAATAGGCTTCAACTGAATCATAGTCTATCGAGATGAACAAGAGATTGTAGAAGACAAGGCAGAATCGTTGAGCATCGAGGATCGTAGTGTATCTGCTTTGAAGGGACTCTTCTGAGTCGTAGAGTAGTCCAAACGCTTGTCGAGCCAAATCATAGATCGTAGTGTGCTCTCGGAAGCGTAGAGTGCAAATCAAGTAAGCATTGAACAAAAACGATGAAGAACACTCAAAGCTCAACTCTACGATCTGAAAAGAGAAAGATTGTCCAGCTACTCAGGTCTTTCGAACAAGAGCTTAACGGCAACTGAGTAGCACCATTCAAGAAATCATCAACTACTATCAAGTGAAGTAAGAAGTTTCCAAGTCAGAAGGACTTGAAGAGTTCTAAGCGAACTGTGAAGAACTAAGTCTGTTGGACTTAAAGAGTTTAAAAGTGAACTAAGAAGTTCCAAGACTGCTGGTCTTGAAGGAATCTGTGAGATTCAGAAAGTGTAAAGATATCCTTCGTGGATTTTCTACTCGAGGAGTAGAAGAGTGGACTAGGAGCTTTAAGTGCTCTGAACAACTTAAAACACTGTGTCTTTTACATTATTGCTATAACTGCCCTAATTGCTATAATTGATTATCTCTCATTAACTTGTTATATCTTAAAGGGGAAACAAAACACTCAGAATTTCGCTGTGTTTAAGACATTATCAAAACTAACAAGTATTTCGAAAAGAATTTTAAAATATTTATTCAACCACCCATTCTAGATAATTATTGTGCATCTGGGAACTAACAATTGGTATCAGAGCAGGTTATATCAAATAGCCTACAAAGCTTAAGTAGATCCAATGACATATCTGATAAGTGAATCAAAGACTGGAGGAGGCATCCAGCCTCCTATGTACAACAAAGACAAATTCGCCAACTAGAAAGTTCGTATACAGGCCTACATTGACTCAATAGATGAAGATCTATTTGAGACTGTTCAGAATGGGCTCTACATTCCTACAAAGCTTGCACCAACTTTAGATGATCCAAATAGAATCTAGATCAAGGTCAAAGAAGAATGGACAGACAACGAAAAGAAAGCTGTCCAACTCGATAAAAAGGACAAGAACATTTTGTTCCAATCTTTTGAAGATGACCTGTTTGAGAATGTGGTTAATAGCAAAATAGCAAAGGAAGTATGGGAAGCATTGCTCATCATGCATGAAGGAACATGTGAAGTCAGAGAAAACAAGCAATCTCTCATGACTCAGCAATATGAAATATTTGCACACGTTCAAGGAGAAAATGTCACTTCCACCTACGAAAGATTCAATGTACTGCTCAACTCTCTCTGAGCCTATGGAGTAAAGATGAATATCATTTTTGAATATTATGGAGTAAATTTAATATAATGTTATAGTTGTGGGTAATATTTATAAATTTTACAAAGTACGCAAGTTGTTATTGTTGGGTAAAATCAATACGCACAAAACACGCAAGTGTACGTGGTCAACAAGTAATATAGTAGTGAATAAAGTATCGTTCCCACGAGGACAAATTATCAAGAATTTTAACTTCACAATTATCAATTTTCTATTAATCCTAATTCTATTAAACTATTCAAATCAATGGTTTAAAATTATAGAAACTAAATTAATAAATAAGTAAACTATCACAAAAACAACCGCTAATAGAAAAATCTGAAATTTTAAACAATTAATGGAGAATTAGACTTATGATTTCACCCTGAGCTTCACTCTGATTTGTAAACCTTTATTCCAACTCAATTTAATATCCCAGTTTATTAATCAAGAACACGAAAGTAATACTAGCCACCTCTCGATGCACTAATACCATATTAACGTCAATCCACAATTAAGATAGAAATCTGTTACACACCTAAATCAACCAACTCACTATATCTCTATGTGAACTGCAATTAAAGAAGGTTTAAGCTTAAGTTCTCTATTCGATTACATATGGTGTTAAGCATATCTCTACCTTAACAATAATCAAAAATCTACTATTGAAAAAATTAATGACACATGCTATATTAACTAGGTCTAGATTTGAATCTCCTCTCTCGATCCCATTGAAATCCACAAGGAATTGTTGATCAGGCAATTCATAAGTTCACGCTCGAATTACAATAGATAAACTGAGAATATATTATTGAATTGGAAATCAAAGTTATATAATCATCGTTCCGCCCAAAGGTCCATCACAAGTCTAATAAGCGAATTAGTTCATAACGAATGAATTAAAAACTGAATAATATACTAAAAACATCCTTTCGATTACAAATAAAGAACTAAATAGAAGAAGAATAATGAAAACCCCTTCACGTAGCCTCGATTTGCAACCGTCACGATAATCTCTGAAAATTACTCCTCCAAAGCTCGCAGTTGAATCCTGGAATTTTTATTGTAATATGCTCCGTGTGTTGTGTGATTAGTCATTTTCTAAGTAATATTCAGCTTTCCTTTATGTTCCAGCCGAAACCTGCTATTATAGAGTCCAGGCGCCTAACAAAGTCCCAAAAACCATTAACCAGGAGACATCAAAATCAAACAGGAGACTGCAGGAAATGGGACCCCCGCCCCGGCGGGGGGTACTGGCTTAAAAAGGCCCGCCCCAGTGGGCTAGGCTACTGACTTCGGATTTTTCCATTTTCATGAGTTTTTTTACGTTTGCTCCAAAACTCCGCCATTCTTCACCTCTTGCATCCATGACCACCTTATACATAAAACAACACGAAACGAGTGAAAATGAACACAAAACACGAAGATAACTATGAATTTAAACTTGAAATGAATATTGATTCATATATATAAAATCCACTTATCAGTTATATAATATTCGATTGGTCGGGAAATATTCGTTTTAACAGGGATTATTCGTACGACAGCACAATCATTGGTGGGCCCCACAAACGAATTATTATCGGATTGAGAAAATGACAAAAATATCTTTTTATGAAAATAACGGCGGAAGTTTTATTGTTAACTGTTGAAACACCCGGTGTTAAAAGTACAGTAATACGCGTTGTTGCATAGTAGCACACGATATTAATTATTGATGCTTACGTGAGAAGTCAGTCAGTTTTGTTCAATTATTGTTACAGTAATTATTGCATAGTATCTCACGTTATTTGATTTAATTATTGTTGATATTTTATATATTATTAAATCAATAATTGAGATGACATAGTTATTAATATTATTATTTGCAATATTGATAATGTCTAGAAGTTCTGTCAAGGAGAGGTTTGGTCACCTAATTGCGCGCCAATAGGGAGAAATCTTTATTAGAAAGCCCCCTCTTTCTTAGGAACGACCTGGTTGTTAAATATTACAAATTATAATAATGATGATAAATATTGTTAAAAATATTGAAGGGATTTTTGTGAAGTATTTGTGTAAATTTTACTTATTTTATAGACTCTAATTTACCAATTTTTCAAAATAATCAGTAGTTATTCAGTATAATAAAGGTGGTGCCACATGTGGGAAGAAAATTGAAGGTGGGAGAAAATGTGTTTGGAAGGGAATGTTAGTGTTATATATGTATTAAATAAATGTTAGGGGAAGATGGTGGAAAATGTGGAGTGTAATATATATATATATATGTGTGTGTGTGTGTGTGTGTGTGTGTGTGTGTGTGTATGTGTGTAAATACATGTGATGCTGGTAAATGAAATGGGGGGAAGGGATATCTTCACGTGGGATTTATATATATGATATATGTATGTTTGTATGCCTTGGACGACAGGCAACGACTGATTATATATATATATATATATATATATATATATATATATATATATATATATATATATATATATTAAGTTAGTTTTATTAGATTATAAATAGAATATATTATATTTTATTTAAAAGTTTTTATTTTATTAGAATATTTTATTGCACAGTAATGAATAGTAAAAATCAGAAAATCAACGAATTCGCTGAATTCATTCACCCGTGATTTCTTCTGTTGATCCATGAAAAATTAATTTCAAATAGTATCATTTTCATTCTCCTATAAATAGGATGCTTATTTAGAATTGAAAATCACACCAGAATTAGAGAATTCTTCTTATATAATATTGAGCTTATTTCTTTCGAGTTTTAGAAAGCTTTGAGTTTATAAAATAGTGAAAGCTTTCTTCAAGAATATGTTATACCAGTCGGAATACTCTTATTTTTCAAAGTAAGGGATGTTATTTTTGTTCAATATTCGCTTGAAATAATATTTTCTTCCATACTTTGTAGTATGTAAGTAATATTATTTATGTGACGCCCCCAAAATAAGTCCATTCCATCCAACCCATTCTGAGTCGCCAAATACTTGGTACAGAAATAACTACAACTTTATTATTACAATATATAAACTGTGAGTTTAAATACAGATATTTTCGTCTAGACAATATCCACACGCAAATAAATCCCCATCATAATTATTGATACATTATTTTACAAAAATGGTGAGGACTACTAAACAACTCTCTCTAGAACCTTCATTCCATACCCCGACTAGTACTCGCTACATTCCCGCCTCCTGAGAAGAAAAATGGAACAAAAAGGAAAAGGGTGAGCTCAACTAGCCCAGTAAAGAATATTATGACTAAGATAATATACAACAAATTATCGTTAGTCTTCAACAGGGAAAAATCTAATAGAATACAATAGAACACCAAAGTAGAAAATTTAATAAATTAATATTATAATTTTCCACAACTTCATACGCACACTAACAATCTGAATTCAGCCTCCTAATCACATGTTAAATGAGTTTCAAAAATGAAAAAAATGTTTTTGTAATTAAAAATATTTTAAACTTCCAAAATTAATTATTTCGGAACTTCGGAACTTCAATAATTCACAATAAATAGCCCTTTTGTCAGAAAATTCAAATCTCGCAGCTCTTTATAGGAAATTCAATTCTCTACAACTTTACAGAAGAAAGTTTTTCCAAATTCTAAACAGAAATTGACCGAAATCCACAAACGGGCAATTTTACAGGTTATAATCAAATTTCAGTCAAGAAATGGGGTCCACCGACACATAAAACATGCTTTAAATATTTTTGATAACAATAATACTCCTCCTCCACATATACTCATATATCCCACATTCATTGTAAAAATATCACCATTATTATATTATTAAAATATAATAATATATTTAAATAAATTATTTTATCAGTAAAAGATAAAATTTCAATTTTCAACAATTATCACATTAAAAAATTTTCTCCATCTATATCCACATAAAATAAATATTTTTCTCATCATATGAATCAATAATTAATTATTCACAAATAATATTACAGAATCACAATATTGACAACCAAGCAGTTCCCAGGAAAGAGGGGGTTTTCCAATAAGAATTTCTTCTTACTGGCGCGCAATTAGGTGACAAAACCTCTCCTTAGATAGAACTTTCTAGACATTGCCAATAATGTTATCTAATAATATTATTTAGATAATATGAATTATTGCTTCGATAATGAAAAATACTGTGTAATCACAATTATTAAAACAACAGCAATATAAAATATTAACGCAGCAATTATTAAATCAATAAAATAAAATACTGAACAATAATTATTGTAACTATTATTGAGTAGTGCCTTCTTACGTAAGAATCAATAATTGGTGCAATACCGTGTGCTACTGTGTTTTAACCACCGAGTATTTTAACAGTATTAACGGTAACAACTACACCGTTATTTTTAAACAACTTATATTTGTCGTTTTCTTCATCTAATCGCTTTTCGTTATGGGGCCCACAAAAGACTGCGACGTCGTACGAATATTCCACGACCAAACGAATATTCCCCGACAACAATGAATATTTTATAACCACTTGCTTATTTTGAAATATTTGCGTATTTTATCCATAACTATCCACATTAATCAAATCAACCCTTACTATTTCAAAATAATAAATAGAGAAAATTAAATTTCATTAATAATAAGTTGGGGTCTTACAACCTCCCCTCCTTATGAAATTTCTTCCTCGAAATTGACGTACGTACCTGGTGTTTCGAAAAGATGAGAATAACTCGCTTTCATTTCCGTTTCCAACTCCCAGGTCATTTCCTCAATAGCATGGTTTCTCCACAAAACTTTAACTTGTGGTATAACCTCGGTACATAGGACATGTTCTTTCCTATCCAAGATCTTGACAGGTACCTCCTCGTACGTTAAGTCTTCGGCTATCTCATCCGGTTCTAACTCAATGACGTGGTTCGGGTCGTCCACATATTTACGTAACATCGATACGTGAAAAACGTTATGAACACGCGTCATATTTGGCAGTAAAACGAGTCTATAGGCCACAGTTCCTATTCGATCGAGAATTTCAAATGGATTAATAAATCGAAGGTTTGAGCTTTCCTCACCTCACCGATTCTCGCTTTTGAAATAACAACTTCTTGCACCTCCTTCTTCAAATTCATCAGCTCCGGTGTGTAGCTTGAACAACTTTAACTTTATCGATTAAAGTCGATTATACTCGTATATCATCACATGGGTACCTAGAGTTTTAATCTCCATCTCTATTATTTGTAAATTATACGAAATGAGTTTTTGACAACATCGTACTCGTACTTGTATACGATCTTCAAATCAACACGTCAGCTACCACGTTTGCTTTTCCAGGATGGCATGGCCAGAACATGTGCTGAAATGAGTCTCCTCTTGAGTTCTTCGAAGCTCTTCCTACATTCCTTGCTCCATTTAAATTTTGTATCTCTACGAGTCAGCTGAGTTAATGGAGTAGCTATTCGAGAATATCCTTCAACGAATCTCCGATAATAACCAACTAAGCCTAGAAAGCTACGTATTTCGATTACTGACTTAGGTTGTTCTCAACGGTGACTCATATCCCAACCTTGGATATCACGTTACAATGACACCTATCAGTTTAGTATTGCATGAATATTGTCCCCTATGGAGAGTCTGGCTTCGGTGCATTCCACAAAGGAAGTCACCAGATAAAGGCTCGAGTACCAAATTCTATAGTTGAATTTTTAACTCCTGAAGTTCAATAGGAGCTATTTGATATGATATTTTAGAAATGAGTTTTGTACTGGGTTCAAAGTCGATACAAAATTTAATATCATGCTTTGGGAGTAAGCCAAGAAATTCTTCAGGAAATACGTCAGAAAAAATCAATAACAATAGGAATATTATTCAAATCTAACGTGTCTTTATTGAAATCCATAACATGGACTAAGAAAAATTGACATCCGTAATAAACGAATGAACTCATGGCTTGATATGAAAACGTTTGACTACAATAGTTTGATTGCTTGAATTCGAATAACAGGTTGCTTAGGAATATGAAAACTAACAACCTTTCGAAAATAATCAATTTCGGCATGATGAGTAGTTAACCTTAAAATCACATCAAAAGCAAATATCTCTATAGAAATAAGGTTAACAGGTAATGTGATAGTGCCAACCTTAATCAAGCAAGATTTCTAAACAACGGATGTAATGAAAGTTTCTCCTAACGGAGTCTCCATAAATAGGTCAAAGTCTAATTTCTTTGTAGTCAAGTTCAAACGTTGAGCGCAAGTAAGAGAGATAAAAGAATGGGTAGAACCGGTATCTAGTAAGGTATAAACTTCGCAAGAATTTATAATTAACTAACCCGTGATAACTTCGTTTGGGTTCCTCGCATTTTGACCGGTCACGACAAACGCTCTTCCAGAAACCATTGACTTTGACTTTTCTGGGACAACCTTTTGAGTCACCATCCCCACTGGGCTTGGTTTCGCTACCGTACAATCTCGAGCGATATGTCCTTCTTTTCCACAATTATAGCATACCTTGAACTGTTGTGGACAGTTTGGGCTGATGTGTCCCTCCTTTTCACATTTGTAGTATACGACTGGTGATCATTCTCCTCCCTTGGAACTAGTTGCTACTGGCGCTGACGTCTTCACATGGTCGTTGTTGAATCTCCTCTTTTTAAAATCTCCTCCCGACTCGCTTCTTTTATTTTCATGGCCACGATTACCACCAGAGTGGTTACCATTTTTGTCCATCTTTTTCTTTCTTCGCTGGTTATCGTTATTCTGTTGACTGCTATCTTCGGTATGATCCTGGTTATGATCCCTCAGTTGAACGTACTCGTTATCTCGCTCTAACAACTGAGCCCTATTGACAACATCTGAATAGAGAGAAAATTTATGAGAAATGAGATACTGACGTATGTCGGGTTTCAAACCTCTCAGAAACATTCGCGTCATTCGTTCCTCATTCTCTACCAAATGAGGTGCAAACCTGGATAACTCTACGAACTTCGCCTCGTATTGGGACACCGTCATGTTGTTTTGTTCTAGTCTAATAAACTCCACTTCCTTCATATGACGAATACTTTCAGGGAAGTACTTGTCATTGAACTGTTTCTGAAACGTCTCCCATGACATGCTGAGTGCAGCTGGATGGGTACGCTTCACAGATTCCCACCAGTAATCTGCCTCGTTACGGAACATAAAAGTAGCGAATGGAACTTTCTGTTCCTCCGTGCATCCCAAGACATCGAATATTTTGGTAATTTGCTTGACCCACGTCTTCGCCTTAATCGGATCCGGCTTTCCCCAGAATTCTGGTGGTCCCAACTCTTTGAACTGCTTGGCTGTAACCACCCGTGAATAGCTATCATTTCCTCCTGTATTTTGAACACGAGTCTCCCTCGTCTGATTTTGCATGAACTGCAAAAAACTTCTAAACATCCCATCATTCATCGTCTGCTCAGTGGCGTTGTTCACAGGAGGAACATTGCCAGCCTGTTGCACATTCTCTTCATTGGTGAGTACAGGCGTCTCCACGGTTTCATTTTTAATGTTAATATTCTCAGTCGACATTCTCAAATACTGTCATAAAACAAGGTTTAATTAAGGAAATGAATATATCACATAATATCCCTATATGTTGACCAACTAACAAATAAGCTTAGGTAGGACACACTAGCAAAGGATTTACTCATCTCTCCCCTCATAGTTCTATTCCCCGATCTCCGGCAGAGATCATATCCCTAAGCTCTGATACCAACTGTGACGCCCCCAAAATAGGTCCATTCCATCCAACCCATTCTGAGTCGCCAAATACATGGTACAGAAATAACTACAACTTTATTATTACAACATATAAACTGTGAGTTTAAATACAGATATTGCCGTCTAGACAATATCCACACGCAAATAAATCCCCATCATAATTATTGATACATTATTTTACAAAAATGGTGAGGACTACTAAACAACTCTCTCTAGAACCTTCATTCCATACCCCGACTAGTACTCGCTACATTCACGCATCCTGAGAAGAAAAATGGAACAAAAAGGAAAAGGGTGAGCTCAACTAGCCCAGTAAAGAATATTATGACTAAGATAATATACAACAAATTATCGTTAGTCTTCAACAGGGAAAAATCTAATAGAATACAATAGATAACCAGTTTTAAATCAACAACTGCAGCAGAAACAACAATTCATTACAAGAGTTAAGTAGAGAATGAAAACTACTATCTTCTATATATGAATTTAAAAGTTCATCGTCGATATTTTATCCCTGTAACATCAATCAATATATATCTGGAATCAAATATTCATCTTTGTACTACAGGCCAAAGATATTCATCAGTTGGTCATGTTCATCTAAACACCTGTTCATCTTTGCACTATGGGCCAAAGATATTAATCAGTCGGTCATGTTTATCTCAACACCTGTTCATCTTTGCACTACGGGCCAAAGATATTCATCAAGAAATCATTCATCTTTGTACTACAGGCCAAAGATATTCAGTAATTTCATCATTTAGGACTGAGGATGATGAAAAATATTTTAAAGGAAACGAATCCAGTGAAACAAAAGAACAAATATTAAGGATTCGTATTTTAAACAATCCAAGTTCAAAAATACTTCATAAGTAATCAGAGTGTAGTAAAATTCAAGAATGATCAAAACATGGATACAATCAAAGCTAGTATCCATAATAGATATTTTGGACAAAAAAAAGAAATTTCATTTTTCGGTGAATAGTGCCATATTCCTGAATAGTGCCGTATACGTGAATAGTGCCGTATACTTAAATAGTAACTCCGACACCAAAAGATAGAAATTTCACAAAAAACATCATCATGCTTCATGAATAGTACTCATGAATAGTAACTCATGAGTAGTAACCCCGACATGGAAAAGTTCCAAATTTGATAAAAGTTTCCAACCAATAATTCGGCAAAATGATATTGGAGAAATAATATCATTTTCGAATAAAATAACATCCCTTACCTCGAAAGACAGTACTTCTAGTTGAAACACCGGATATAGGCTATGACTTGAACTTGCACCGTATAGCAATACTCAAAGTATACTCAAAATACTCACAAGAATACGCTCGATAATATATAGAGAGAAAACTTCATTTTCTGGTGTGATTTTCAATTCTAACTTAAGCACTCTATTTATAAGAAATTGCTTAGAACACCAAAGTAGAAAATTTAATAAATTAATATTATAATTTTCCACAACTTCATACGCACACTAACAATCTGAATTCAGCCTCCTAATCACATGTTAAATGAGTTTCAAAAATGAAAAAAACGTTTTTGTAATTAAAAATATTTTAAACTTCCAAAAATCAATTATTTCGGAACTTCGGAACTTCAATAATTCACAATAAATAGCCCTTTTATCAAATAATTCGAATCTCGCGTGTTTTTTATAGGAAATTCAATTCTCTACAACTTTGTAGAAGAAAGTTTTTCCAAATTCCAAACAGAAATTGACCGAAATCCACAAATGGGCGATTTTACAGGTTATAATCAAATTTCTGTCAAGAAATGGGGTCCACCGACACATAAAACATGCTTTAAATATTTTTGATAACAAAAATACTCCTCTTCCTCATATACTTATATATCCCACATTCATTGTAAAAATATCACCATTATTATATTACTAAAATATAATAATATATTTAAATGAATTATTTTATCAGAAAAAGATAAAATTTCAATTTTCAACAATTGTCACATTAAAAAATTTTCTCCATCTATATCCACATAAAATAAATATTTTCCTCATCATATGAATCAATAATTAATTCTTCACAAATAATATTATAGAATCACAATATTGTCAACCAGGAGTTCCCAAGAATTCCAATAAGAATTTCTTCTTACTGGCGCACAATTAGGTGACCAAACCTCTCCTTAGACAGAACTTTCTAGACATTGTCAATAATGTTATCTAATAATATTATTCAGATAATATAAATTATTGCTTCGATAATGAAAAATATTGTGTAATGATAATTACTGAAATAACAGCAATATAAAATATCAACGCAACAATTATTAAATCAATAAAATAAAATACTGAACAGTACTTACTGTAACCATTATTGAGTAGTCCCTTCTTACGTAAGAATCAATAATTGGTGCAATACCGTGTGCTACTGTGTTTTAACCACCGAGTATTTTAACAGTATTAACGGTAACAACTACGCCGTTATTTTTAAATAACTTATATTTGTCGTTTTTTTCATCCAATCGCTTTTCGTTATGGGGCCCACAAAAGACTGCGTCGTCGTACGAATATTCCCCGACAGTACGAATATTCCACGACCAAACGAATATTCCCCGACAACAATGAATATTTTATAACCACTTACTTATTTTGAAATATTTTCGTATTTTATCCATAACTATCCACATTAATCATATCAACCCTTACTATTTCAAAATAATAAATAGAGAAAATTAAATTTCACTAATAATAAGTTGGGGTCTTACAACTTCATTTTATATTTCGAATTCTATACTCATTTGGTTAAAGTTTTGTCTTCTATACTCCATGAAATTAGTAGAATATCCTTGATATTTGCGCTTCATTCAGTATCTTTTCATGGAAATATTATTCTGAGCATTTTTGATAAGTTTTAACTTTTTCATGACGGAATACTATTCACGGGATACTATTCCTGAATTACTATTCACTGGGGTACTATTCACCCGGGGTAAAATTCATGATAAAAATTGATTCGTTTTCGGTCCAAATCATTTTTGGTATAATATTATTTTTGAATTTTACTCCACAAAGCAATATCGTGTTGACAATTTGGACGTTATTGAATTCTGGATAAATTAAATTATAAATCTTTAAAATTTATCCTTGAACTTGTTTTATTGAATTCTTATATCATTGTCATTATCCTCATGTTTATATTATGTTGAAAGTCATCTGTGGCATGTAGTGCATAGATAGACTTGATATGATTATGACCAGAGATTATTCGGTATAATCATGACCATAATAATATAAATGATGTGATAAAAGTCCTCATTGGCCCGTAGTGCATTGATGGACAGTTGTTGGCATGATCATGACCATTAATGAAAACACGAATATCCTTGGCCCATAGTGCATGGATAATTTATGGTCGTTATACTAATTAATATCATTGGCCATAGTGCAGGGATGATGTAGATTATTTATTAAGCTAAGTCTCAGCGATAAAAGTGATGAAAAACCTTTTAAATCATAGAAGATAGTAGATTTTATTCTCTACTTGACTCTTTTAATGGATTATTTGTTCCGCTGCAGTTAAACTTGATGTTTGTTATATTTTATCAGTTTAACACTGTTGAAGACTAACGATAAATTATTCTACTTTATCTTAGTCATAATATTTCTTACTGGGCTAGTTGAACTCACCCTTTTGCTTTTATTGTTCTCCTCAGGAAATGAGAACGTAGCAGGGACTAGTCGGGGAACGGAGTGACGGTCCATATATTTGCATTAGTAGTCCACACTATTCTATGAAATAGTGTGATAATAAATGTATTGAGGACTCCATTGAGAGTGGATATTGTCTAGATGACAATATTCGTATTAAAACTCTTGGTTTATGTTTTGTCGTATTTTACACGACAGTTGCATTATTAAGTTGTATTTGAATTTTGTACCATATTTTTGGTGACTCAAGATGGGTGATGTATACCTATTTTGAGGGAGTCACAGTTGGTATCAAATCTTAGGGATATGATCCCTGGCTAAGATGTGAGACTAGAACTAGGAGAGGAGAGACGAGGAATTCCATCGCTAGTATGACCTACCTAAGTTTATTTGGTATTTAATTGGGCGGTCAGAGTATAGGGATAATATGTTGCATGTCAATTAACCCTTATTTTGTGACAGTATTTAAAAATGACATCCGAGAATGTTGAGAATAGCAATGGAGCACAGGAGACCGCTAAGTCACCACAAATCAACACCCAGGATAATGTGCATCATGAAGACAATAGTACTCAGGTGAACAACAACACCGACCAAACGGCGAACGACGGAATATTTAAGAACTTTTTGCAATTCGTACAACATCAGGCAAGATAGACTCCTGTCCAAAATACAGGTGGAAACACTGGAAACTCTCGGACGGTCACCGCTAAACAGTTCAAGGAGCTGGGACCACCGGAGTTTATTGGACATCCAAAACCACTTAAGGCAGAGACGTGGATAAAGCAGATCACCAAGATATTTGATGTCATGGGATGCTCCGAGGAGCAAAAGGTTCCCTTTGCCACCTTTATGTTGCGAGGAGAGGCATATTACTGGTGGAAATCGGTAAAACGTACTCAACCTGTCGCACTGAAGATGTCTTGGGAGAAGTTCCAAGAACTATTCAATGACAAGTACTTTACCAAAAGTATTCATCACATGAAGGAGGTAAAGTTCATCAAGTTAGAGCAGAACAATATGACAGTGTCGTAGTACGAAGCCAAGTTTGCCGAGTTGTCCCGGTTTGCGTCCCACTTGGTTGATAATGAGGAGAGAATGATGCAGATGTTTCTAAGAGGTTTGAAACCCAAAATACGTCAATATCTAATTTCTCATAAACTGTGTTTGTATTCAGATGTTGTAAATAGGGCTCAGTTATTGGAGCGCGATAACGAGTCAACTCAACCAAGAGAAAGCAGCCGACAAAATGATAATACCAGTGGTAGCAGTCATTGAAGTGGTGACAACAAACGTGGAGGGAATCAACATGCCAGGAATGGTAACCACTTCAATGGTAATCATGGCCAAGATAATAAGAGTGGAAATTTCAAGAAAAGGAGATTCAACAGTGATGGAAAGACGTCAGCATCAGCACCCGTTATTAAGGAAGGAGAACGACCACATATCATATGCTTCAAATGCGAAGGGGAGGGACATATTAGTCCAAACTGCACGATGCAATCCAAAGCATATTAAAATTATGGAAGAGAAGGTCACCTAGCCCAATTTTTTCGTTCACCAAAGAAGAGTCCAGCTGGGATGGAGGCACCAAAGGTCATCCCAGAAAAGTTAAAGTCGGTAGTGCAAGGGAGAGCATTTGTCGTGACCTCCCAGAAAGCGAGGAAAAAACTCCCAAACTTAGGTTCTTGCCTAATCCAAGTCTTTACTGCCTATCCTTGTCGTTTTCTGGTTCACCCTAGCATTATCCTTTAGAAACTATTTATGTATCAATTTGAAATGACCGGTCAACAAAGATGTTATTAGTGCTAACCTTTTTATAAAAGTTTCAAACAAATTCAAGAGTCGATTCATTTCAGAAATTGTGTCACAGTTCTAATAATCAATACTGTGTTGGTTAACTTGTTCACAATCTCATCATTGGCCCACAAAGAACATGAAAATGCAACACCGTTGGACATATACAAACACAATATTATATTTAACTCATTTTTTTATTTTTTTTTAATAATGGAACTGAAAATAATGCAAAATCCTAGACTACTATGTAAATGCCTAATCTATTATGCAAAACTAGATATGAAAACAAAAATAACAAAAATGCATGTAACTAAACAACTAAATCCCCCAAACTTAAGTAACACAATGCCCTCATTGGATAAAAATAAAATTAAGTGTATGAGGACTTCCCTGGAATCATCTAAGTCTGGGGAGGTGGTTGATGCTCTTCATCATCGGAATCACTTGGAGGAAATTGAGGTAGTGGTCCGGGTTGTTGATATGGATAGTGAGCCGCCAGGTTAAAACTTTGGAGTGATGTTTTGAGTGAGGCAAAAGATGCGTCATGGCATCAAACATGTGATCTTGTCGCATTGCCAATCGCAGCATTTCCCGGTGTGCTACCCTATTGTGTGCATTCATTTGATTTTGGAACTCAAGAAATTGAGGACTAGATATTGCCTCAGTCTGCGGTACCTACTCGGTTCCTTGATCTCCCATAGCTTCATCATCATCCTCCGAGGTATCTTCTGCATCAACTTCATCTTCCGACGCCGATGGAAAAATAAAACCCAGACCTCGTGGAAGTGACTCGCCTCCTGCCCATACAGAATATCGTGCTATCATTCTCGAGTCAAGCAAAGCGAGCGGCATTTGAGTAGGCTCATCATCGAACCATCTCACCCCTGCATTGCGGCACAACTAACGAATGAGTGATGGGTGTGGCAAGCCGCCCAAAAAATTTCCACGTAGGCACCAACGGATGGAAAAATTGATAATTGCCCCGACGTCAATGATGAAATCTTGCACAATTGCGTAAAATAGTAACGCCTTTTCTTTGGTGACGTCCGAAGTGTGTTGGGACATAAGCAATTTAGCACATAAGAAGGCGTACCATATTTTGCCATACCGGCTAAGATCCTTGTTGTGGAACACTGTACCTCCCTTTCGACCTTTGATTCAAGAAGTTCCTGGATTTTTCATGTTCGTGATAACTTCCTCGAAGTCCGGGTCAAAATCTCTCAATTGTGCATACTGACACTGTAGTGGCACCCGCAACTGATAATAAACATTAATGGCATCATCACTGAACGGGACAATGCGACCCCTCACAAAAGCATTGAATGGTGTTTTGTCTTCTGTGTTTGCATAAAATTCTTTGATGATGTTGACAACGGCGGGTACCCGATGTTCAGTGAGTTTGAGCCACCCCTTTTGATATATTTGAGACATCATCTCCCCATCATTCCCCTCGGGGCCAATCCACGTTCCGGCTTAAGAGCTTTGGTTGTTATGTAGTCATACAGGTCGGCGGCGTCAACACTCACAAATTTTCATCGATCGTATGTTCGTGTCGGTTGAGCGGAACTTGAACTCTCCCCCCATTGGCATTTAGATTTCGGTTGAGAAGCCATTGATTTTCGAATGTTTGTACACACTACCTTCCCTTTACACTTGGTTCATTCACTTTGTCAAACACTTGGTGTGCACAGTCCGTTCTTCCCCCAAACTTAAGTTGTTTCTATGGATTTCAGTGGAGAAAAGAAGAAAACCCAATAGAAGTGTACTTACTCTCAAGTGCGCTATGTGTTTCCCAATTTCTGGATGAATTCGAATTTAGTGGTGATGAATATTGGAGGTATATTGTAGGGTTTATATAGAAGTGATGAATGGGAGAGGAAGTGGTGTACTTGAATGTGTGAAGTAATGGAAATCGTGGGGTGGCAAGTAGGTGCAATGGATTTAGGTAGTGGGTAGGAGAAAGTTGGTATCGTGGGTAGCAAGTGTTCTTGTTTTGGAGGCTAGGTAGTGTGCTTGAGGGAGAATGAGAGAAAGAGATGTGTATATGGGTGTATGGGATTGATATAAAAGGCAGCATGCGTAACGGTTTTGTTTGCCCAGGATTTGGGACCCCCGCCCCGGTGGGGGGTGCTAAGACAAAAACGCCCGCCCCGGCGGGCATGCCCACTGTAATCAGCTTTTTGGTCAAAAATTTTGTGATGCAAAATTCTATGATTTTCCTCCCTTTCTTACCAGTTATTGTTCTTACGCACCTTGAAACCCTCATGCACCCATAAACAAGCAAGATGTTAGATTAATGACGACTTGGAGTGTCATTGAGAGTTTTAGCAAAACTTTACTTGTTAAGACCTACCTAATGCTTAATAAAAACTACAACCTAACAATTAAATATATAACTACGAAAAATAATGAAATGTTGGGTTGCCTCTCAAATAGCGTTTGATTTTAAGTCGTTCAGCCTGACTACTCCCTGTTTTACTGTGTATCAGCGAGGGTAATGTCGTCGGCATCCCAGTTCGACTCGCCACCCCAGTAATGTTTTATCCGTTGACCTTTGACCTTGAACGTCTCTAATGGATTACGACTGTAGAGTTCAACGGCGCCATGAGGAAATACTCATTTTATAGTGAATGGTCCCAACCATCTCGACTTAAGCTTTCCTGGGAACAATCGCAGCCGTGAGTTGAACAAGAGGACAGATTGACCCGGTTTGAATGTTCGATGCACAATTTTCTTGTCGTGCCATCTTTTAACCTTTTCTTTGTATAGCTTTGCGTTCTCGTAGGCTTGGAGTCAGAATTCGTCGAGCTCATTTAGTTGGAGTAGCCTCTTTTCTCCTATAGCGGCTTGATCAAAATTCAATTTTTGTATGGCCCAGTAGGCCTTGTGTTGTAGCTCCACCGGTAAGTGACATGCTTTTCCGTACAAGAGTTGATATGGTGACATCCCGATTGGTGTTTTGTATGCAGTCCGGTACGCCCATAATGCATTATCCAACCGAAGTGACCAATCTTTTCGACTCGGATTAACGAATTTCTCTAATATCTTCTTAACTTCTCTGTTTGAGACCTCAGCCTGTCCATTTGTTTGAGGATGATATGTTGTAGCTACCTTGTGGTTGACCCCATACTTAGCCAACAAAGCTGTAAAAGATTTATTACAGAAGTGACTACCTTCATCACTGATTATTGCTCTTGGCGTGCCAAACCTCGTGAAAATGTTTTTCTATAGGTACTTGAGGACCACCTTGGCATCGTTAGACGGTAGTGCTGCAGCTTCAACCCATTTCGAGACGTAATCCACCGCGAGTAAAATATATTGATTGCTCAAAGATGAAGGGAATGGCCCCATGAAATCGATGCCCTATACATCAAAGATTTCCACTTCAAGAATTGTTTGTAGGGGCATCTCATTCCAATTAGATATGTTTCCCACCCTTTAGCATCTATCACATGTTTTCATAAATTGGTGGGCGTCATTGAACAATATCGGCTAATAAAACCCGGCTTGGAGCACTTTTGCCACGGTGCGCTCACTCCCATAATTTCCCCCATATGTCGATGAGTGGCATTCCTGCAGTATGTTGTGCACTTCGTTGTAGGGGATACACCTTCTAATTATCTTGTCGGTGCACTGTTTGAATAAGTAAGGTTTGTCCCACATGTACCACTTGACGTCATGACGAAACTTCTTTTTCTGTTGTCTTGTAAGATCAGGGATAAGCATGTTGATCACCAGATAATTTGCGAAGTCAGCATACCAAAGAAATTCAGCATTTAACCCAAATAATTGCTCATCCAGGAATAACTCATTAATTGCGCATCTATCTTCATTCTTTTTCTTCTGATTTTCCAGCCTTGATAAATGGTCAGCAACTTGATTCTTCGTCCCCTTTCTATCTTTAATTTCTAAGTCAAACTCTTGAAGTAGGA
This sequence comes from Panax japonicus, assembly GCA_020205505.1. Classification (NCBI taxonomy): domain Eukaryota; kingdom Viridiplantae; phylum Streptophyta; class Magnoliopsida; order Apiales; family Araliaceae; genus Panax; species Panax japonicus. Next base: position 13,563,174 of record CM035113.1, read on the forward strand.
AAATCCATCGAATAAGGCGTGGCTTAGCACCTTTTTTCGCTATTAGGTACCGAATCGCCGAATGATCCGTGTATACTATCACCTTGGTCCCGATCAATTAAGCCTGAAATTTGTCAAACGCGTACACCACTGTAAGCAATTCCCTTTCCGTGGTAGTGTAACTCATTTGAGTCTCTGTGAGTATTTTGCTTGCATAGTATATGGCGTGAAACACTTTGTCTCATCTTTGTCCCAAAACAGCCCCAACTGAATAGTCGATTGCATCACACATAAGTTCGAATGGCATTTTCCAGTCCGGTGCGACTATTACGGGGGCTGCAGTTAATTTCTTCTTCAACAATTCAAACGTAAACTTGCATTCCTCAGTAAAACTGAAAGTGGCATCCTTCTCTAAAAGATTGCATATAGGTTTTGCAATCTTAGAGAAATATTTTATGAACCTTCTATAGAACCCAGCATGCCCCAGAAAACTTCTAATACCCTTAACTGAGCTCGGTGGAAGCAGTTTCTCGATCGTATCCAGCTTTGCTTTGTCCACCTCTAATCCTTGAGCCGACACCTTATGGCCCAAAATTATTCCCTCTTCAACCATGAAGTGACATTTTTCCCAATTGAGTATGAGGATTGTATCCTTACATTGCTGCAAAACTATGACCAGGTTCTCTAGGCAAGTATCAAAATTGTCTCCATAGACTGAGAAATAGTCCATAAAGACTTTAACATTCTTTTCCACCATAACTGAAAAAATAGCCATCATACACCGTTGGAAAGTTGCTGGTGCGTTGCATAGCCCGAATGACATCCTCCGAAATGCAAATGTGCCATAAGGGCATTAAATGTTGTCTTTTCTTGATCCTCAGGAGCGATGACGATCTGATTATAGCCCGAGTATCCATCCAACAAACAGTAAAACTCATGTCCCGTTAATCTGTCTAACATTTGATCGATAAATGGTAGCGGGAAGTGATCTTTTTGGGTTGCCTTGTTCAATCTCCTATAATCGATGCACACCCTCCATCCTGTAACTGTTCTTGTTGGAATTAACTCGTTGTCCTCATTCTGTACCACATTCATTCCCCCCTTTTTCGGCACATAATGAACCGGACTAACCCATTTACTGTCGAAAATTGGATATATAATACCGGCATCCAATAATTTCAGAATTTCCTTCTTTATCACTTCCTTCATAATTGGGTTAAGTCGAAGTTGATGCTCGGCTGACGGTCTCGCATCATCCTTCATCTGAATCTTGTGCATGCAAAATGATGAAATAATTCCTTTTATGTCCGCAATCGTCCATCGAATTACTGATTTGTGATCCCGAAGCACCCGTAGCAACTTTTCTTCCTGCAATTCGTTAAGTGCAGCAAAAATAATTACAGGTAAAGAATTTGAATTGCCTAGGTACGCATACCTGAGATGTTTAGGGAGTGGTTTAAGTTCCAATTTTGGTGGCTCCTCCAAAGACGGTTTCAATTTTTATGCAGCTATTTCCTCAGAGTGCAAAGGTTCAAACGGTGCTCTGAATCGGCTAACCCGTGGCAATGAGTCTAGCATCTGTAAGAGTTCTACAAATTCTGAGTCATCCTTTTCTTCATCCCCCAGTAAGGTTGTTTCTAATGGATCGTTGACCAAACTCTTTCTCATATCTTCACTGATGATTTACTCAATTAAATCCATCCGAAAACATTTTTCTTCATCCGTAGGGAATTTCATGGCCTTGAACACATTAAATTTGATTTCTTTATCTTGGATTCTCATAGTAATTTCTCCTTTTTGCACGTCTATGAGTGTCCTTCCCGTAGCCAAGAAAGGTCTCCCTAAGATAATCGGTATGTTCTTATCCTCCTCGAAATCCAGAATGATAAAGTCTGTCGGGAATATAAACTTATCCACTTTCACCAGAATATCCTCTACTATGCCTCTTGTATATGTGACTGACCTATCCGCCAATTGCAATGAAATATTCGTAGGCTTTGGCGCGGGCAAACCCAATCTTGTGTATACCGACAATGGCATGAGATTCATACTCGCCCCCAAATCACATAGACATTTATTGAATAAAATTTTCCCGATCGTGCATGGGATAGTAAAGCTCCCCGGGTTTTTAAGTTTTGGTGGTAGCTTTTTCTGTAACACCGCACTACACTCCTCTTATAGTGCCACTGTTTCAAATTCTTCCCATTTCTTTTTCCTTGACAGAATTCCTTTCATAAACTTCGTATAACTCAGCATCTGCTCTAGGGCGTTCGCGAATGGGATGTAAATCTGGAGTTTCTTGAACACGTCTAAATACCTTGCGAACTGCTTATCTGACTTCTATTTTTGAACCCTCTGCTGAAACGGTGGTGGAGGATAAATAATTGGCTTATTGTTTAACTTTATTCCCTCTTCCTTGTTACCTTCCACCACGTTACTGTCATCAACTTTTTCCTCCGGTGTCGCTGAATTTTCTGCATTATTACCCCCGAGATGTTTTCCACTTCTCAACATAACTGCTTGACATTGCTCATGACTACCCTTCGAATTTCTCTCATTGTCGTTAGGTAATGTTCCTTGTGGTCTATTATTCAACGCTAACGCTATCTGTCCAATCTGATTTTCTAAATTCTTGATCGACATCTCTTGAATTTTCATCATCATTGCTTGATTTTTTATTGATGCCTCAGCGCTGGTTATGAACTTCGACACCATTTCCTCAAAATCTGATTTCCTTTCCTGATGTTGAATCGGTTGTTGATGACTCTAAAAACCAGGGGGATATGATGGTCGTGAGCTTGAGTTTGCTGGTTATTGCTCCATGAGAGGTTTGGGTGGTTCATATTCCCCTGGTTTTAGGTGTTTTGGTTTGTATTTTGCGAAATTCTGTTATAGTTACCGATGAACTGGACGGATGCTTGATTAATTGCGCATTGATCTGAAGGATGATCACCCGCACACAATTCACATACTACCGCAACCTGCTGAACTTGAGCCCCTGTCATAGTATCAACCTTATCATTCATAGTATCAAACTTCTTGGAAAGTGCGGAAATCTGTGCTTGTATGGCTGTCACCCCATTTAATTCCAAAATCCCAGCCGCCTTTTCCTGTGTCATCCTTGCTGTGGGCCACTGGTAGTTATTTGTCGACATGATTTTGATCAAATTATAGGCTTCCTCGTAGGTCTTAGCCATGAATGCACCGCCCGATGCCGCATCAATACTGGTTCTGACATCCCTATTTAGTCTGTTGTAAAAGGTGTTCAGTTGCAACCATTTGGGCAATCCATGATGTGGGCACTTTCTGAGTAATTCCTTGTAACGCTCCCATGCCTCATATAGTGACTCCCCATTCTACTGCTCAAACATCGTAATGACATTCCTCATTTTAGCAGTTTTCGCCGGTGGGAAAAATTTGGCAAGGAATTTTTGAGCCAAGTCTTCCCACGTAGTAATCGACCCCGGTGGCAGAAAATGTAACCAACTCTTCACCTTGTCCCATAAAGTGGATGGAAATAAGCAAAGTCTCACTGCCTCATTCGATACCCCATTGTACTTGAACGTGTCGCACATTTCAAGAAAACTGATTAAATGCTCATTCGGTTCGTCGTTTGCCATTCCCCCAAACTGACATGAGTTATGCATCATCCGAAAGGTCCCAGGCTTGATTTCAAAAGTATTCAAAGCTATTGCAGGCCTAGTAATGCTCGACTGCAGGTCGGTTACCTTAGGTATTGCAAAGTCTCTCAACGCTTTCTGGTCTTCGGCAGCCATTGTTTCCTCCTTATCAGAATTTTCGAATTCGTTCCTCATTTTTTCAGTCCACTTACTTAACCTCTAAAATTTCCTTTCAATGTCGTCCTCAAAAGGAAGCAAGTCTGGATGTTTCGATCGTGTTTGCATAAACCAATGTCGAAAACCTGAAATAGGAAAAACAAAAACAAAAACTGTTTAAGTAAAACTGAACTAATTAAACTGATATCATAAAAATATTTAAAATCTAGGCTAAATTGTCCCCGGCAACGGCACCAAAAACTTGTTGGGTAAAATTAATACGCACAAAACACGCAAGTGTACGTGGTCAACAAGTAATATAGTAGTGAATAAAGTATCGTTCCCACGAGGACAAATTATCAAGAACTTTAACTTCATAATTATCAATTTTCTATTAATCCTAATTCAATTAAACTATTCAAATAAATGGTTTAAAATTATAGAAACTATATTATTAAATAAGTGAAACTATCACAAAAACAACCGCTAATAGCAAAATTTGGGATTTCAAACAATTAATGGAGAATTAGACTTATGATTTCACCCTGAGCTACACTCTAATTTGCAAACCTTTATTCCAACTCAATTTAATATCCCAGTTTATTAATCAAGAACACGAAAGTAATACTAGCCACCTCTCGATGCACTAATACCATATTAACGTCAAACCACAATTAAGATAGAAATCCGTTAGACACCTAAATCAACCAACTCACTATATCTCTATATGAACTATAATTAAAGAAGGTTTAAGCTTAAGTTCTTTATTCGATTACATATGATGTTAAGCATATCTCTACCTTAAAAATAATCAAAAATCTGCTATTGACAAAATTCATGACACATGTTATATTAACTAGGTCTAGATTTGAATATCCTCTCTCGATTCCATTCAAATCCACAAGGAATTGTTGATCAGGCAATTCATAAGTTCACGCTCGAATAAACATAGATAAATTGAGAATATATTATTGATTTGGAAATCAAAGTTATATAATCATCGTTTCGCCCAAAGATCCATCACAAGTCTAATAAGCGAATTAGTTCATAACGAATGAATTAAAAACTGAATAATATACTGAAAACATCCTTTCGATTATAAATAAAGAACTAAATAGAAGAAGAATAATGAAAACCCTTTCACATAGCCTAGATTTGCAACCGTCACGATAATCTCTAAAAAATTACTCCTTCAAAGCTCGCACTTGAATCCTGGAATTTTTCTTGTAATCTGCTCCTTGTGTTGTGTGATTAGTCATTTTCTAAGTAATATCCAGTTCTCCTTTATGTTCCAGTCGAAACCTGCTATTATAGAGTCCAGCCGCCTAACAAAGTCCCAAAAACCATGCACCAGCAGACATCAAAATCAAACAGGAGACTGCAGGAAACGGGACCCCCGCCCCGGCGGGGGGTAATGGCTTAAAAAGGCCCGCCCCGGCGGGCTAGGTTACTGACTTCGGATTTTTCCGTTTTCATGAGTTTTTCCACTTTTGCTCCAAAACTCCGCCATTCTTCACCTCTTACATCCATGACCACCCTATACATAAAACAACACGAAATGAGTGAAAACGAACACAAAACACGAAGATAACTATGAATTTAAACTTGAAATGAATATTGATTCGTGTATAAAATCAACTTATCAGTTATATAATATTCGATTGGTCAGAGAATATTCGTTTTAACATGGATTATTCGTACGACGACACAATTATTGGTGGACCCCATAAACGAATTATTATCGGATTGAGAAAACGACAAAAATATCTTTTTATGAAAATAACAGCGAAGTTTTACTATTAACTGTTGAAACACCCGGTGTTAAAAGTACAGTAATACGCGTTGTTGCATAGTAGCACACGGTATTGATTATTGATGCTTACGTGAGAAGTTAGTCAATTTTTTTTCAATTATTGTTACAATATTTGTTGCATAGTATCTCACGTTATTTGATTTAATTATTGTCGATATTTTATATATTATTAAATCAATAATTGAGATGACATAGTTATTAGTATTATTATTTACAATATTGATAATGTCTAGAAGTTCTGTCAAGGAGAGGTTTGGTCACCTAATTACGCACTAGTAGGGAGAAATCTTTATTAGAAAGCCCTCTCTTTCCTAGGAACGACCTAGTTGTTAAATATTAAAAATTATAATAATGATGATAAATGTTGTTAAAAATATTGAGGGGATTTTTGTGAAGTAATTGTGTAAATTTTGCTTATTTTATGGACCCTTATTTACCCATTTTTCAAAATAATCGGTAGTTATTCAGTATAATAAAGGTGGGACCACATGTGGGAAGAAAATTGAAGGTGGGAGAAAATGTGTTTGGAAGGGAATGTTAGTGTTATATATGTATTAAATAAATATTAGTGGAAGATGGTGGAAAAGGTGGAGTGTAATATATACATATATATATATATATATATATATATATATATATATATATATATATATATATATATATATATATATGTTAATGACATTGGAAGTATTGAATTTGAAATGGGGGGGGGGGGTTAGTTTGCCTTAATGGTAGGGAAGTGTTTATATCTATAAATATATACATTTGATGCTGGTAAATGAAATGGGGGGAAGGGATATCTTCACGTGGGATTTATATATATGATATATGTATGTTTGTATACCTTGGACGGCAGGCAACGACTAATTATATATATATATATATATATATATATATATATATATATATATATATATATATATATATATATATATATATTATAAGTTTTTGTTTTATTAGAATATTTTATTGCACAATAATGATAGTAAAAATCAGAAAATCAACGAATTCACCGAATTCGTTCGCCCGTGATTTCTTCTGTTGATCCGTGAAAAATTAAATTCAAATAGTATCCTTTCCATTCTCCTATAGAAAGCAGCCGGCAAAATGGTAATACCAGTGGTAGCAATCATTGAAGTGGTGACAAAAAACGTGGAGGGAATCAACATGCTAGGAATGGTAACCACTTCGGTGGTAATCATGGCCAAGACAATAAGAGTGAAAAATTCAAGAAAAGAAGATTTAACAGTGATGGAAAGACGTCAGTATCAGCACCCGTTATTAAGGAAGGAGAACGACCACCTATCATATGCTTCAAATGTGGAGGGGAGGGACATATCAGTCCAAACTGCGCGATGCAATCCAAAGCATATTAAAATTGTGGAAGAGAAGGTCACCTAGCCCATTTTTTTTATTCACCAAAGACAAGTCCAGCTGGGATGGAGGCACCAAAGGCCCTCCCAGAAAATTTAAAGCCGGTAGTGCAAGGGAGAGCATTTGTCGTGACCTCCCAGAAAGCGAGGAACCCTAACGAGGTCATCACGGGTAAGCTTATCATAAACTCTAGCGAAGTCTATACCTTATTTGATACCGGTTCTACCCATTCTTTTATTTCTCCTACTTGCGCTTAACGTTTAAATTTGATTCCGGAGAAATTAGACTTTGACTTATCTGTTGAAACTCCGTTGGGAGAAACCTTCATTACATCCACTGTTTATAAGTCTTATTTGGTTTAAATCGGTACCCTTACACTACCTGTCGATCTTATTTCATTGAAAATACTTTCATTTGATGTAATTCTAGGGATTGATTGGTTAACTACTCATCATGCAAAAATTTATTATTTTCATAAGGTTGTTAGCTTTCATATTTCTAACCAACTTATTATGCGAATTCAAGCAACCAAACCATTAAAATCAATCACTGTCATCTCAAGCCATAAAGCTATTCGTTTATTGAAAAATAGATGTCAAACTTTCTTAGCTCATGTCACGGATTTAAACAAAAATATGTCAGTTTTAAATGATATTTCTATGGTTAATAAATTTCCTGACGTATTCCCTGAAGAACTTCTAGCCTACTCCTAGAGCGTGAAATTGAATTTTGTATCGACCTTGAAACCGGTACAAAACCCCTTTCCAAAGCCCCATATCAAATGGCTCCTATTGAACTTCAGGAGTTAAAAACCCAACTGCAGGAATTGTTAGACATCGGTTTCATTCATCCTAGTACGTCTCCTTGGGGTGCTCCTATTCTATTAGTGAAAAAGAAAGATGAGAGTATGCGACTTTGTATTGATTATTGGGAGTTGAACCATGTCACTATGAAAAATAGGTACCCATTTCCACGTATTGATGACCTATTTGACCAGTTGCAAGGCGCCAAATTCTTTTCAAAGATTGATCTTCATTTCGGATATCATCAGTTAAAGATTAGAACCGATGACATTCCAAAGACGGCTTTTAGAACTCGATACGGGCATTATGAGTTCCCAGTCATGCCTTTTGGATTGACTAATGCCCCTGCTGCCTTCATGGATACGATGAACCGAGTATTCAAGGAATATTTGGTTCACTTTGTGGTCGTTTTATTGATGACATCCTTATATATTCCAAAAGCCGTGAAGATTATGAGCAACACTTGAGGCTGATACTTCAAAAGCTTTGTTAAAACAAGCTTTATGCCAAGTTGAAGAAATACGAGTTCTGGCTTGAGGAAGTAACATTCATTAGGCACGTAGTATTAAGTCATGGAATATCTATTGGCCCGACAAAGATTGAAGTTATTCAAAGCTGGAAGCAACCTAAATCAGTGACCGAAGTACGTAGCTTTCTCGGCTTAGCTGGTTATTATCGGAGATTCGTAGAAGGGTTTTCTCGAATCGCTACCCCATTAACTCAGCTGACTCGAAAAGATACAAAATTCGGTTGGAGCGTGGAATGTGAGAAGTGTTTTCAAGAACTCAAGAGGAGACTCATTTCAGCACCTGTTCTGACAATATCATCTGGCTCGGAGGGATTTGTCATCTACAATGATGTTTCGGGCAAAGGGTTAGGACATGTTCTTATGCAACATGGGAAAGTCACAGCCTATGCCTCTCGGCAACTCAAAGAATATGAGAGGAATTATCCTACTCATGATCTAGAGTTGGCAGCTGTTGTCTTCGCACTTAAAATTTGGAGGCATTACTTGTATGGGGAAAAAGTGAAGATCATTACGAATCATAAAAGCCTCAAATATTTATTCACCCAAAAAGGAACTCAACATGCGGCAACGACGTTGGCTTGAACTATTGAAAGTTTATGACTATACCATTCAATACCATCCTGGTAAAATGAACGTAGTAGCTGACGCATTGAGTAGAAGATCATATGCGGGTACGAGTGCGATATTGTCAGCGCAAAGGCCTATTTTATATGATTTGCAAAGGATGGAGATAGAGTTAATGACTCCAGGGACCCACATGATGATGGCGAATATACGAGTAGAACCAACTTTAATCGATAAAGTTAAAGATGCTCAAGCTACAGACATGGAGCTGATGCGTATGAGGAAGAAGGTGCAAGAAGGTACTATACCGGAAGCAAGAATCGATGAAGAAGGAATACTTTGAGTCAACTCCAGACTTTGTGTTCCTAACGACCATGATTTAAATTATAAAATCATGATGGAGGCGCATAACACACCGTTTGCAATCCATCTTGGGAGTACCAAAATGTATCATGATCTTCGACAAACATTTTGGTGGAGCAATATGAAGAGAGAGATAGTGGAGTTTATCTCAAGGTGTTTAACTTGTCAACGAGTCAAGACGGAGCATCAAGTACCAAAAGGTCCATTGAAACCACTTGAAATTCCAGAATAGAAGTGGGAGCACATTACCATGGATTTTGTTACTGGTCTTCCCAAGGTTTCTCAAGGAATAGATGCAATTTTGGTCATCGTTGATAGATTGACCAAGTCTACTCATTTATTACCTATACAAGAAACTTATACACTTGAACGTCTTGCTCGTATGTACATAAACGAGATTGGAAGATTGCATGGTATGCCAGTATCCATAGTTTCTAATCGAGACCCAAGATTCACTTCAATATTTTGGGTTAGTTTACAAAAAGTTATTGGCACGAATTTACGATTTAGTTCGGCTTATCATCCTCAAACGGACGGGCAATAAGAGAGGACTATTCAAACTATTGAAGATCTATTAAGACTCTGTATCCTTGACTTCAAGGGAATTTGGGACAAGTTCTTACCATTGGTGGAGTTTTCCTACAACAACAGTTATCATGCAAGTATTGGCATGGCTCCATTCGAGGCATTGTATGGAAGAAAGTGTTGTTCTCCAGTATGCTAGGATGAGGTGGGTGAAGCAATGTTGTTAGGACCGGAGTTGGTACGTATGACTGCGGAAAAGATTCAAACGATCCGACAACGTATAAAAACCTCACAAGATCGACAAAAGAGTTGTGTTGATCTTCATCGAAAGGACGTGGAATTCTATATTGGAGATCATGTGTTGTTACGTGTTGCTCCATGGAAAGGAGTTATGAGATTTGGAAAGAGAGGAAAGCTCAATCCTCGATTTATTGGCCCAATTTTAATCCTCGATCGAGTAGGAACTGTGGCCTATGGACTCGCTTTACCGCCAAGTATGTATCGTGTTCATAACATTTTTCACATATCTTTATTACGTAAATATGTGAAAGACCCGAACCACGTTATTGAGTTAGAACCGGATGAAATAGCAGAAGATTTAACGTATGAAGAGGTACCTGTTCAAATCTTGGATAAGAAGAAGCATGTTCTACGCTCCAATGTTATACCTCAAGTCAAAGTTTTATAGAGAAACCACGATATTGAGGAAATGACTTGGGAGTTAGAATCTGAAATGAAATCAAGGTATCCTCACCTATTCGACATACCAGGTATGTACCCTAATTTTGAGGGCGAAATTTCATAAGAAGGGGAATTTGTAAGACCCCAACTTTTATGAATAAAGATGAATATCATTTTTAAATATTATGGAGTAAATTTAATATAATGTTATAGTTGTGGATAATATTTATAAATTTTACAAAGTACGTAAGTTGTTATATAATTTTCGATTGGTCGGGGAATATTCATTTTAACAGGGAATATTCGTACGATAGCACAATCATTGGTGGACCTCATAAACGGAATTATTGTCGGATTGAGAAAATGACAAAAATATCTTTTTATGAAAATAACGACAGAATTTTTACCGTTAACTATTGAAACACCCGGTGTTAAAAGAACAGTAATACGCGTTGTTGCATAGTAGCGCACGGTATTGATTATTGATGCTTATGTGAGAAGTCACTCAGTTTTGTTCAATTATTGTTATAGTAATTGTTGCATAGTATCTGACGTTATTTGATTTAATTATTGTCGATATTTTATATATTATTAAATTAATAATTAAGATGACATAGTTATTAATATTATTATTTACAATATTGACAATGTCTATAAGTTCTGTCAAGGAGAGGTTTGGTCACCTAATTGCGCACCAATAGGGAGAAATCCTTATTGGAATGCCCCTCTTTCCTGGGAACTACCTGGTTGTTAAATATTGCGAATTATAATAATGATGATAAATATTGTTAAAAATATTGAGGGGATTTTTATGAAGTATTTGTGTAAATTTTGCTTATTTTATGGACCCACATTTACCAATTTTTCAAAATAATCGGTAGTTATTCTGTATAATAAAGGTGGGGCCACATGTGGGAAGAAAATTGAAGGTGGGAGAAAATGTGTTTGGAAGGGAATGTTAGTGTTATATATCTATTCAATAAATGTTATTGGAAGATGGTGGAAAAGATGGAGTGTAATATATATATATATATATATATATATATATATATATATATATATATATGTTAATGATATGAGCAGTATTGAATTTGAAAGGGGGGCGGGTTTAGTTTGCCTTAATGGCAGGGAAGTGTTTATATATATAAATATATACATTTGATGCTGGTAAATGAAATGGGGGAAGGGATATTTTCACGTGGGATTTATATATATGATATATGCATGTTTGTATGCCTTGGACGCCATGCAACGACAGATTATATATATATATATATATATATATATTATAAGTTTGTTTTATTAGATTATAAATAGAATATATGTTATTTTATTTAAAAGTTTTTGTTTTATTAGAATATTTTATTACACCGTAATGAATAGTAAAAATCAGAAAATCAACGAATTCGCCGAATTCGTTCGCCCGTGATTTCTTCTATTGATCCGTGAAAAATTAAATTCAAATAGTATCCTTTCCATTCTCCTATAAATAGGATGTTTATTTAGAATTGAAAATCACACCAGAATCAGAGAATTCTTCTTCTATAATATTGAGCTTATTTCTTTCGAGTTTTAGAAAGCTTTGAGTTTATAAAATAGTGAAAGCTTTCTTCAAGAATATCTCCGCTATACCAGTCGGGATACTCTTCTTTTCAAAGTAAGAGATGTTATTTTTGTTCAATATTCGCTTGAAATAATATTTTCTTCCATACTCTGTAGTATGTAAGTAATATTATTTGGTTTCATATTTCGAATTCTATACTCATTTGGTTAAAGTTTTGGCTTCTATACTCCATGAAATTAGTAGAATATACTTGATATTTGCGCTTCATCCAGTATCTTTTCATGGAAATATTATCCTGAGCATTTTTTATAAGTTTTAACTTTTTCATGCCGGAGTACTATTCACGGGGTACTATTCCCGAATTACTATTCACATGGTACTATTCACTGGGGTACTATTCACCCAGGGCACTATTCATGATAAAATTGATTCGTTTTCGGTCCAAATCATTTTTGGTACAATATTATTCTTGAATTTTACTCCACAAAGCAGTATCATGTTGGCAATTTGGACGTTATTGAATTTAAAATAAATTAAATTATAAAACTTTAAAATTTATCCTTGAACTTTTTTTATTTAATTCTTATATCATTGTCATCATCCTCATGTTTATATTATATTAAAAGTCATATGTAGCATGTAGTGCATATATGGACTTGGTATGATTATGACTAGGGATTATTCGGTATAATCATGACCGTAATGATACAAATGATGTGGTAAAAGTCCTCATTGGCCCGTAGTGCATTGATGGACAGTTGTTGGCATGATCATGACCATTGATGAAAACACGAATATCCTTGGCCCGTAGTGCATGGATAATTTGTGGTCGTGATACTAAAGAATATCCTTGGCCATAGTGCGAGGATGATGTGGATTATTTATTAAGTTGAGTCTCAGCGATAAAAGTGATGAAAAACCTTTTAAATCATAGAAGATAGTAGATCTTATTCTCTACTTGACTCTTCAAATGGATTTTTTGTTCCGCTGCAGTTAAACTTGATGTTTGTTATATTTTATCAGTTTAACACTGTTGAAGACTAATGATAAATTATTCTGCTTTATCTTAGTCATAATATTTCTTACTGGGCTAGTTGAGCTCACCCTTTTGCTTTCATTGTTCTCTTCAGAAAATGAGAACGTAGCAAGGACTAGTCGAGGAACGGAGTGACGGTCCAGATGTTTGCATTAGTAGTCCTCACTATTCTATAAAATAGTGTGATAATAAATATATTGAGGACTCCATTGAGAGTGGATATTGTCTAGATGATAATATTCGTATTAAAACTCTCAGTTTATGTTTTGTCGTATTTTTTACGACAGTTGTATTATTAAGTTGTATTTGAATTTTGTACCATATTTTTGGCGACTCAAGATGAGTGATGTATACCTATTTTGGGGGCGTCACAATGAGGAATTTGTAATGCTGGTGAAAAGACTCAGAAGGTTCATACGTCAAGGCAGAATCAGCAAACCTAAGAAAATTAATAACTACAACAGTCAGGAGAAAACAAACGATTTATGCTACAACTGCAAAAAGCCTGGCCATTTCATTGTAAACTACAACAAACCTCTTAGAGAAGAACTAAAGAAGAAATCAAAGAAAGAATTCAAAGGCAACAAAAGAACTCAGAAGAAATATAAAGGTCTAGTGACTGGAGGATCGTGGAGTGACTCAGACAACGACACAATTCCCGAATCTGGAGATGATGAGGATCCTCAAATGGTAAACTTATGCCTGATAGCCAAACATGCAAAGGATAAGAAGAGCTCTGACATTCATGAAGTAACTATAGATGAGGTATTTAACTTTAACTCTCCTGATATAGACATTGATGATTTAAGAACTGGACTACATGTCATAACATCTGATCTGCATCAATACATGAAATGGTTCAGAGTTCTGTCTAAAGATTATTCTCATATTCAAAAGGAGAAAGAGAAAGTCCAAGAAGAACTGGAAACAGCCCTTCTGAGTACTGACTCTCTCTCTCTAAGTTTGAAGCTGATAATAAGCTCTTAAAACAGACTAATGAGCTCAATGCACAAAGAGAGTCAAGTCTAACCTCTAAAATTTAGGAAATATAAGGGACAATTTCTACATGGAATAAATCATCTTCATCCATGGACTCCCTGATCTCCAGTCAGAGAAGTGCATCTGACAGAACAGGTTTAGGCTTTGGGGAATCCACCTTAGAGCCATATGTGGAAAAGATAAAGGAAACTAGCCCTAGTAATGCTTCAAGTTTCAGTATAAGCATTATATTTGTGAAATCCTCACAGAAGGAAGAATCAGTCCAACCCTGCTCTTCTAATTCAATCTATATTCCAAGGAATAAAGGATCTCATATTGGCCTGGGTTTCAGAAAAGAGAAGAGTAACCTTGCCACTACTTTCCAAAACCTCGAAGGATCGTAGAGTCGAGTAAAATCAACTCCACAGGTCAACTAGGAAGGAACAGTAGAGGAAAGGTACACTCCTCACAAATCATGAAACACAAGGATACATGGAAGAAGGAGAACCAGTTTAAAAGAAGGATGGTTGAGAACCCATGTAAGTCCAAATGGAGGAAGAATCCACATACACACACAAGCATACATTATATTAGATGTTTTGCATTCAATAAGGTTGGTCATAAGGCTGCAATATGCTATCATAATCCTATGCATGTAAAACCCAAAATCAAGCAGATTTGGGTTCCCAGGGGTACTAACAAAGTAGGACCCATCCAAGTATGGGTACCAAAATGAAAGTTTAATATTACCACATGAAAAGAGCTCCACGATCACAACCTGGTATTTGGAAAGTGGATGCTCAAGGCACATTACTGGTAACAAAGCCCTTCTGTCTAACTACATAAAGAAGGAGGGTCCTTCAGTCATCTTTGGAGACAATGGCTCTAGCAAGACAAGAGGATATGGCTCAGCTGGGAATGGTGCAGTGTCCTTCAGTAAAGTAGCCTATGTGGAAGGACTACAACATAATCTTGTGAGACCCCAGATTTTATGAATAAAGATTTAATTTTTTCGAAATATTTGTTTTTAATATTATGGTATGAATTTGATATAGTGTTATAGTTGTAGGTAATATTTATAAATTTTGCAAAGTATGCAAGTTGTCATATTATATTCGATTGGTCGGGGAATATTTTATCAAAGAATATTCGTGCAACGAAACAATCATTGGTGGACCCCACAATGGAATTATTGTCTGATTGAGAAAACGACAAAAATATTTTAAGAAAATAACGGCGGAAGTTTTACCGTTAATACTGTTGAACTACTCGGTAGTAAAAGTACAGTAATACGCGTGGTTGTATAGTAGCACACGGTATTGATTATTGATGCTTACGTGATAAGTCACTCATTTTTGTGTTATTGGTATTATTAATATAATAAAACAGAAAAACATTTTATATAAAACAGAATACTTTTATAAAGTTATTATATAAATAGAATATATTATATTCTATTATGCATAGTGTCTGCATAGTGTTTTGCATAGTAAAATCTTTTATATAAAACAGAATACTTTTATAAAGTTATTCTATAAATAGAATATATTATATTATATTATGCATAGTGCCTGCATAGTATATGCATAGTAAAATCTTTTATAAAGTTATTCATTTTATTATATTATAAATAGAATATATTATATTGTATTTAAAAGATTTTGCTTTAAATATGGACCGTCAGATTAAAGTAAATCAATCTGGACCGTTCATGAGTTAGTTACTATGCAGTCCATTTTTCTATAAATAGAATCACATTCATTCATTATTTCTTACGAATTCACTGAAACTCTAGAGAGATAAACTATAGAGAGAAAAAAGAAAAGTATTCTGCTACTTCATTACTCATATATCCAGTACTCTTCTTCTTAAGGTAGAGAATATTATTTGTTATACTCGTAAGGGGTATTATTTCTTTTGTATTCATGAAGAGAACTTCCGTTATTCCATTCTTTATTATTCTGTTGAAATAACCAGTATACGCGGACTACCCTACACTTGGTGACATTCTTCTAATATTCCGTCTTTATTATTATTCTGTTGCAATATCATGTCTGTGCGTTTACGTCGGACCTGGTTCCATTCTTTATTATTATTCTATTGGAATATCCTATCTGTGCGTTTACGCCGGACCTTGTTCCATTCTTTATTATTATTATGTTGGAATATCCTATCTGTACGTTTACGCCGGACCTGGTTTCGTCTTTATTATTCTGTTGAAACATCCTGTCGGTGCGAATTTTGCCTGACTTGGTTCCGTTATTATTATTCTGTTCGAATAACCTGTCTATGTGAAGTATCGCATGCATGGTGATTTCTTCTGTTATTCCATTCTTTATTATACTCAGTTGGTTAAAGTTTGACTTCTATACTCCATGAAATTAGTGGAATATCCTTGATATTTGCGCTTCATCCAGTATCTTTTCATGAAAATATTCTTCTGAGTATTCTTGAATTTTACTCTAAAAAGCAGTATAATGTTGACATTTTGGACGTTGTAGATTTTATTTCCTACTTGACTCTTCTAATGGATTGTTTATTCCGCTGTAGTTAAACTTGATAGTTATTATATTTTATAAGTTTAACACTGTTGAAGGCTAACGATAAATTATTCTGCATTATCTTAGTCATAATATTTCATACTGAGCTAGTTGAGCTCACCCTTTCTTTCATTGTTCTCTTCAGGAAATGAGAATATAGCTGGGACGAGTCGGGGAACTGAGTGATGGTCCTAGATGGTGCATTAGTAGTCCTCACTATTCTGTGAAATAGTGTGATAATAATTGTAATGAGGACTCCTTTTGAGTTTGTATACTCTCTAGTAGATAATATTTATATTCAAACTCACAGTTTATGTTATGTCGTATTGTACACGAAAGTTGTATTATTAAGTTGTATTTGAATTCTGTACCATGTATCTGGTGACTCAATATGGGTGATATATACCTAATTTTGGGGGCGTCACAGTTGGTATCAGAGCTTAGTGATATGATCCCTGGCTAGGATGTGAGAATAGAACTAGGAGGGGAGAGACGGGGAATTTCTTCGCTAGTATGACCTACCTAAGTTTATTCGGTATTTAATTGGTCGGTAAAAATATAGGGATAATATGTTACATTTCAATTAACCTTTGTTTTGTGGCGGTATCTGAAAATGACATCCGAGAATGTTTAGAATAGCAATGGAGCACAGGAGACCGTTGATTCTCCACAGATCAATAATCAGGACAATGTGCAATAGGATGGCGATAATCCTCTTGTAAACAACAACACTGATCAATTGATGAACGACGGTAAGTTTAGGAGCTTTTTAGAATTCATGCAACATCAGGTGAAGGCGGCTCCTGTTTATAATGCAGGAGGAAATAATGGCAACCCACGGTTGGTAACCGCTAAGCAATTCAAGGAGCTGGGACCATCATAGTTTTTAGGATAGCCAGAACCACTTAAGGCGGAGACGTGGTTAAAGCAGATCACCAAGATATTTGATGTCTTGGGATGCTCTGAGGAGCAGGTTCCCTTTTCCACCTTTATGTTACGTGAAGAGGCGGATCACTGGTGGGAATCTATAAAACGTACCCAGCCTGACGCACTCAAGATGTCTTGGGAGAAGTTCCAAGAGCTGTTCAATGATAAGTACTTTCCCGAAAGCATTCGTCACATGAAGGAGGTGGAATTTATCAATTTGGAGCAAAACAATATGACCGTGTCGCAGTACGAAGACAAGTTTGCCGAGTTGTCCAAATTTGCGTCCCACTTAGTTGATAATAAAGAGAGAATGACGCGGATATTTTTAAGAGGTTTGAAGCCGGAGATACGTCAATATATTATTTCTCATAAAATTGGTTTGTATTCAGATGTTGTAAATAGTGCTCAGTTAGTGGAGCGCAATAATAAGTCAACGCAACCAAAAGAGAGCAGCCAGCAAAATGATAATACCAGTGAAAGCAGTCATCGAAGTGGTGACAACAAGCGTAGAGGAAATCAACAGGCCAGAAATGGTAACCACTTCGGTGGTAATCATGGTCAAAATAATAAGAATGGACATTTCAAGAAGAGAAGGTTCAACAATGACGTAAAGACGTCGGTACCAGCACCCATTTCAAAGGAAGAAGAACGACCATCGGTTGTATGTTTCAAATGCGGACAGGAGGGACACATCCGTCCAAATTGTACGCAGCAATCCAAAACATATTTTAATTGCGGAGGAGAAGGTCACCTAGCTCAATTTTGTAGTATGGTGAAGTCAAGTCCAGCTGGGATAGTGATGCCAAAGGATGTCCCAGACAAGCTAAAGCCGGTAGTTTAAGAGAGAGCATTTTTTTCCTGACAAGGAACCTGAATAAAATTATCACGGGTATGTTAGTCATAAACTCTTTCGAAGTCTATACCGTGTTAGATACCGGTTCTACTCACTATTTTATTGCACCTAGATGTGTACAATGTTTGAAGTTAACTCTGGAGAAGTTAGACTTTGACATATCTGTTTAAACTCAGTTGAGAGAAACCTTCGTTACTTCCACTATTTATAAATCTTGTTCAAATCAACATTTTCACGTTACCTGTCGATCTTATCTCTTTGAAAATACTTGCCTTTGATGTGATTTTTGGAAACGATTGGTTAACTAGTCATCATGCTTTTCGTAAGGTTGTTAGCTTTCATACTCCTAACCAACCTGTTATGTGAATTCAAGCAACCAAACCACTAAAGTCAATCACTGTCATATCAAGCCATAAGTAAAGAGCCCCGAGCCTTTCGTTGTTGACTTTCTTGTGTGGAATGCACCGAAGCCAGACTTTTTGTAGGCAACATCGTGAATGACGGTGGCAAGTTGATAGGTATCAATGTGATGTGTTATCCAAGTCTTGGATGAGAGTCACAGTTTTGAATGATATTTCTATTGTTAATAAATTTCCTGACGTATTCTTGACGACTTCTTAGCCTACACCTAGAGCGTGAAATCAAATTTTCTATTGACCCCAGTACAAAACTCATTTCTAAAACCCTCAAATATTTTCTTCACCTAAAACGAACGTGTAATGTGCCAAAGACGTTGGCTCGAGCTGTTAAAGATTACAATCGTACCATTCAATATCATCGTGGGAAAAATGAACGTGGTAGCTGACGCGTTGAGTAGAAGATCGTATGCATTTACGAGTGTGATGTTGTTAACACAAAGACCCATTTCGTATAACTTACAAATGATGGAGATAGAGTTAAAGACTCTAGGGACGCACGTGAAGATAACGAATATACGATTAGAATATACTTTAATCGATAAAGTTAAATCTGCTCAAGCTACATACTCAGAGCTGATGAATATGAAGAAGAAGGTTCAAGAGGGTGTTATTCTAGAAGAAAGAATCGATGAAGAGAAGAAATCTCAACCCTCGATTTTATTGGCCCATTTTAAATCCTTGATTAAGTAGGAACTGTGGCCTATAGACTCGTTTTACCGCCAAATATGTCACGTGTTCAAAACGTTTTTTTCACGTATCGATGTTACGTAAATATGTGGACGACCCGAACCACATTATTGAATTAAAACTAGACGAGATATTAGAAAATTTAACGTATGAGGAGATACGTGTTAACATCTTGGATAAGAAGGATCATATTCGACGCACAAAGGTTATACCTCAAGAGTTAGAATTTAAAGTGAAGTCAAGGTATCCTCATCTCTTCGACATACCAGGTACGTACGTAAATTTAGAGGGCGAAATTTCATAAGCAGGGGAGATTGTGAGACCCCTGATTTTATGAATAAAGGTTTAATTTTTTTGAAATATTTATTTTTAATATTATGGTATGAATTTGATATAATGTTATAGTTGTGGGTAATATTTATAAATTTTGCAAAGTATGCAAGTTGTCATATTATATTCGATTGGTCGGGGAATATTTTATCAAGGAATATTTGTGCAACGGCACAATCATTGGTGGACCCCACAACAGAATTATTGTCTGATTGAGAAAACGACAAAAATATTTTATAAAAATAACGGCGGAAGTTTTACCGTTAATACTGTTGAACTACTCAGTAGTAAAAGCACAGTAATACGCGTGGTTGCATAGTAGCACACGGTATTGATTATTGATGTTTACGTGATAAGTCACTCATTTTTGTGTTATTGGTATTATTAATGTAATAAAATAGAAAAACTTTTTATATAAAACAGAATACTTTTATAAAGTTATTCTATAAATAAAATATATTATATTCTATTATGCATAGTGTTGCATAGTGTTTTGCATAGTAAAATCTTTTATATAAAACAGAATACATTTATAAAGTTATTCTATAAATAGAATATATTATATTATATTATGCATAGTGCCTGCATAGTATTTGCATAGTAAAATCTTTTATAAAGTTATTCATTTTATTAGAATATATTATATTTTATTTAAAATATTTTGCTTTAAATATGGACCGTCAGATTAAAATAAATTAATCTGGACCGTTCATGAGTTAGTTACTATGCAGTCCATTTTTCTATAAATAGAAGCTCATTCATTCATTATTTCTTACGAATTCACTAAAACTCTAGAGAGATAAACTATAGAGAGAAAGAAGAAAAGTATTCTGCTAATTCACTACTCATATATCCAGTACTCTTCTTCTTAAGGTAGGGAATATTATTTGTTGTACTCGTAAGGGATATTATTTCTTTTGTATTCATGAAGAGAACTTCTGTTATTCCATTCTTTATTATTCTGTTGGAATAACCAGTATACACGGACTACCCAATACTTCGTGACATTCTTCTAATATTCCGTCTTTATTATTATTCTGTTGGAATATTATGTCTGTGCATTTACGCCGAACCTGGTTCCATTCTTTATTATTATTCTGTTGGAATATTCTGTCTGTGCGTTTACACCGGACCTGGTTCCATTCTTTATTATTATTCTGTTGGAATATCCTGTCTGTGCGTTTACGTCGGACCTGGTTCCGTCTTTATTATTCTGTTGGAACATCCTGTCGGTGCGAATTTCGCCTGACCTGGTTTCGTTATTATTATTTTGTTAGATTAACCTGTCTATGTGAAGTACTGCATGCATGGTGATTTCTTTTGTTATTCCATTCTTTATTATACTCAGTTGGTTAAAGTTTTGACTTCTATACTCCATGAAATTAGTGGAATATCCTTGATATTTGCGCTTCATCCAGTATCTTTTCATGGAAATATTCTTCTGAGCATTCTTGAATTTTACTCTACAAAGCAGTATAATGTTGACAATTTGGACGTTGTTGATTCCTAGATAAATTAATTCTTGAACTTGTTTTATTGAATTCTTATATCATTGTCATCATCCTCATGTTTATATTATGTTGAAAGTCATCTGTGGCCTGTAGTACATAGATGGACTTGGTATGATTATGACCATGGATTATTCGGTATAATCATGATCGTAATGTTATAAATGATGTGGAAAAAGTCCTCATTGGCCCGTAGTGCATTGATGGACAGTTTTTGGTATGATTATGGCTATGGATTCTCTTCGGCTAAGGGTGCAAAGATGAATTGTTTTATGGCATGATCAGGACTGTTGATGAAAATATGGTTATCTTTAGCCGTAGTGCATGGATAATTCGTGGTCGTGATACTAAAGAATATCCTTGGCCATAGTGCAAGGGTGATTCGATGATGTGGATTATTTATTAAGCTGAGTCCCAGCAATAAAAATGATGAAAAACCTTTTAAATCATAGAAGATAATAGATTTTATTTCCTACTTGACTCTTCTAATGTATTGTTTGTTCTGCTGCAGTTAAACTTGATAGTTATTATATTTTATAAGTTTAACACTGTTGAAGGCTGACGATAAATTATTCTGCATTATCTTAGTCATAATATTTCTTATTGGGCTAGTTGAGCTCACCCTTTCTTTCACTGTTCTCTTCAGGAAATGAGAATATAGCTAGGACGAGTCGGGGAACGGAGTGATGGTCCTAGATGGTGCATTAGTAGTCCTCACTATTCTGTGAAATAGTGTGAAAATAATTGTAATGAGGACTCCTTTTGGGTTTGTATACTCTCTAGTAGATAATATTTGTATTCAAACTCACAGTTTATGTTTTATCGTATTGTACACGACAGTTGTATTATTAAGTTATATTTGAATCCTGTACCATGTATCTGGCGACTCAAGATGGGTGATGTATACCTAATTTTGGGGGTGTCACAAATCTTCTGAGCATAAGCCAACTCTGCGACAAGGGTCGTCAAGTCACATTCCTCAACAATCAATGTCAAGTCAAAGATCTGAAGACATTCGTTATAAAGCTGACCGGAACAAGAGAATGAAATTTCTACACTGTAAATCTTGGTCAACTAAGCTCGGACGAGACGATATGCTTTCTGGCTAGAACATCTAAAGAAATGAGATGGTTATGGCATAGAAGACGGTCTCATCTCAACTTCAAAAACATGTCTAAACTGGCCTCAAAAGATCTAGTTGCAGGCTTACCCAATTTCAGCTTCGTCAAAGAAATGTCGTACAATGCCTGTCAGCTTGGAAAGCAGACTAGAAGCTCATTTAATAGAAAAACTACCAACTCAATTGACAAGCCTCTGTAGCTGCTTCACATGGATCTATTTGGGCCAATTCCAACAACAAGCCTTAGAGGGAAGAGATATTCACTAGTCATAGTGGATGATTACACCAGATTGACATGGGTGTTCTTTCTAAATTCAAAAGATGAAACGAACTCCCAACTAATCAAGATGGTCATACTAGTGATGAACGAGAAATGGGAGAAAATCAAGGCTATACGGAGTGATCATGGTAGAGAATTCGACTTCTCTAAGATGGACCAGTTCTGAACAGACAATGACACCAGTCACAACTTCTCAGCTCCACGACCTCCTCAACAAAATGAAGTAGCTGAGAGAAAGAGCAGAACGTTGATAGAGGCTGGAAGAACTCTACTAGCAGCAGCCCATCTGCCTAAATACTTCTGGGCATAAGCTGTCAACACTGCATGTTATACTCAGAACAGATCGCTGATACACTCTACGATAAAGAAAACTCCCTACGAACTGTGGAAAGAAAGAAAACCAAATGTTAGCTACTTCCATGTATTCGGCTGTGCATACTACATTATCAATAATGGGAAGCAGTATCTGACAAAGTTCCAACCCAAGTCAGATGAAGGAATCTTTGTTGGATATGCCACAGACGGTAAGGCCTATAGAGTGTTCAACAAAAAGACACTGAGTGTTGAATTCTCGATCCACATCATTTTCAATGAAACAGACTTGGGTAAAACAGTGCCTCAAGACACTACAAACGATAATTCAGATGAAGTCGTAGAGCTCAACACCACGATCGTAGTTCCAAAAAAGAAATCGTCGAGCAAGAAGAGGAGATCGTATAGAGAACTACGCAAGACAACGAACCTCCACATCAAGAAGCAGAAATTAATCTTGAAGGTCTTAGACAAGAAGGCATCAGAACAGATGTTCCAACAGGAAATATATGTACAAGAGATAACACTCAAGACTTAATCATTGGAGACCCAAATGCAAGAGTCAAAACAAGAGCTGCCACCCAAAATGAGTGTTTATATCTGAGCTTTCTGTCACAAAGAAGATAGAAGATGCTATGGAAGACTCCCGCAGGATAGAAGCCATGCAGGAAGAACTAAATCAGTTTGAAAGAAACAAAGTATGTAGATTAGTTCCAAGACCAAAGAGTCATCCTGTCATTGGGACCAAGTGGGTCTTCATAAACAAGATGGATGAAGATGGAGTAATAACCAGGAATAAGGCAAGACTAGTGGCCAAGGGTTACTCTCAGGAAGAAGGCATTGACCATGATGAGACCTTTGCACCTGTTGCCAGATTAGAAGCCATCAGAATATTCCTTGCCTTTGCTGCTCACATGAAATTCAAAGTCTTTCAGATGGATGTCAAAAGTGCATTCCTGAATGGTGAACTTCAAGAAGAAGTATATGTAGAGCAACCTCCAGGTTTCATCAATCCATCTCTCTCTAATTATGTCTATAGACCAAGAGAAAGGTATGAAACATTAACTAACTTTCTTATTGAAAATGGGTTCACTAGAGGTAGAGTAGATACCACATTATTTCTTAGAAAGTATAAAGACAAAACATTATTAGTTCAAATATTTGTTGATGACATTATATTTGGCTCTACTGATGAAAAATTGTGTAAGAGATTTGCCAAGCTTATTCAGAGCAAGTTCGAAATGAGCATGATGGGCGAGCTGAACTTCTTTCTTGGATTGCAAGTAAAGCAGACTGATGAAGGAAACTTCATATACCAAGCCAAATACATTAAAGACTTGCTTAAAAAGTACGGCATAGAATCAGCATCTCCCATGAAAACCCCAATTGCTCCAGCAACCAAGCTTGACAAAAATGAAAAAGGTAAAATTATTGATATAACTCAATACAGATGTATGATAGGCTCTTTTCTATATCTAACTACCAGTAGACCAGACATAATTTTTGCATCATGAATATGTGCTAGATTTCAAGCTAATCCTAAAGAATCACACTTAACTGCTGTAAAAAGGATTTTCAGGTACCTCAAAGGCACACCTCAGTTGGGGCATTAGTATCCCAAGGAGTCCTCTTTTGAACTGACAAAATACACATATGCTGATTTTATAGGCTGCAAAATAGATAGAAAAAATAATAGTGGCACCTGTCAACTGTTGGGAAACAGACTTGTGTCCTAGTTCAGTAAGAAGCAAAACTTAGTATCTACGTCAACGACAGAAGCTGAATACATTGCTGCTGGAAGCTGTTGTGCTCAAATCTTATGGATGAAAAATTAGTTAGCAAATTATGGGTTTGATTTCAAAACTATACATGTTCATTGTGATAACACAAGTGCCATAGCAATAACACACAATCTTGTCATGCACTCTAGGAATAAGCATATAGAAATTAGATATCATTTTATTAGGGATCATATTCAAAATAGAACCATATCTTTACAATACATCCCTACTGAAAATAAACTTGATGATGTCTTTACAAAGCCTCTAGATGAATCCAGATTTAATAAATTAATAAGTGAGCTAGGCATGCTAAATTTACAACCATAAAATCTATGCTAGAGTTTATGCTAACCATGCAGATATAAAGGCTATGTTCGAAATCGTAGACATGACCAAAGGAATTCCACGATCGTAGAGTTGCAGTGATATGAAAGACCACATTCGCAAAGCTCCATCAACAGAACAAAGAAGCATAATGTGATAACAAAGTTTTAATAAATCAAAGCAATCTCTCTGTCAAGCGCCTCAGGAACAAACCTAACCCTTAATTCACTCTAAGAGGTTGGCCCTTCCTGAGCTACCTTAACTCGAGAGAAATGCTAAGTCAAAAGTTCATCACAACAACCAGAGCAGACTCAGCAGTGGACTTAATGATCGCAGTGCAGACTCAACGATCATAAAGACTACCTCAATGAACATAGTGCTACCTCTACGATCATAGTCCTCCCAAAGAATACACTAGCTCAGGAGGAGCTAAGGGAAATTCAGTACATTCCACTTTAGTTAAAATCATGGAGCCAAACAGAACATGACACATGCCCCACTAAGCAAATGGAGAGGAAGGAAGCTACAAGTACAGTATGAAAATATCTTTTTGAAATCAGAAGTTCAAAAAGCTTATTCCTCTCTCTCACTACCAGCAGAAACCCTAACCTTCAGAAAAGCTAAATCTACCTAAGTGTAAAGAAATTAATGGCGGCTTTAAATGTTATCACTTGTTATAGACTGTGCTTCGACGAGTTCAAGACAGCTGACTCTTAATTCCATAAGATTATGACTCTATTGAAGAAAGTTGGTCTTGAAGAGGCTCTGGGTACAAGCACGTGGATCTACCCTAAGCTGGTAAAAGAGTTCTAAAAAATGGAACGTTTGAAAACGATGTCATCACCACAAGGGTCAAGGACATGGAAATTAAAATCAAAGATGAGGATATAAACATGGCCCTAGGTTTCAAGTCAAAGGGACTCCTATCGATAGAGGTCATCGACTTCCATGAAGGACAAAAGAAGATGCATCATAAAAAGAATGAGACTGTCAAGAAGGAGTTTCCCCAAAAATATGAGTTTTTGGTTGACATTTTTGGAAAGTGAATATGTTACAAAAGCTCTGGCCACGACTCCGTGAATGAAGTACAACTGAAGCTTATGACAGCAATCTGCTATGGGATCCAACTCAACTTTGGAGCCCTACCCATTGATTGGATTGGGAAGTGGATTCTCAATTCGAAGAAATCAAAGAGCTCTGGTAAGATTCTCTACGGGCGATTTATAAGCATCATCCTGCAGTCTGCACTGGGTGACAAAATTGGGGATAATGAAGGAGAATACATCAATCCCAACAGGAGGATGACTCAGCAGCTGTTTGAAAACTAGAAAAGAAATCCAACTGAAAATGTTAGGATGATATTTGAATCCAGTGGAAGAACTGGTGATGCAAAGGAGTCTGGAGTACCAAGAAACATGTTCGTTGTAAAGGAAACTGAAGAAGAAGAAGAAGAAGAAGAAATCAACAAGGAAGAACCCATTGCTTTAATTATAAAAAGCAAGGGTAAAAGAAAAATGAAGGCTCCAATGGTAGAAGATTCTTAAGGCTCAACTACTGAGGCGCCTCAAGAGAGTTCAGGCACTAAAACTCTGAAGAAACTAAAAAGTAAAGAACAGTAGTCTGAGGAAAATGAAGACAGAGCTCCCATCTCTCAATTGCTCAAGAAAGGAAAGGAGAGTTACAAATCAAAAAAGCCCTCTTTCTTTTCGATCGTAGAGTCTCTACCGATCGTACAATTCAGACTTGATACCACTTTGGAAGAAGATGATGCAACAGTTTCTTAGACTGATCAACCTTTTAGAGCTGAAGCTGGTAAAAGTACTAAGGTTGTAGCTCAGCCTAAAAGGTCAAAGAGAAAATTGGTCAAGAAGTACATCCTTGTCAATGAAAAGGTGTTAAAAGAGGATGACAAAAGGATATCTACTAACAAAGGACTACCCAAGGTTAATAAGGAGAATACAGCTCAAGTTGAGGGGGAGTTTTCTAAAGTTCTTTCACTAGAGAATGTTCTAGCTGAGGGGGAGTCGTTTGAAAGTAAAATGGTTGATCAAGTTGAGGGGGAGCCTCATGAAGTCCCTGTATCAAAAAAGACTGCAACTGAGGAAGAATTGCCAAGAGATCATCAAGAATCTTCCACAGTCCCTCAAAAAAATCTAGTTGCAGGAACTGTAGAAATGGAAAGGATTGAAGTTATGGAGGATGTAAGAGCAGAAGAACAAAGAAGTCAAATTGAGATAATTGATGTGGTTGAAATTTCAAATGAAGACAAAGAAAAAGAAGAGGATGACGAAGTTGAGATCATTGTTGTGGGCTATGATGAACATAGGAGAGCCAACTACAATCAACTGTTCTCCTATCTACCTATGATGCCATTTCACAGAGCCCAAATCCTCAACTCATAGGATCACATGTTCTGGACCTTCAAAGCCTATCCAGCAATCTCGGTGCTAGCTCATGGATTCCCAAGCAAACTCAACTTTTCCCGAAAGCTGATATCCAATAGCCTCTCTTCGGAAAATGGGCATGAGGTACAATTCATACAAACTATTCCCATCTCTTTTAGGATAAATCTGTAAGACCCCAACTTTTATAAATAAGGATGAATTTTCTATAAATATTATTTTTGAATATTATGGAGTAAATTTGATATAATGTTATAGTTATGAGTAATATTTATAAATTTTGCAAAGTAAGCAAGTTGTTATAAAATATTCATTTGATCGGTGAATATTGTTTTTGTCGGGGAATATTCGTACGACGGCACAATCATTGGTGGACCCCACAACGGAATTATTGTCTGATTAAGAAAATGACAAAAATACTTTATGAAAATAATTGCGGAGGTGTTACCGTTAAAACTATTGAACTACCCGGTAGTAAAAGTACAGTAATACGCGTGGTTGCATAGTAGCACACGGTATTGATTATTGATGCTTACGTGAGAAGTCACTCAGCTATACTCAATTATTGCTACAGTAATTGCTGCATCATATCTCTTATATTATTGATTCAATTATTGTCACAGTATCATCTGTATAATATGTTATATTATTAAATCAATAATTGAGACGACAAGTTATAAATGATTAATAATTGTTGAAAGATTAAATATGTGTTGATTAAAAATAAAATAATTTGTGGTAAAATTTATTCAATCCTTGATGTATATAAAGAGTCTATTATGAGACGTTTGTGGTAAGTTTGGTTATTTTATGGGGGGGCCCATATGTCATCATCTAAGAGTCTCTTCGTCAATAGTAATTATCTTCGTCAATAGTAATTATCTTCGTCAATAGTAATTACCTTCGTCAATAATAATTACCTTCATCAATAGTAATTACCTTCATCAATAGTAATAACCTTTACCAGACGTCAAACCACTTATCATTTCATATTACAGGCGTCGAACCAATTGTCGTTTCACATTACAGGCGTCAAACCACTTTTCTTTTCGCATCACCAGTCGCCAAGCCACTTGCCTTTTCACATTTCAAGTGCTAAGGTAGAAATCTTCTATAAATAGAGGCCTAGTGCTTCATTATTTTTCACGAATTCATTCAAGCTATAAAGAGAGAAAGTATAGAGAGAATAAGAGAGAAAGAAGAAGAGTATTCTGTTACTACACTACTGCAGTATTCAATCTACTACTAATGTAAGGGGTGTTATTCTTTCTTATTCATGAAGAGAACTATTGTTATTCCATTGCTTATTATTCTGTTGGAATAACCTGTATACGCGGTTTACCCTATATTTGGTGACATTCTTCTATTATTCTATAGGAACATCCTGTCTGTGTGTTTTACACCGGACCTGGTTCCGTCTTTATTATTATTCTGTTGGAACATCATGTCTGTGTGTTTTACACCGGACCTGGTTCCGTCTTTATTATTATTCTGTTGAACATCCTATCTGTGTGTTTTACACCGGACCTGGTTCCGTCTTTATTATTCTTTTGGAACATCCTGTCGGTGCAAATTTTGCCTGACCTAGTTCCGTTATTATTATTCTGTTGGAATAACCTGTTTATGCGAAGTACCGCATGCATGGTGATTTCTTTTGTTACTCCATTCTTTATTATACTCAATTAGTTAAAGTTTTGACTTCTATACTCCATGAAATTAGTAGAATATCCTTGATATTTGTGTTTCATCCAGTATCTTTTCATGAAAATATTCTTCTGATCATTCTTGAATTTTACTCTACAAAGCTGTATCTTGTTGACAATTTGGACATTATTAGTTCCTGGATAAATTAATTCTTGAACTTGTTTTATTGAATTCTTATATCATTGTCATCATCCTCATGTTTATATTATGTTGAAAGTCATCTGTGGCATGTAGTGCATAGAAGGACTTGGTATGATTATGACCAGGGATTATTCGGTATAATCATGTTCGTAATGTTACAAATGATGTGGTAAAAGTTATCATTGGCCCGTAGTACATTGATGGACCGTTGTTGGCATGATCATGACCATTAATGAATACATGAATGTCCTTGGCTATAGTGCATGGATAATTTGTGGTCGTGATACTAAAGAATATCCTTGGCCGTAGTGCAGGGGTGATTCGATGATGTGGATTATTTATTAAGCTAAGTCCCAGCCATAAAAGTCATGAAAAACCTTTTAAATTATAAAAGATAGTAGATTTTATTTTTTACTTGACTCTTTTAATGGATTGCTTGTTCCACTGCAGTTAAACTTGATGTTGTTATATTTTGTCAGTTTAACATTGTTGAAGGCTAACGATAATTTATTCTGCATTATCTTAGTCATAATATTTCTTACTGGGCTAGTTGAGCTCACCCTTTCTTTCACTATTCTCTTCAGGAAATGAGAACATAGGAGGGACTAGTCGGGGAACGGAGTGACGGTCCAGAGGATAGCATTAGTAGTCCTCACTATTCTGTGAAATAGTGTGTTAATAATTGTAATGAGGACTCCTTTTGAGTTTGTATAATCTCTAGTAGACAATAATTGTATTCAAACTCACAGTTATGTTTTGTCGTATTGTACATGACAGTTGTATTAGTAAGTTGTATTTGAATTTTGTACCATGTATATGACGACCCAAGATGGGTGATGTATACCTAATTTTGGGGGCGTCACAAAATCATTGTCCACCGTAATTTTCAATCAATTCTATGGATCACCAAGATGGTTGGAAGTGATATTTCATCCACTCAATCAATTTCCAGTTACAGAATTCTATTATTCTGTAACTGATGAACCCAATGTGCCAAATATTGTGTTAATCCCATCTCATATCATCTCCCACTCTACGATCATTGAGCCACATCCAATCGTAGAGTCACCTGCTCAAAACGTAGAGTCACCTTCTCCTACAGCTCAATTACACACATCAACCCCTCCAACAGATGTCCATTCCTCATCAACAAATGAATATTTCAATCTTGATCTTGCTCTCTACAACATTCAAGATCAATACACAAGAGTTTCTCCTCCAAATAATCTGCAACTCCTTGAGCTTATATCTGATCTCCTTACCAAAACGGAGTTGTCAGAAGCAACTAAGAAAGTGACCAAGGACATACAAGAAGATCTTGAAGTTCACTCCGAACTTTTTCACATGAGGCTGACTCATTTGATTGATGCTGCCAATACTCTCCCAAGTAACCTAAGTTCTGTACTGATAAAGAAGCTTAGGGAGATAATAAAAGAGATGATTCAGAGTATCAATGAAAGGGATCAAATCCACTTTCTAGTTGCCAAGAAGCATATGGATGTTGTTTTTATTTTACAAAATACTCAAGAATCCCAAAATCAACTTCTAATGGAAAATCTCACGAGTCTAAAGACCCAAATGAAAGAATTTCAAGCATTCTCCATGGGTCAAATGCAACAAATAGAAAATGTCTTGGCCATTCTGCAAAAGAGAGAAGCTCGAACTGACTCTCTGATCCAGGAAAATCGTGTAGACATTGTTCAATCCCAGACTCAACTAACGAACTCGTGCAAGGCATGACTCGCCTATATGAAGATATTCGAACCCTTGATGCTGACATAAAGGGGGAGAATAAAGGGGAAGGAGGCGACAAAGGAAAAGGCAAAGGAGGCAAAGGTAAAATTGCTCACTTCTCCCACAAGTTCTCCTGCAAGACAGTCTCTTAATCAGACTCCAGACCTGAACAGCAGCAAATTCTCATGGCACAACCACTAAGGAGTCAAATGCCTTCTCC
Organism: Panax japonicus; assembly: GCA_020205505.1. Classification (NCBI taxonomy): domain Eukaryota; kingdom Viridiplantae; phylum Streptophyta; class Magnoliopsida; order Apiales; family Araliaceae; genus Panax; species Panax japonicus. The sequence continues at coordinate 13,594,441 of CM035113.1, forward strand.
AAGCTCACAAGAAGTGACCACCACTGGTCTAAGAATGCCTATTGGAGATCCTGCATTCATGAATAGACATGATCATTCGCCAAGGCTAAGTCGTAGCGTGGAGAGATGAAGTCAGTAGGAGAAGAATAATTCAAGGAGCTGGGACCACCAGAGTTTAAGGGAAAGCCAAAACCACTTATGGCGGAAGCATGGATAAAGCAGATCACCAAGATATTTGATGTCTTGGGATGCTCCGAGGAGCAAAAGGTTCCCTTTGCCGCTTTTATGTTGCGTGGAGAGGCAGATTACTTGTGGGAATCGGTAAAATGTACTCAACCTGCCGTACTGAAGATGTCTTGGGAGAAGTTCCAAGAGCTGTTCAACGATAAATACTTTCCCGAAAGTATTCGTCACATGAAGGAGGTGGAGTTTATCAAGTTGGAACAAAACAATATGACTGTGTCGCAATACGAGGCTAAATTTGTGGAGTTATCCCAGTTTGCGTCCCACTTGGTGGATAATGAAGAGAGAATGACACGGATGTTTTTTTGAGGTTTGAAGCCGGAGGAGATACGTCAACATTTTATTTCTCATAAACTATGTTTATATTCAAATGTTGTAAATAGGGCTCAGTTAGTGGAGCGCGATAATGAGTCAACGCAACTAAAAGAAAGCAGTCGGCAAAATGATAATACAAGCGAGAGCAGTCATCGAAGCGGTGACAACAAGCGTGGAGGGAAACAACAGGACAGAAATGGTAACCACTTCAGTGGTAATCAGGGCAAAAACAATAAGAATGGACATTTCAAGAAGAGGAGATTCAACAATGATGGAAAGTCGTCAACACCAGCACCTGTCGTTAAGGAAGGAGAACAACCACCTATCATATGTTTCAAATGCGGAGGGAAAGGGCACATTAGTCCAAACTGCGCGATGCTGTCCAAAGCATGTTATAATTATGGAAGAGAAGGTCACTTAGCCCGATTTTTTCGTTCACCAAAGACAAATTCAGCTAGGATGGAGGCACCAAAGGCCATCCCATAAAAGTTAAAATCGGTAGTGCAAGGGAGAGCGTTTGTTGTGACCTCCCAGAAAGAAAGGAACCCGAATGAGGTCATCACGGGTAAGCTTATCATTAACTCTAACGAAATTTATACTTTATTTGATATTAGTTTTACCCATTCTTTTATTTCACCTACTTACGCTCATCGATTAAATTTGACTCCGAAGAAATTAGACTTTGACTTATCTGTGAAAACTCCGTTGGGAGAAACCTTCATTACATCCACTGTTTATAAGTCTTGTTTGGTTCAAATCGGTACCCTCGCATTACCTGTAGATCTTATTTCATTGAAAATACTTGCATTTGGCGTGATTTTAGGGATTGATTGGTTAACTACTCATCATGCAAAAATTGATTATTTCCGTAAGGTTGTTAGCTTTCATATTCCTAATCAATCTATTATGCGAATTCAAGCCACCAAACAATTAAAATCAATCACGGTCATCTCAAGCCATAAAGCTATTCGTTTATTGAAAAACGGATGTCAAGCTTTCTTAACTCATGTCACAGATTTAAAAAAAATACGTCAGTTTAGAACGAAATTTCTATTGTTAATAAATTTCCTGACGTATTCTCCGAAAAACTTCTTGGCCTACCCCCTGAACGTGAAATTGAATTTTGTATCGACCTTGAACCCGGTACAAAACCCATTTCCAAAGCCCCCATATCGAATGGCTCCTATTGAACTTCAGGAGTTAAAGACCCAACTGCAGAAATTGTTAGACATTGGCTTCATTCGTCCTAGTACTTCTCCTTGGGGTGCTCCTGTTCTATTCGTGAAGAAGAAAGATGGGAGTATGCGACTTTGTATTGATTATCGGGAGTTGAATCATGTCATCATCAAAAATAGGTATCCTTTGCCACGTATTGATGACCTGTTTGACCAGTTGCATGGAGCCAAATTCTTTTCAAAGATTGATCTTTGTTCCGGATATCATCAATTGAATATTAGAACCGTTGACATTCCAAAGACGGCTTTTAGAACTCGGTACGAGAATTATGAATTCCTAGTCATGTCATTTGGATTGACTAATGCTCCTGCTGCCTTCATGGATATAATGAACCGAGTATTCAAGGAATATTTGGATCACTTTGTGATCATCTTTATTGATGACATCCTTATTTATTCCAAAAGCTGTGAAGATCATTAGCAACACTTGAGGCTGACACTCCAAAAGCTTCATAAATACAAGCTTTATGCCAAGTTAAAGAAATGTAAATTCTGGCTTGAGGAAGTAGCATTCCTTGGGCACGTAGTATCAAGTCATGGAATATCTGTTGACCCAGCAAAGATTGAAGCAATTCAAAGCTGGGAGCAACCTTAATCAGTGACCAAAGTACGTAGCTTTCTCGATTTAGCTGGTTATTATCGGAGATTCGTGGAAGGATTTTCTCGAATCGCTACTCCATTGAATCAGCTGACTCGGAAAGATACAAAGTTCGGTTGGAGCGAAGAATGTGAGAAGAGTTTTCATGAACTCAAGAGGGGACTCATTTCGGCACCTGTTCTGACAATACCATCTGGCTCGGAGGGATTTGTCATCTACAGTGATGCTTCGGGCAAAGGGTTGGGATGTGTTCTCATGCAACATAAAAAAGTCATAGCCTATGTCTCAAGACAACTCAAAGAATATGAGAGGAATTATCCTACTCATGATCTAGAGTTGGCAGCTGTTGTCTTCGCACTAAAGATTTGGAGGCATTACTTGTATGGGGAGAAGGTAGAGATCTTTACGGATCATAAAAGCCTCAAATATTATTTTATTCAAAAGGAACTCAACATGCGACAACGGTGTTGGCTTGAACTGTTGAAATATTATGATCATACCATCCAATACCATCCTGGAAAAGCGAACGTGGTAGCTGACGTATTGAGTAGAAGATCATATGTAAGTACGAGTGCGATATTGTCAACTCAAAGGCCCATTTTTTGTGACTTGCAAAGGATGGAGATAGAGTTAAAGACTCCAGGTACCCATGTGATGATGGCGAATATACGAGTCAAACCAACTTTAATTGATAAAGTTAAAGCTGCTCAAGTTACAGACCTGGAGCTGTTGCGTATAAGGAAGAAAGTGCAAGAAGGTGCTATGCCGGAAGCAAGAATCGATGAAGAAGGAATACTTTGAGTCAACTCCAGACTTTGTGTTCCTAACGACCCTGATTTAAAGTATAAAATCATGATGGAGGCGCACAACACACCGTTTATAATCCATCCTGGGAGTACGAAAATGTATCATGATATTCGTCATACATTTTGGTGGTGCAATATAAAGAGATAGATAGCGTTGTTTATCTCAAGGTGTCTAACTTGTCAACGAGTTAAAGCGGAGCATCAAGTACCAAAAGGTCCATTGCAACCACTTGAAATTCCAGAATGGAAGTGGGAGCACATTACCATGGATTTCGTTACCGGTCTTCCTAAGGTTTCTCAAGGCATAGATGCGATTTGGGTCATTGTTGATAGATTGACCAAGTTTGCTCATTTCTTACCGATACGAGAAACTTATACACTTGAAAGTCTTGCTCGTATGTACATAAATGAGATTGTAAGACTGTATGGTATGCCGGTATCCATAGTTTCTGATCGAGACCCAAGATTCACTTCACGATTTTAGGTTAGTTTGCAAAAAGCTATGGGCACAGACTTACGATTTAGCTCGGCATATCATCCTCAGACGAACGGACAGTCGAAGAGGACTATTCAAACCTTGAAGATCTATTAAGACTCTGTGTCCTTGATTTTAAGGGAAGTTGAGACAAGTTCTTACCATTGGTGGAGTTTTCCTACAATAATAGTTATCAAGCAAGTATTGGCATGGCTCCATTCAAAGCATTGTATGGAAGAAAGTGTCGTTCTCCAGTATGTTGGGATGAGGTGGGTGAAGCAACGTTGTTGGAACAGGAGTTGATACGTATGACTACGGAAAAGATTCAAACAATCCGACAATGTATAAAAACCTCACAAGATCGACAAAAGAGTTATATTGATCTTCATCGAAAGGACGTGGAATTAGATATAGGAGATCATGTGTTGTTGCGTGTTGCTCCATGGAAAGGAGTTACGAGATTTGGAAAAAGAGAAAAACTCAATCCTCGATTCATCGGCCCATTTTTAATCCTCGATCGAGTAGGAACTGTGGCCTATAGACTCGCTTTACCACCAAGTATGTCTCGTGTTCATAACATTTTTCACATATCCATGTTATGTAAATATGTGAAAGACCCGAACCATATAATTGAGTTAGAACCGAACGAAATAGCGGAAGATTTGACGTATAAAGAGGTTCCTGTTCAAATCTTTGATAAGAAGGAACATATTCTACGCTCCAAGGTTATACCTCAAGTCAAAGTTTTATGGAGAAACCACGATGTTGAGGAAATGACTTGGGAGTTAGAATCTGAAATAAAATCAAGGTATCCTTACCTCTTCAATATACCAGGTACGTACCCTAATTTCGAAGGCGAAATTTCATAAGAAGGGGAGGTTGTAAGACCCCAACTTTTATAAATAAAGATGAATTTTCTATAAATATTATTTTTGAATATTATAGAGTAAATTTGATATAATGTTATAGTTGTGGGTAATATTTATAAATTTTGCAAAGTAAGCAAGTTGTTATAAAATATTCGTTTGGTCGAGGAATATTCTTTTTATCGGGGAATATTCGTACGACGGCACAATCATTGGTGGAACCCATAACGGAATTATTTTCGGATTGAGAAAACGACAAAAATACTTTATGAAAATAACGGCGGAGGTGTTACCGTTAAAACTGTTGAACTACCCGGTAGTAAAAGTACAGTAATGTGCGTGGTTGGATAGTAGCACACGGTAATTATTATTGATGCTTACATGAGAAGTCACTCATCTATATTCAATTATTGCTACAGTAATTGCTACATCATATCTCTTATATTATTGATTCAATTATTGTCACAGTATCATCTGTATAATATGTTATATTATTAAATCAATAATTGAGACGACGAGTTATAAATGATTAATAATTGTCGAAAGATTAAATATGTGTTGATTAAAAATAAAATGATTTGTGGTAATATTTATTCAATCCTTGATGTATATAAAGAGTCTATTATGAGACATTTGTGGTAAGTTTAGTTATTTTATAGGGGGCCCATATGTCATCATCTAAGAGTCTCTTCGTCGATAGTAATTATCTTCGTCAATAGTAATTACCTTCGTCAATAGCAATTACCTTTGTCAATAATAATTACCTTTATCAATAGTAATTACCTTCGTCAATAGTAACTACATTTACTAGACGTCAAACCACTTGTTGTTTCATATTATAGGCGTCGAACCAATTGTCGTTTCACATTACAGGCGTCAAACCACTTTTCTTTTCGCATCACCAGTCGTCAAGCCACTTGCCTTTTCACATTTCAAGTGTTAAACTAGAAATCTTCTATAAATAGAGGCCTAGTGCTTCATTATTTTTCACGAATTCATTCAAGCTATAGAGAGAGAAAGTATAAAGAGAATAAGAGAGAAAGAAGAAAAGTATTCTGTTACTACACTACTGCAGTATTCAATCTACTACTAATGTAGGGGGTGTTATTCTTTCTTATTCATGAAGAGAACTATTGTTATTTCATTGCTTATTATTCTGTTGGAATAACCTGTATACGCGGTTTACCCTATACTTGCAGACATTCTTCTATTATTCTGTAGGAACATCCTGTCTGTGTGTTTTACACCGGACCTGGTTCTGTCTTTATTATTATTCTGTTGGAACATCCTGTATGTGTGTTTTACACCGGACCTGGTTCCGTCTTTAATATTATTCTGTTGAAACATCCTATCTATGTGTTTTACACCGGACCTGGATCCGTCTTTATTATTCTTTTGAAACATCATGTCGGTGCAAATTTTGCCTGAAGTAGTTTCGTTATTATTATTCTGTTGGAATAACCTGTTTATGCGAAGTACTGCATGCATAATGATTGCTTTTGTTATTCCATTCTTTATTATACTCAATTGGTTAAAGTTTTGATTTCTATACTCCATGAAATTAGTAGAATATCATTGATATTTGCGCTTCATCCAGTATCTTTTCATGGAAATATTCTTCTGATCATTCTTGAATTTTACTCTACAAAGAAGTATCATGTTTACAATTTGGACATTATTAGTTCCTGGATAAATTAATTCTTGAACTTGTTTTATTTAATTCTTATATCATTGTCATCATCATCATGTTTATATTATTTTGAAAGTCATCCGTGGCATGTAGTGCATAGATGGACTTGGTATGATTATGACCAGAGATTATTCGGTGTAATCATGGCCGTAATGTTACAAATGATGTGGTAAAAGTTATCATTGGCCCGTAATACATTGATGGACCGTTGTTGGCATGACCATGACCATTAATGAATACACAAATGTCCTTGGCTATAGTGCATGGATAATTTGTGGTCGTGATACTAAAGAATATCCTTGGCCGTAGTGCAGGGGTGATTCGATGATGTGGATTATTTATTAAGCTGAGTCCCAACGATAAACGTCATGAAAAACCTTTTAAATCATAAAAGATAGTAGATTTTATTTTCTACTTGACTCTTTTAATGGATTGCTTGTTCCACTACAGTTAAACTTGATGTTGTTATATTTTATCAGTTTAACATTGTTGAAGGCTAACGATAATTTATTCTGCATTATCTTAGTCATAATATTTCTTATTGGGCTAGTTGAGCTCACCCTTTCTTTCACTATTCTCTTCAGGAAATGAGAACATAGGAGGGACTAGTCGGGGAACGGAGTGACGGTCCAGAGGATAGCATTAGTAGTCCTCACTATTCTGTGAAATAGTGTGTTAATAATTGTAATGAGGACTCCTTTTGAGTTTTTATAATCTCTAGTAGACAATAATTGTATTCAAACTCACAGTTATGTTTTGTCCTATTGTACATGACAGTTGTATTAGTAAGTTTTATTTGAATTTTGTACCATGTATCTGACGACCCAAGATGGGTGATGTATACCTAATTTTGGGGGCGTCACAAAATCACTGTCCACCGTCATTTTCAATCAATTCTATGGATCACCAAGATGGTTGGAAGTGATACTTCATCCACTCAATCAATTTCCAGTTACAGAATTCTATTATTCTATAACTGATGAACCCAATGTGCCAAATGTTGTGTTAATCCCATCTCATATCATCTCCCACTCTACGATCATTGAGCCACATCCAATCGTAGAGTCACCTGCTCAAAACGTAGAGTCACCTTCTCCTACAGCTCAATTACACACACCAACCCCTCCAACAGATGTCCATTCCTCATCAACAAATGAATATTTCAATCTTGATCTTGCTCTCTACAACATTCAAGATCAATACACAAGAGTCTCTCCTCCAAATAATATGCAACTCCTTGAGCTTATATCTGATCTCCTTACCAAAACGGAGTTGTCAGAAGCAACTAAGAAAGTGACCAAGGACATACAAGAAGATCTTGAAGTTCACTCAGAACTTGTTCACATGAGGCTGACTCATTTGATTGATGCTGCCAATACTCTCCCAATTAACCTAAGTTCTGTACTGATAAAGAAGCTTAGGGAGATAATAAAAGAGATGATTCAGAGTATCAATGAAAGGGATCAAATCCACTTTCTAGTTGCCAAGAAGCACATGGATGTTGTTCTTATTTTACAAAATACTCAAGAATCCCAAAATCAACTTCTGATGGAAAATCTCACGAGTCTAAAGACCCAAATGAAAGAATTTCAAGCATTCTCCATGGGTCAAATGCAACAAATAGAAAATGTCTTGGCCATTCTGCAAAAGAGAGAAGCTCAAACTGACTCTCTGATCCAGGAAAATAGTGTAGACATTGTTCAATCCCAGACTCAACTAACGAACTCGTACAAGGCATAACTCACCTATATGAAGATATTCGAACCCTTGATGCTGACATAAAGGGGTAGAATAAAGGGGAAGGAGGCGACAAAGGAAAAGGAAAAGGAGGCAAAGGTAAAATTGCTCACTTCTCAAGAAGTTCTCCTGCAAGACAGTCTCTTAATCAGACTCCAGACCTAAACAACAGGAAATTCTCATGGCACAACCACTAAGGAGTCAAATGCCTTCTCCAAGCTCACAAGAAGTGACCACCACTGGTCTAAGAATGCCAAATTGAGATCCTGCATTCATGAATAGACACGATCATTCTCCAAGGCTAAGTCGTAGCATGGAGAGATGAAGTCAGTAGGAGAAGAATAGTTCAAGGAGATGGGACCACCGGAGTTTAAGGGAGAGCCAAAACCACTTATGGCAAAAGCATGGATAAAGCAGATCACCGAGATATTTGATGTCTTGGGATGCTCCGAGGAGCAAAAGGTTCCCTTTGCCGCCTTTATGTTGCGCGGAGAGGCAGATTACTTGTGGGAATTGGTCAAATATACTCAACCTGCCGTACTGAAGATGTCTTGGGAGAAGTTCCAAGAGCTGTTCAACGAAAAATACTTTTCCGAAAGTATTCGTCACATGAAGGAGGTGGAGTTTATCAAGTTGGAACAAAATAATATGACCGTGTCGCAATACGAGGCTAAATTTGCGGAGTTATCTCTGTTTGTGTCCTACTTGGTGGATAATGAATAGAGAATGACATGGATGTTTTTAAGAGGTTTGAAGCCGGAGATACGTCAACATCTTATTTCTCATAAACTGTGTTTATATTCAGATGTTGTAAATAGGGCTCAGTTAGTGGAGCGCGATAATGAGTTAACGCAACTAAAAGAGAGCAGCCGACAAAATGATAATACCAGCGAGAGCAGTCATCGAAGCGGTGACAACAAGCGTGGAGGGAATCAACATGCCAAAAATGGTAACCACTTCGGTGGTAATCAATGCCAAAATAATAAAAATGGATATTTCAAGAAGAGGAGATTCAACAATGATGGAAAGACGTCAGCACCAGCACCTGTCGTTAAGGAAGGAGAACGATCACCTATCATATGTTTCAAATGCGGAGGGGAGGGGCACATCAATCCAAACTGCGCGATGTCGTCCAAAGCATGTTATAATTGTGGAAGAGAAGGTCACTTAGCCTGATTTTTTCGTTCACCGAAGACAAATTCAGCTAGGATGGAAGCACCAAAGGCCGTCCCAGAAAAGTTAAAATCGGTAGTGCAAGGGAGAGCGTTTGTTGTGACCTCCCAGAAAGCAAGGAACCCAAATGAGGTCATCACGGGTAAGCTAATCATAATCTCTAATGAAATCTATACTTTATTTGATACCAGTTCTACCCATTCTTTTATTTCTCCTACTTGCGCTCATCGATTAAATTTGACTCCGGAGAAATTAGACTTTGACTTATCTGTGGAAACTCCGTTGGGAGAAACCTTCATTACATCCACTGTTTATAAGTCTTGTTTGGTTCAAATCGGTACCCTCACATTACCTGTAGATCTTATTTCATTGAAAATACTTGTATTTGACGTGATTCTAGGGATTGATTGGTTAACTACTCATCATGCAAAAATTGAGTGTTTCCGTAAGGTTGTTAGCTTTTATAATCCTAATCAACCTATTATGCGAATTCAAGCGACCAAACCATTAAAATCAATCACGGTCATCTCAAGCCATAAAGCTATTCGTTTATTAAAAAATGGATGTCAAACTTTCTTAGCTCGTGTCACAAATTTAAACAAAAATACGTCAGTTTTGAACGATATTTCTATTGTTAATAAATTTTCTGACGTATTCCCCGAAGAACTTCCTGGCCTATCCCCTGAGCGTTAAATTGAATTTTGTATCGACCTTGAACCCGGTACAAAACCCATTTCCAAAGCCCCATATCGAATGGCTCCTATTGAACTTCAGGAGTTAAAGACCCAACTGTAGGAATTGTTAGACATTGGCTTTATTCGTCCTAGTACTTCTCATTGGGGTGCTCCTGTTCTATTCGTGAAGAAGAAAGATGGGAGTATGCGACTTTGTATTGATTACCGGGAGTTGAATCATGTCTTCGTCAAAAATAGGTATCCATTGCCACGTATTGATGACCTATTTGACCAGTTGCAAGGAGCCAAATTCTTTTCAAAGATTGATCTTCATTCCGGATATCATCAATTGAAGATTATAACCGATGACATTCCAAAGACGGCTTTCAGAACTCGATACGGGCATTATGAATTCCTAGTCATGTCCTTTGGATTGACTAATGCTCCTGTTGCCTTCATGGATATGATGAACCGAGTATTCAAGGAATATTTGGATCACTTTGTGGTCGTCTTTATTGATGACGTCCGTATTTATTCCAAAAGCCGTGAAGATCATGAGCAACACTTGAGGCTGACACTCCAAAAGCTTCGTGAATACAAGCTTTATGCCAAGTTGAAGAAATGCGAATTCTAGCTTGAGGAAGTAGCATTCCTTGGGCACGTAGTATCAAGTCATGGAATATCTGTTGACCCAGCAAAGATTGAAGCAATTCAAAGCTGGGAGCAACCTAAATCAGTGACCGAAGTACGTATCTTTCTTGGTTTAGCTGGTTATTATCGGAGATTCGTGGAAGGATTTTCTCGAATCGCTACTCCATTGACTCATCTGACTCAGAAAGATACAAAGTTCGGTTAGAGCGAAGAATGTGAGAAGAGTTTTCAAGAACTTAAGAGGAGACTCATTTCGACACCTGTTCTGACAATACCATCTGGCTCGGAGGGATTTGTCATCTACAATGATGCTTCTTGCAAAGGGTTGGGATGTGTTCTCATGCAACATAGAAAAGTCATAGCCTATGCCTCAAGACAACTCAAAGAATATGAGAGGAATTATCCTACTCATGATCTAGAGTTAGCAGCTGTTGTCTTCTCACTAAAGATTTGGAGGCATTACTTGTATAGGTAGAAGGTGGGGATCTTTACGGATCATAAAAGCCTCAAATATTTCTTTACTCAAAAGGAACTCAACATGCGACAACGACGTTGGCTTGAACTGTTTAAAGATTATGATCATACCATCCAATACCATCCTAGAAAAACGAACGTGGTAGCTGACGCATTGAGTAGAAGATCATATGCAAGTACGAGTGCGATATTGTCAACGCAAAGGCCCATTTTGTGTGACTTGCAAAGGATGGAGATAGAGTTAAAGAATCCAGGGACCCATGTAATGATGGCAAATATACGAGTAGAACCGACTTTAATTGATAAAGTTAAAGCTACTCAAGTTACAGACCTGGAGCTGATGCGTATGAGGAAGAAAGTGCAAAAAGGTGCTATGCCGGAAGCAAGAATCGATGAAGAAGGGATACTTTGAGTCAACTCCAGACTTTGTGTTCCTAACGACCCTGATTTAAAGTATAAAATCATGATGGAGGCGCACAACACACCGTTTTTAATCCATCCTGGGAGTACGAAAATGTATCATGATATTCGTCATACATTTTGGTGGAGCAATATAAAGAGAGAGATAGCGTTGTTTATCTCAAGGTGTCTAACTTTTCAACGAGTTAAAGCTGAGCATCAAGTACCAAAAGGTCCATTGCAACCACTTGAAATTCTAGAATGGAAGTGGGAGCACATTACCATGGATTTTGTTACCGGTCTTCCTAATGTTTCTCAAGGCATAGATGAGATTTGGGTCATTGTTGATAGATTGACCAAGTCTGCTCATTTTTTACCGATACGTGAAACTTATACACTTGAAAGTCTTACTCGTATGTACATAAACGAGATTGTAAGACTGCATAGTATGCCGTTATCCATAGTTTCTGATCGAGACCCAAGATTTACTTCACGATTTTAGGTTAGTTTGTAAAAAGCTATAGGCACAGACTTACGATTTAGCTCGGCATATCATCCTCAGATGAACGGACAGTCGAAGAGGACTATTCAAACTCTTTAAGATCTATTAAGACTCTGTGTCCTTGATTTTAAGAAAAGTTGGGACAAGTTCTTACCATTGGTGGAGTTTTCCTACAATAATAGTTATCAAGCAAGTATTGTCATGGCTCCAATAGAAGCATTGTATGGAAGAAAGTGTCGTTCTCCAGTATGTTGGGATGAGGTGGGTGAAGCAACGTTGTTGGAACTAGAGTTCATACGTATGACTACGGAAAAGATTCAAACAATCCGACAATGTATAAAAACCTCACAAGATCGACAAAAGAGTTATACTGATCTTCATCGAAAGGACGTGGAATTAGATATAGGAGATCATGTGTTGTTGCGTGATGCTCCATGGAAAGGAGTTACGAGATTTGGAAAGAGAGAAAAACTCAATCCTCGATTCATCGGCCCATTTTTAATCCTCGATCGAGTAGGAACTGTGGCCTATAGACTCGCTTTACCGCCAAGTATGTCTCGTGTTCATAACATTTTTCACATATCCATGTTATGTAAATATGTGAAAGACCCGAACCATATTATTGAGTTAGAACTGGATGAAATAGCGGAAGATTTGACGTATGAAGAGGTTCCTGTTCAAATCTTGGATAAGAAGGAACATATTCTACGCTCCAAGGTTATACCTCAAGTCAAAGTTTTATGGAGAAACCACGATGTTGAGGAAATGACTTGGGAGTTAGAATCTGAAATGAAATCAAGGTATCCTTACCTCTTCAACATACCAGGTACGTACCCTAATTTTGAAGCAAAATTAGATAAGAAGGGGTGATTGTAAGACCCCAACTTTTATAAATACAGATGAATTTTTTATAAATATTATTTTCGAATATTATAGAGTAAATTTGATATAATGTTATAGTTGTGGGTAATATTTATAAATTTTGCAAAGTAAGCAAGTTGTTATAAAATATTCGTTTGGTCGGGGAATATTCTTTTTGTCGGAGAATATTCGTACGACGGCACAATCATTGGTGGAGCCCATAACGGAATTATTTTCGGATTGAGAAAACGACAAAAATACTTTATGAAAATAACGGCGGAGGTGTTACCGTTAAAACTGTTGAACTACCCGGTAGTAAAAGTACAGTAATGCGCGTGGTTGCATAGTAGCACACGGTAATGATTATTGATGCTTACATGAGAAGTTACTCATCTATACTCAATTATTGCTACAGTAATTACTGCATTATATCTTTTATTTTATTGATTTAATTATTGTAACAGTATCATCTGTATAATATGTTATATTATTAAATCAATAATTGAGACGACAAGTTATAAATGATTAATAATTGTTGAAAGATTAAATATGTGTTGATTAAAAATAAAATAATTTGTGGTAATATTTATTCAATCATTGATGTATATAAAGAGTCTATTATGAGACGTTTGTGGTAAGTTTGGTTATTTTATGGGGGCCCATATGTCATCATCTAAGAGTCTCTTCGTCAATAGTAATTATCTTCGTCAATAGTAATTACCTTCGTCAATAATAATTTCATTCGTCAATAGTAATTACCTTCGTCAATAGTAATTACCTTCATCAATAGTAATTACCTTCATCAATAGTAACTACCTTTACCAGACATTAAACCACTTGTCGTTTCATATTACAGGCGTCGAACCAATTGTCGTTTCATATTACAGGCGTCAAACCACTTTTCTTTTCGCATCACTAGTCGTCAAGCCACTTGCTTTTTCACATTTCAAGTGCTAAGCTATAAATCTTCTATAAATAGATGCCTAGTGCTTCATTATTTTTCACGAATTCATTCAAGCTATAGAGATAGAAAGTATAGAGAGGATAAGAGAGAAAGAAGAAGAGTATTCTGTTACTACACTACTGCAGTATTCAATCTACTACTAATGTAAGGGGTGTTATTCTTTCTTATTCATGAAGAGAACTTTTGTTATTCCATTGCTTATTATTCTATTGGAATAACCTGTATACACGGTTTACCCTATACTTGGTGACATTCTTCTATTATACTGTAGGAACATCTTGTCTGTGTAATTTACACCGGACCTGGTTCCGTCTTTATTATTATTCTGTTGGAACATCCTGTCTGTGTGTTTTACACCGGACCTGATTCCGTCTTTATTATTATGTTGGAACATCCTGTTGGTGCAAATTTTGCCTGACCTGGTTCCGTTATTATTATTATGTTGGAATAACCTGTCTATACGAAGTACCGCAGGCATGGTGATTTCTTCTGTTATTCCATTCTTTATTATACTCAGTTGGTTAAAGTTTTGACTTCTATAGTCCATGAAATTAGTAGAATATCCTTGATATTTGCGCTTCATCCAGTATCTTTTCATGGAAATATTCTTCTGATCATTCTTAAATGTTACCCTACAAAGCAGTATCATGTTGACAATTTGGACAGTATTAGTTCCTGGATAAATTAATTCTTGAACTTGTTTTATTGAATTCTTATATCATTTTCATCATCCTCATGTTTATATTATGTTGAAAGTCATCTGTGGCCTGTAGTGCATAGATGGACTTGGTATGATTATGACCAGGGATTATTCGGTGTAATCATGACCGTAATGTTACAAATGATGTCGTAAAAGTTATCATTGGCCCGTAGTGTATTGATGGACCGTTGTTGGCATGATCATGACCATTAATGAATACACGAATGTCCTAGGCTGTAGTGCATAGATAATTTGTGTTCGTGACACAAAAAAATATCCTTGGCCGTAGTGCAGGGGTGATTCGATGATGTGGATTATTTATTAAGCTGAGTCTCAGCGATAAAAGTCATGAAAAATCTTTAAAATCATAAAAGATAATAGATTTTATTTTCTACTTGACTCTTTTAATGGATTACTTGTTCCGCTGCAGTTAAACTTGATGTTGTTATATTTTATCAGTTTAACATTGTTGAAGGCTAACGATAATTTATTCTACATTATCTTAGTCATAATATTTCTTACTGGGCTAGTTGAGCTCACCATTTCTTTCACTGTTCTCTTCAGGAAATGAGAACATAACAGGGACTAGTCGGGGAACAGAGTGACGATCCAGAGGATAGCATTAGTAGTCCTCACTATTCTGTGAAATAGTATGTTAATAATTTTAATGAGGACTCCTTTTGAGTTTGTATAATCTCTAGTAGACAATAATTGTATTCAAACTCACAGTTATGTTTTGTCGTATTGTACACGACAGTTGTATTAGTAAGTTGTATTTGAATTTTGTACCATGTATCTGACGACCCAAGATGAGTGATGTATACCCAATTTTGGGGGCATCACAAAATCACTGTCAACCGTCATTTTCAATCAATTCTATGGATCACCAAGATGGTTGTAAGTGATACTTCATCCACTCAACCAATTTCCAGTTGCAGAATTCTATTAATCTGTAACTGATGAACCCAATGTGCCAAATGTTGTGTTAATCCCATCTCATATCATCTCCCACTCTACGATCATTGAGCCACATCCAATCGTAGAGTCACCTGCTCAAAACGTAGAGTCACCTTCTCCAACAGCTCAATTACACACACCAACCCCTCCAACAGATGTCCATTCCTCATCAACAAATGAATATTTCAATCTTGATCTTGTTATCTACAACATGCAAGATCAATACACAAGAGTCTCTCCTCCAAATAATCTGCAACTCCTTGAGCTTATATCTGATCTCCTTACCAAAACGGAGTTGTCAGAAGCAACTAAGAAAGTGACCAAGGACATATAAGAAGATCTTGAAGTTCACTCCGAACTTGTTCACATGAGGCTGACTCATTTGATTGATGCTGCCAATACTCTCCCAAGTAACCTAAGTTCTGTACTGATAAAGAAGCTTAGGGAGATAATAAAAGAGATGATTTAGAGTATCAATGAAACGGATCAAATCCACTTTCTAGTTGCCAAGAAGCACATGGATGTTGTTCCTATTTTACAAAATACTCAAGAATCCCAAAATCACTTCTGATGGAAAATCTCACGAGTCTAAAGATCCAAATGAAAGAATTTCAAGCATTCTACATGAGTCAAATGCAACAAATAGAAAATGTCTTGGCCATTCTGCAAAAGAGAGAAGCTCGAACTGACTCTCTGATCCAGGAAAATCGTGTAGACATTGTTCAATCACAGACTCAACTAACGAACTCGTGCAAGGCATGACTCGCCTATATGAAGATATTCGAACCCTTGATGCTGACATAAAGGGGGAGAATAAAGGGGAAGGAGGAGACAAAGGAAAAGGCAAAGGAGGCAAAGGTAAAATTTCTCACTTCTCAAAAAGTTCTCCCACAAGTTCTCCTGCAAGACAGTCTCTTCATCAGACTCCAGACCTGAACAGCAGCAAATTCTCATGGCACAACCACTAAGGAGTCAAAGGCCTTCTCCAAGCTAACAAGAAGTGACCACCACTGGTCTAAGAATGCCAATTGTAGATCCTGCATTCATGAATAAACACGATCATTCGCCAAGGCTGAGTCGAAGTGAGATGGAAGATATAGGGTGGAGAGATGAAGTCAGTAGGAGAAGAATAGCTCAAAAGTATGCAAATCCTCCAAGGAACAAAAGGCAGAAGAAATAGAGATAAGTTTAAACTCATTTTTTATTGATGTAACTAAGCTTAATTGTAATATTTGTCTTTACAAACATCAATAAATTCATGCTTATTCTCTAGAGGTTTCAGCTGCTCACTGAAACACTAAGTCATATTTACTTTCTAGCAACTGCATCTAGAAATTAATAATCATGGTAAAAATCTCCTTGGTTATGTCAACATCAAATAAGGGGAGATTTTTGGGAGATTGCATATTTAAAATTTGATCTTGTAAGTAAATATTCATGATTATATGTAAAGTTCTTCAAAGAAATACATGTACAAGGACTTAGTGATAGATCAAACTTGTTAGGTTGATCTGGATTTTAATGTTTATCATTCTGTAAATAAATGTATAGAAGAAAAGATCAAAGTTATTAGTTTGATCTATATCTTGAGATGTAATAGATAGGCTTCAACTGAATTATTGTCTATCGAGATGATCAGGAGATTGTAGAAGATAAGGCAGAATCGTTGAGCATCAAGGATCGTAGTGTATCTGCTTTGAAGGGACTCTCTGGAGTCGTAGAGTAGTCCAAACGCTTGCCGAGCCAAATTAGAGGTCATAGTGTGCTCTCAGAAGCGTAGAGTCTGCAAATCAAGCAAGCATTGAACAAAAACAATGGAGAACACTCAACGCTCAACTCTACGATCTGAAAAGAGAAAGCTTGCTCAGCTACTCAGTTCTTTCGAACAAGAACTTAACGGCAACTGAGTAGCACCATTCAAGAACTCATCAACTACTATCAAGTGAAGTAAGAAGTTTCCAAGTTAGAAGGACTTGAAGAGTTCTAAGCGAACTGTGAAGAACCAAGTCTGCTGGACTTGAAGAGTTCAAAAATGAACTAAGAAGTTCCAAGACTGCTGGTCTTGAAGGAATCTGTGAGATTCAAAAAGTGTAAAGATATCCTTAGTGGATTTCCTACTCGAGGAGTAGAAGAGTGGACTAGGAGCTTTAAGTGCTTTGAACCACTTAAAATACTATGTCTTTTATATTATTGCTATAACTATCATAACTGCTATAATTGCTTATCTCTCATTAACTTGTTATATCTTAAAGGGGAAACAAACAACTCACAATTTTGCTATGTTTAAGTCATTATCAAAACTAACAAGTATTTCGAAAAGAATTTTAAAATATCTATTCAACCCCCTTCTAGATAACTATTGTGCCTCTAGGAACTAACATATATTATCTTCAATCTTTATATCTTGATCAACATCTTCCATTCTAATTTTAGCTTCTACTTTATCATAACTACCACTTATTGTTATTACTTTTTCAACTCAAATCATTGATGTTTTGAGCTTTATATCACCAAATTCCTTGGTCAAGATCAACTTTTCTTGTAAATGATTTAGCACCTTCAAAATAAACAATAATCAAGTCAATATTTCTTTAATTTTCTCTTCATAATATTGAAAAAAATAATCAAAAGAAAACTTGATGGGAATTGATAAGGGGACCAAGTTAGATTATAAATTATGAAATTAAATTCGAGAGTATAGAAGTAGTAACTCTAAAATAACACAATGAACATAAATAACAAAGTGACATTATGCACAGTAATAAGTTGAATATTTTAAATTTAATTTTTTTTTCTTCACAACTGTCACAGTAAAAAATTTATTACTCATCTTCATCAGAATGATCTTTGATATGATCATGGGTGAATGTGAGAGGATTTCGGTGCCATATAGCTTTTGCGGTAAGTGATAATAGTGGGAGACAATAGGCGTGGATATCAAAATGGCATTGCACACAATGAAAACTAAGGGCAAAAGAATCATCTAGACACTTCCTACAACTAAAATGTCAGTGGTTGATATCTAAATAAGCAAGAAGGTGTTAGTGAAGTTCAGAAATATAAATCATGGGATACAAAAGGGGAGAAGCACATTGCAAGTCTTCTGATATTAGGAGCCCAACACTGCTCCATTGGCCTTTTAAAGTTCGCAGTTTAATTTTGCGGATTAGGGAAATTTGATTTAAAGTTATAATTCTTCCATTACGTCGTTTTTGTATATTTTTATTATAGATTCATGTTATATTGGCTAATGAGAAACATGAATGGCTAAATAAATGGACTCTAGGAATGGGGTGAAGTGTTTTCTCATAGTATAAAGCATGAGAGACATCATATTGTGGTATATATCCTTACAATTGTTTAACCATACATGTTTCTCCTCAGCCCAGATAACATGAATCGGTAAGAACAATAATATGCAATAAGAAATGAAAATTTAATAACTTTAAATCAAACTCTTCTAGTTCCAGATCGCTACTGCCACAAAATGAGATGAGATCCAAAAGAATTAAACTGCGGATTAACGATGGGGTATTTTGGACATCATCCAATCCGTAGTATTAGACTGCGAAATCCTCATATTAAACTGCGAATTGGAGATCCTCCTTACCATTCGATAAGCAAAAAGACGACTGAGATCTGTTGTAAATGTAACAGCCCCGAATCCAGGTCCCAAATCACCTCGGATCCGGTATACTATTTCTTTCACTAATTGCGGAATATATAAACATAAATTGTTTATACATTACATTACACACTATTCCCCAAGGTCGAGTAACCTTAACTTAATACACCATTCATAAACTATCTATTACACAACAATATTTATCAAATACGCTATTACAACTAGCTGCACTTTATATCCCAAGCTGAACTTGGCATTATCATTCCTATTGATAATTCATTTGTTTAAAAATCATATCTATTCTCATTTCACAATAAACCTTCTTTATCTATACAATATTTCAAACTGTATATAGCTGCCAATTACACTTGATAAAACTATCAATTATAGATCTATACCATTTCTAAATCAAAAAAATGTATTCATTTTATGCATCGCTCAATCTTCATCATCCGTATAGCAAATAATATTGTCTAACATCATTAACCTGCAAAAAGTTTATGTTTGCAAGATTGAGCTCGACAGCCCAGCAAATTTAACAATCTATCATGTTTCACATTGCACACAATTCTATATGCACTACATTTCCTTTAATATGCATATTTGCATGCAACATATATTCTTTACTAAACATATTCTACATGCATCAATAATTTCTTACAAAACATTAAATCATGCATTATACATTTCTAATTTATCAAGTTACATCATACAACATGTAATCGCATATTGATTGAGTTCCATAACCCAATTAACTTAGTCATATTTTGACTTTTAACAATTCATAAAGCATAATATGTAATTTAACACATAACATATTCCATCCACAAACATAATAGAACTGAAAAACTTACCTGCACCGTTGATTACCGCAACGCAATTTATAACGCTTTTCCCGAAGACCTAATATTAATAATATAGATCTCCAATATTAGAATAATATCATCACAGTATATTACTGTTATATTTATATCCACAGAATAACCTAAACACATTATCACATAACCCTTTCAGTCTTTACAGCACATAGAACTATGTATCAAGTCAAACTATTGCAGTCTGAGTTGAAACCAACACAATTCTATCATACCGACGGTCTAGTCGGACGAATATCGAGTTTAAGTTCAATTAAACTCTGACTTAACAGTTAACAATTATCACAGATAATTTCTAACCAGACAAAACATTGTTCCTATGCTCGTAATAACTTTCGGATAATTATTACCATTTATCAACATTTTTCAATCCTTAAAACCGTATTTAAATGAATTAAATACCACTTAATACCTTAATCATTAATATTTATTTAATATAAAATATTAATAAAAATCATAACATAATATTATAATATAATTATAATATATCAAAGTATTTTTAATACTTTAAAATCATTTTATAAAATTTTCCAACACTTTAATCCATTATCCGATACTTAATATTAATATTAAAATATTACTCCCTCCGTCCCAAATTAACTGCTCAATTTTGACCTTTTTAAGTCAAATTGACTATTTTTAGAATTAATAATTAAGCATATATAAATATATTTCTAAAATTATAAAAATTAGGATTAGTAATAAATTGTATATACTTTCTTTTGGTTATAATCTCTTTACCTATATTTTAGCAAAAATAGTAAAAAAATTAGTTTTAAAAATGGTCAATTTGACTTTAAAAAGTCAAAACTGAGCAGTTAATTTGGGACGGAGGGAGTAATATTTTCATGCCAAAATATAAAAAGTTATAATTTATAACTTAAAATATTTTTATAACACTTAAATCATTTTTATATGATTTATAAAGCATTAATTCCATTTTTCCTTAATTTATTTAATATATCTATTAAATAAACTAATTACCATTAATATTGATTAATTAATGAAATTCATCCCAAAATATTAAAATTCATCAAAAATAACTTAAAATATTTTCTTATACCATAATATTATTTTTCATGATTTTTCATGAATTAAAAACTATTTTTAAATAATTTATTTAATATTTTAATTAAATAAATAAATACCAATTACATTCCAAAAATACCAAATATTTTTGAAATATACTCAAAATAGTTAAAAACTATTTTTCAGACTTTAATATAATTTTTCAGAATTTATTTTATATTTTTAATAATTAAAAACCATTTTTTTTCTAATTTTTAATTCATTTTCGGAAAAATAAAAATAATTTGTAGCTAAAGGTCTATAGCGACACTTGTCTGTCGCCATTGGTGTTCTTGAGTGTTCTTGACAGAGTTCGGGAGGCATGGTTTGACCACGATTTAAATGGTGTTCTGATCGATTTCTGGGTTGGTTAAAAACTTTCAGATTGTAGTACTCATGTAGTACTACAACCTCAAACTCATTTCGTGACCAAACAAAATCATAGCAGTAAGATCTAGGCTCCAGAAATCATTGTCAGAGTTGTTCTTGAGTTTCTGGGCTGCCCAGAAACTCAAGCAGTTCGGAGGTACCTACTTTAATTGCTTTTATTTAGCGTTCTGTGTTTGATTTGTGCAATATCAAGGTTCGGTAATGTAGACTACATGCCAGAGTACAACTTTACTACTTAACATCAGCATAAAAACATCCCATAAGACAGATTCGAGCCGGTCAAACTACATGTCAAGAGCTGTTCTTTACGATTTCTGGGTTTTCCAGATTTCGTCAAGAACAGTTGGTCAATGGTACTTTGACCACAATTTCCTGCCATTCCAGTTACGATCTAGGTGTTGTAAAGGTTTCAGTATGTACACAACATGTCAACCTACAAGGATAAATCAATAACATGGCCAAACAAGCAAACGAAATCAAGATTCATGGCCTTGAAAAACTTGTCAGACCGATCTGGAAATTCTGGGTTACCCAGATTTTCAGTTTCTGTGATCGGTCAACGACCTTTGACTGCTTGTATCTCTCAATCTAAACATGATCTATACCTGATTCAAGTTCTAGATTATAGTTCTTACAACATACTACAAGTATAAACTCTTACAAAACAAAAACAATTAACAAACAATGATTTATGATCCCTGACATATGGTTGTCAGGCCATATTTTTACAACATTTCCAGATTTCATAAATTGCTAGATTCGAGCATCTAGATGATATGGATCCATGATCCATCAACCCAGAACATTAAAAGACATCCTATTACACAACTTTAACCAACAATTAACATTAAACAACATAAGATCAAAGTATTTCAAAATTTAGGGTTTATATACCTTTTATGCTTTAACTCATGAATCTGATTCTTTGATCTGATTCTGGTACACGTGAGGCTTGAATTGAGACTGAATTAACACTAGGATTTCGTTGGTTTGAGAGAGAATAGGAGTTGGTGAGAGCAAAATAAGATTAGCTAAGTTTTTGGACACTTTCTCTCTCCAAATCCTTATATAATCCTTGATTCAATGCATTTGGCTTGCTTGGCTGATAACATAGGCTGAGGTGTTGATTTTAGTCACATGCTAGGCTACATTTAGGTCTAGGGTTGTTCACCAACCCATGATTTGGCCAAGATTTGCAAGCCACTTAATTTAATACACTAAAAAGGCATATTTGACATTTCCTTAAATTTCTAGAATTTGCATTTTGATGAAACCCTTAGGGTTTAGGGTTTGGATAATTTAGGGTTTATGTTTTAACCCTTAACTTTGCAAAAATTTAATTTCTAAAATTTCCGAATTTCGGTTATAAAAATTAACATTTTTAACTTATAATTAGTATTTACTAATTATATTAAAATTCTTTAAACATACTTATATCTTGTTAATTAGGATTAATAATTCCTAATTAACATTGCTAATTTTAGCAATTAAATCCACCACTGAACAGTTAGGGTTCAAAATGGTCATTAAGGTTTTCAACCCATAAATTAGGGTTTACAAAATAATATTCTAAAATAGAAGTTAAATATTCGTAATTAGATTAGGGTTTTCTAATTACTTATAAATTAAAATAATTAGGATTAGGGTTTCCTAATTAGCATTGCTAATTTTAGCAATTAATTCCACAATTTAGCATTAGGGTTTCTGACGGAACAATTAGGGTTCCAAAAATTTGAAAATTAGAGTTTGTTAATTAATTAACATTTACCCTAATTAGTATTTAATTAATAGCACTTAAGCATTAAAATTCTCCGTTATATTCCCAGATTAGGGTTTCACTTTATCAAAATCTAAAATTAGGGTTTTCAGATCTGGTATTAGGGTTGCTAATAATCAACTAGAATTTCCAGTAATTCATTTAGGGTTTTCCCTAATTAATTAAATATATTGGCGTTTAACCTTGTACATAACATTGCATTCCCAATCTAGGGTTTTCAATATCCGATTTAGGATTTCGTACTCCCGGAACTGAAACTAGGGTTTCCAGAACCGATTTTCTAGGGTTTCTTATTAGACGTTAGGGTTTTCTAACTGAACGCTGACGTTATTAATATACGATTAGGGTTTGATACATATATAATTCATGTGGTCAACCCTTGACCCTTAACCACATTCTGAACGCATCATTAACCATAAACACAGAATATATTCTCATAAATCCTTAATCCTGAATAATTCACCTATATCGTTCACAGAATTTTGAAATCCTCAAAATTCCTTCCCAATAACATCAAACGCATACACTTATTTCCTATCTAGGTCTATTATTTGACCTTAAATCAATCATTTAAGATTTTCATAAATTGTCTAAATTCTCGGGTTGTCACAGTAAGGATTACTTTATACAAGCGCTTCTTATGCGGGTGGTCCGTATGCGGACCACCTATAATGACAGACTATACATGTAAGACCCTGAATTTTATGAAATAAAAGTATTTAATTTTTCTATTTGGTAAATGGTTAAATTGATAAAAGTTAAAGTTAAGGGTGATATATGAATTTTTTTTCAAAATACGCAAGTGGTTATAAAGTATTCATTATTATCGGGGAATATTCGTTTGGTCGTGGAATATTCTTTCTGTCGGAGAATATTCGTACGACAGCGCAACCATTTGTGGACCCCATAACAGAATAACTGTCGGATGAAGAAAATGACAAGTTTGAGTTTTTATAAATAACGGCGTAATTGTTATCGTTAACACTGTTGGAATACCCGATGGGTAAAGTAAAGTAATACGCGTTGTTGCACAGTTGCACACGGTATTGCACAGTATTTTTGAATTATTGATTCTTACGTAAGAAGGCACTACTCAATAATGGTTACAGTAATTACTGTTCAATATTTTATTTTATTGATTCAATAATTGTTGCGTTGATATTTTATATTATTATTGTTCAATAATTGTCACTGCACAGTATCTCCATTATCAGATCAATAATTCATATTATTTGAATAATATTATTAGATAGCATTATTGGCAATGTCTAAAAAGTTCTGTCAAGTAGAGGTTTGGTCACCTAATTGCGCGCCAGTAAGAAGAAATCCTTATCGGAAAGCCCCCTCTTTCCTGGGAACTGCCTAGTTGTCATTATTGTGATTCTGTAATATTATTTGTGAATAATTAATTATTGATTTTTATGATAAGGAAATTTTTATTTGACGTGGATATAAATGATGGATTTATTTATGTGGTTATAAATGAAAGAGTTAATATTGAGGTATTTTATCAGTATTTTGTCGGATTGGAGATATTAAAAGATCAAATCGGTGTTATTAAAACTTTATTGTGTGAGTTATAATATTTAATCTGACCGTTGGATCGTTGTAATTTTTGGATATGTTATACATATATAAGTTGAGTATATGTTCACAAATTTTGAATCGTTAAAAATGAGCGTATACTTTGTTATGAATTTTAAGAGGTGACTGATTCGGAAATTAGGTTATAAATGATTTTGGTGGAAAATTCTAGAATTAGTGGGCCCCACTTGTGATTGGTGAAGAAATGTGCTGAATTTTATTTCAAATGTGGTGGGTGGCAATAGTAGCAGGTAAAGCCATCAGGTTGCAGCAATAGTAGCAGGTAAAGCCATCAGGTTGCAGGTCAAGTCTGCTTCGGCGTGCTAACATTTTTCCTATAAATAAGGGCTAAGTTAGAATTGAAAATTACACCATAATTCATAAGTTTTCTCTCTTTTTCTCTCTAGATTATCGAGTGTATTTTGTGAGTATTTAGATACTTGGTGAGTTACTATTCATCAGTGCAAGTTTCCTTCAGCGTTATATCCGATATCCAGTCAGAAGTGCTGCTCTTTTGAGGTAAGGATAGTAAGGGATTTTAAGGGATTGTAAGGGATGTTATTTTTTTCGTAATGATGTTATTTTCTCCAATATCATTATACTGATATGTGTTGAATATCTTTGGCTCGTAGTGCAAAGATGAAATATTGTTGAATATCTTTGGCCCGTAGTACAAAGATGAACTGTTATTGAATATCTTTGGCCTGTAGTGCAAAGATGACCTGTTGTTGAATATCTTTGGCCTGTAGTGCAAAGATGGTCTGTTGATGAATATCTTTGGCCTGTAGTGCAAAGATGAAATTGTTAGTATGATTATAAACAGGAACTGTGATTTGGTGTAACCATGATCTTTGATGTTTCAAGTAAAGATAGGTGATGAAAATTATCTTCGTCCCGGATGAGAAGAGGAATTTAGAACTACAATTATGATTATGAGTTATTCATATGATTGTGGACCAGAATTGTTGATTGATGTTACAGGGATAAAATATTGTTGGTGGATTTTTAACATGGAGAAGATAATAGACTTCATAGTCTATTTGACTCTTCTAATGGATTGCTCGTTCCGCTGCAACTATGGTTGAAATTTTTATCATCTACCATATGTTCTATATCTCTGATTTATTACTGATGAAGGCTATTGATAATTTAATTATCTTTAGTCATGATATTCTTTACTGAGCTAGTTGTGCTCACCCTTTTGCTTCACAATTCCTTTCAGGTAATAAAAGTGTAGCTGGGTCGAGTGGGGGATAACAAGGGAATAAAACGGTGGTCATCATTTAGTAGTTATATTTGGTGAATCAAATAGGGTGAAAGGAACCCAACGTTGGAAGGGTGTTTTGCCACTATCATACAAGATGTCTAAAGACATACAACCTCGTGTCATCAAAAGACAGGATTGTGCACATCCACTTACTGAGTATATCTACGCGCACTACCTATATGATCTTAGTGTTTGTTTGAAGTATAATTCTCACTTAGAGACAGTGGAGATAATGATATGTCAAGAGAAGATTCACCATTGAAAAGAATATGATAGTAATCTTCTCGTTTTTCTTTGGGGTCTATTGGGTCAACCAAGGATAATTATGTAGCCATATGATATCTATCATAACCTGGAAGCATGGCCTCCCATGTACAAAAGTTTCCTTGAGCACTTCCCAAATATTCTAATTTCTAAAATAGTTTTTGACTATACATTTATGTAGGTATCACTGTGAGGTGTTGTCCACTGATGGGACATTTGTCACATTACGATTGGGACATGAGTCATAGTTGGTATATATTTGTATCCGAACTCACACACATGAGTTGTTGTATTTTGCACGATAATTATTGTAATAAAGTTGTAGTTAGTTTTCTGTACCATGTATTTGGCGACTCAGAATGGGTTGGATGGAATGGACCTATTTTGGGGGCGTCACAATACCGTCGCTAAAGTCGTCGTCATAGGGTATAAACCATCGATATAGTATATGGATTATCGCCATAGGCCAGAAGCCGTCATCATAGCCACGTCCAGACCTTATACTACACAGCTGTATATATACATTTTTTTCTATACATCTTAGAACAAAATTGTTGCTTTCATATGTGCATGCATCTTATTTTCTCTATTGCTTTCCAGTATACCAACGAACAATGAAAATATATCCTCTCACTGATATTCATACAGAAAAAGAGAGAAGAAAATTGAAAAAATTACATAAAACAAATAAAGCATTTATTAGAGAAAATAAATTACTTTTTCACTCATAAAGTCACAAATAAATGAAAAAAATTACTCCCTCCACATCCCCAACGGAATGACTCGAGGACAATTTTACATATAAATTAAGGTAGTCAAAAAGTTATTAGATCATATAAATTTTTTTCCTAATTTATCTTTACATATGGACTCCATATTACAATATTATTATGGAGAACATTATTTTCTCATTTGTTTTTAATGGTTCTTTTTCGCATGAAAGTAGGATCCACTGTATGTTAATCTGAAAGAAAATAGTGTGAAAATATCAAAATACATACAAAATATTAATTTTTTATTATTATATAATTCAAATCTATTTTATACATTCATTTGTGATTTGAGTAATTAACTATTTAGTTAAGTAAGTTACTCCATCTGTTCCTTAATATAGGTCGTTTTAAAAGTTGTGTATAAATATTAAGGTAATGATTGTATAGTATTAACTATAATATCAATCTATATTCTCCCTTGTATTGGAATAAGAGATTGTTATTTATTGGACAAAAAATAGTGAGAGAACCAAAATTATATTTAATATTTGGGGTAATATTAAAAACTAAGTAAATAATGCTTACTTGAAATTTTCAAATGACTTATATCAAAGAACAGAAATATTTCTCTAAAACGACTTATATTAATGAACGGACTCCGAGTATAATGTAAAGTCAAATGGAGAGCGGATCCTATGTCCCCAAATTCTATGTCACCCTTGTGTCCTTCCACTTGAATTTTGACACATGTCTTTTTATTTAATTTTAGAATTAATTAGTGTTAAGTAAGAGATTAGGTGTTAAAATTTAAGTGGAGGGACACAAGGAGATA
Organism: Panax japonicus; assembly: GCA_020205505.1. NCBI lineage: Eukaryota > Viridiplantae > Streptophyta > Magnoliopsida > Apiales > Araliaceae > Panax > Panax japonicus. The sequence continues at coordinate 13,622,135 of CM035113.1, forward strand.
AAGGATCTGCTCTCAGTCAAATGCAAATTAATTAATGTAAACATTTAACTAATCGCTTTTAAAGACAATTTCTTTATGAAAATAACAACTTTAAAAATCATAATTATTATAAAATATAAAAACTGTAATATATAGCTTGATAAAAAAACTAAAAAGAAATAATTGAAATTGAATGTATATAAATATATATAAAAATGCTTCCTTATACCCGAAATAGAATTTAAAACTGGTTTAATTGAGAAGGAAAAATGAGTACGTGACACGTGTTCGGGCCAAATTAGAATAGGGGGCCCCACGGACTGTGACACTGAGGTATGAGTACCGTCCGTTATGTGTCCAAGTTAAGGGTGAAACGTCAGCATCTGACAGAATCTTCCCAATTCAACGGCCCTACACAACTTGCTTGATTTTCTTAAGCCGAGAGGAAGGTTTTTAATTTAGACTTTGCTTATTATTACAAAACATAATTTTGTTAGATTATTTTTTATTTTATTTTTTAACTATCAAATTATTATTATACCAAGAAAACAATTATATTTCTGTCCAAATTTCAAATTTTCAGTGAAATAAATTAGAAAAATAGGCTTGAAAATTATAAAACGTTATTGACAAAATTACACATATAGTCTAGTATTTTTTTTATACTTTTTATAAAAAGTTTCTATGATTAATGCATTATATTACAAATAAATGTTTATTTGTTTTTTTTAAAGAATTATGTTTCAACAATTATTCATAAGACAATTATGGGTGTCACAAACCCTCTCTAAATAAACTGTATATAATTAAGTTAACATAATTAAAATTATTAGTTTTTGTTACAAATGTTTTAATTGTAAGTCCTTTTTTCGTCTATAATTTTTACTAAAAAATTAATTTGTAATATATATATACTAGCTGGGTCCCGTGCCTCCGGCACTATATGGACAATATGATTTATTTCAAACTTTGAACGACCAAAATAATTTATTGAGTCAGCGGGAAATTTAAAGTCATTTGTATTAAATTAAATTATTATTAGATTATTAGATAGATAGATGTATTTTATTATATAGATGTATGAACGGTGAGATTTATCCCAAACTTTGGACGGCCAAGATGATTTATTAAGTGAGCGGGAAATTCAAAATTATTTGTATTTTATTAAATTATATTATTAGATTATTAGATAGATAGATGCATTTTATTAGATAGATGTATGAACGGTGGGATTTATCCCAAACTTTGGACGGTCCAGATGATTTATTAAGTGAGCGGGAAATTTAAAATCATTTGTATTTTATTAGATAGATTTTATTAGATATATATATATATATATATATATATAGCTTTATGGAAATACGTATATATTTGTAAACAATTTAAACCAAAATATATTAGATAAAGGATTTTTTAAGTATTTTAGTTTGTTATTCTCAACTATTTACAACATCAAAATTCTTCTGAAATTACTTTCAAATTAATAATATTTTAATAAAATATTGTAATTATCACTTTCATAACCCTATGTTTTTTGAGTTTTGGACGAAGAAAATAAATAAAAAACTCCATTTATAATAATAATAAAAGAATTAAAAATCTTGTGCAACCAATGATCGAATCATTATTGACTCAATGATGTCATTAATATATAAAAAAATAATATTATTAGCAATTAATAAATTTTAAAAAATCTCATTTTTTATGAATTAAAACATAATAAAATTGAGTTACAATATTATTAAAAGTACTTAATTTTAATATTAAAAAAAATTAGTATAAAAAAATATTAAAAAATAATTAAAATCAATTTACTGGGTTAATTTAATCAGATTCTACCGAATTTTAACCAAAAACAAGTTATTAGTCCAATTCGAACTGACTTACAGATCGATTCTAATTTATAGGTTGAACCAACGGTACAATCCGAATTTTAAAACCATAACTAGTAATTGCAATGCGAAAGTACAACACGCGCTCTTGTCGTTCGTGGACTAGTACTAATTGTAGGTTGAGTTACGTGTCGTAGATACTACTACTTCATTTGTTGAGTTATGAACCGAATAATAATCATTACGTTTAATAATAATTGATCTGGTCATAGTTAAGTCATAAGTGTAAGGGTATTAATTAATTAAACCAAGCCTCGTCATACGTGTCAAAATCAATAAGCTTAGAAGTTATGGGTTAACATTTATGTATTTAAAATAATACAAAATTCCCTCCAAAGAATGAGTAAAAATAAAAAACAAAAATAAATACTCTCTAAGCTACAAATTTAAATATATATATATATATACTGTTCATTTTAAAATAAAAATATACTATATTTCTAATTTAATATTTGTTTTAAACTTTCAACTCTAACATTATACTTATTTATACAACTATTACTAAATTCTCAAGACATATACATACATATATATATATATGGGTCCGGTTCCTATCCGGACTCCCGTATTTTCTTAAAATGTGGACTCTTTTTTGTATTATTTATTTTTTACTTTTTTTTAAAACGACTAAAAAAGTTTAATATTTTATGGAACTGGAATTTTTACAAAATACAGTGTTTTGGGCGTGATTTGGATACATATAACAAAACAGTATGTACAAACTGTACAGACTTGTTTTGTTATATATATCTAAATCACGCCCAAAATACTGTATTATGGAAAAAATCCAGTTCCATAAAATATTAAACTTTTTTTTATTTGTTTTAAAAAAACCAAAAAAAATTGGTCCGCATTTTAAGCCAGTCCAGACTCCCGGACTGGATCCATTTCCTATATATATATATATATATATATATATATATATATATATATATATATATATATATATATATATATGTATTAAACGTGTAAAGTTATTTTTAAAAATATTTTTATGTAAAATTTATTTTCAATTTTGGAGTGAGAAGAGTATTTGAGAAAAGTAAAAATACTATATGTTAAAATCAGTATGCAATACATATTGAAGATAAATGTCTCCTATGTTTTTCTTTTGACATCTTTTTCATATTTTCCCTAAACTTTTACTATCGAAATGCATCTATAAAATTGAACTAAGTATAGCTTCTAAAAGAAAATTAAAATTAGAAGATGTATTTTGACTATTAAACTAATTTAAAATATTAATTATTTCTCATTTCATTCCTAAAAAAATATATTTGAAGTATACTTTTGATGCATATAAATAAATTTAAAGTAGAAAAGAGTATCAAATAAGATCTATTTTTACTTGGTAAACACTACATATAGTATAATAAAGAATTTTTTTTATTTTTTTATTTAAATTAATAGAACTTACCTTAAGTACTTTGAAACAAAGTTATCTTTGTATATTATTTTAATGTACTTTAAGTCATATTTTATGTGATATATTATTTCGAGTTTTAAAAGAATTAGTTCAATGTTATATTTTTCTACTCTCTCCGTTCCCATAATATATGACGTTTTAGATGATTTTATTTTTCTCAAATTATTTGTCATTTTATATAATCTAGGAGAATTAACTACAATCTTTCCAAAATTACTTCTCATGAGAAAATGTTACATATGAGAGAGTATGAGATAAGTATGATAATTATGTGAATTTAAAGGTATTATAGACAATTAATATTATATTTAATGCTATACAATCATTTTCTTAATTCTTCTGCACAACTCTAAAACGCTATATATTATGAGATAGAGTAATATTTTACAAATTACTTCAAAAAGTCAAAGTATGTATCTAACATTAAAATATGAAAACAAATGTTATTTATGATATTTAGTGTACATTGTTTGCAAATTTATGTACATCCACGATTTATTTAGAATATATATGAAGAATAATGTTGGGCTCTTCTTTGTCTCCCTAAAAATTACTCCCTCCGTTCTTAAAAAATTATCGGTTTAGAAGTAAAAATTTGTTTTAAAATATTTATCGTTTATAATTTTCGAGGAGAATAAATTATTTATTTTATTATATTACCCTTACATTCTCTCATTGTCCCAATAAATTCTCTCTCTTGTATTAATAGTTTTCAACTTCTCATTAGTAAATGATAGTACTTTCTTAATTGGCAAAAAGCACTTTTACGACACTGTGGTTATAGTGTTTTAAGCAATTAGCCACTTGTGCTTTTAAAATATTCAATTAGCCCACTGTACTTTTAAAAAATGTTCAATAAGCCCATTCCGTCCAATTTTTTGGACGGACGTTAATAAATTGCACATGTGGAATTGAAAAAAAAAACAAAAAATTATTATTTTCTGATGTAGCAACATAAAAAAATAAAATAAAATAACACCATTGATTATGTGGCATGTAAAATTCATGTTGACTTTATATTTAATTGTATAAGACCAATTTTTTTTTTAAATTTTTTAGACAAAAAAGAAATAATGCAAATTACAAACGTAAATAAATTAATATTTATAAACATAAAGAAATAATGAATTTTTCTTTCTTTTTCTTTACCTAAATATTTATAATATTTATTAAAATAATAAAAGTACAGTGAGTTTATTGAATATTTTTAAAAAGTACAATAGATTAATTGAATATTTTAAAAATACAGTAATTAATTACTTAAAACACTATAACTATACGTATAAAAACTTTAAACGATAATAGTTTAGGAACGGATGTATAGTAATTAATTAACTCATGTCAAATAGTTGCAAGATGTTAGGAGGCATTAGGAGCTAACTATTTTTTTCCCCATTTTTCCTACTTTGCATCATATACACTCATAGTGAGAGGAGAGAGAAAAAAAAAACAAATGCTTTGTAAAAAGATGTCTCTTTTGTACTCATTTGTAAAGGGAAAATGGAAAAGACGTCTCTTTTGCATTTGCATTTGCATTTGCATTATGCACACATTATAAAGAAAAACAGACTTGTCGGTCTATAATTTAAGTGCCATTGTTGCAGGTGGTAGAGAGAGAGAAAAAAAAAGAATCAAATCTTTGATTGATAGGTATAGAAAGAAGATGGAAGCAATTATTTCATTATTTTAGGCTCAGATATTCTACTGAACTTGAAAGGTAAGTTTCTTCTTCTTCTTCTTCACTACCATTTTTCTACTCTTAATTTCTGCAACTATTTTTTATGGTGTTTTTTGTTGTATGCCCACTTTATGCTTCTCCATTTCCTCTACTAAAATGGACTTTGGGTATTGTTCAATGTTCCCTTTAGCACTTGCCAAGTTGACTCTCTTTTTCTTTTTAAAAGTAGATGGTTGTGAATTTGTGATGGACTGTAATTTATTGGACATTTCTATTTGATCCATTTTTGCTATATGCAGATTGGCCAGTTTAGTTGTTAAGGTCTGGGTTTTGTGTTGATTTTGTTGAAGAGGTGATTTTTGTCAATATTTATTACAATACATTAAAATCTAGCTTTTGGGTAGTTTTAAAAAAAAATCCTTGATTTCATCACCTCAATTTTAGATTTAGCTTCTGGATGCTTCTTACAGCTATATGATTCCTCAGTTTCCTCATATTTTTTCTGGGTTTTCTAGGGTTTGCATCAAAGGCTCAACTTATGTTGGTGTCACTGATTTATGCCTTCTTATATTGTTACTTTGGCTAAGATGAGGAATTCTGTTTATTTATATTCATATTACATTTAGGATTTGATAATTTTGCATAAACAGTGGACTCTTATTCTTTTTTTCTTTCTTCTCTCTCTCTTTTGGGGAAGGGGAAGAGGGGATTTTCTTAATAAATATAATTAAGTGTGTTATTGGCTTTCTAATTCCGTACTGTTATTGGCTTTTGTAGAACTTGATTTACTGCCTTACATACTATTCTTGCTACTTAAAATCAACCCCAAGTTATATATCCTTAGGGATAATGGTTTCAAGATCTTATTCAAACCTGTTTGATCTTACTTCGGGAAATTCTCCAACTTTTGGACGAGGGGGTAAGAGGCTCTCTCGAGTTGCAACCGTTGCCGGGGTGTTATCTGAGTTAGATGATGAAAGTACGAATAGCGTTGGCTCTGATGCTCCCTCATCCATCTCTCAAGAACGAATGATCATTGTGGGGAACCAACTTCCACTTCGGGCACATCGAAGATCGGAGGGTGATGGAGGGTGGAACTTTAGTTGGGATGAGGATTCCCTTCTTCTACAACTCAAAGATGGCCTTGGGGAAGATGTAGAAGTCATCTATGTTGGTTGTCTTAGAGAAGAGATTGACCCAAATGAAGAAGATGAGGTGGCCCAAACTTTGCTTGAAACCTTCAAATGTGTGCCAGCTTTCATCCCTCCCGACCTTTTCAGTAAATTCTATCATGGTTTCTGTAAGCAGCATCTCTGGCCTTTATTTCACTACATGCTCCCTCTCTCGCCAGATCTTGGAGGCCGTTTTGATAGGTCTTTGTGGCAAGCTTATGTCTCGGTCAACAAGATTTTTGCAGACAAAGTAATGGAAGTGATCAGCCCTGATGATGATTTTGTTTGGGTTCATGATTACCATTTGATGGTTTTGCCAACATTTTTGAGGAAGAGGTTTAATAGAGTCAAGCTTGGTTTTTTCCTCCATAGTCCATTTCCATCTTCAGAGATATACCGGACTCTACCTGTAAGAGACGAGATTCTGCGAGCACTCTTGAACTCTGACCTCATTGGCTTTCATACTTTTGATTATGCAAGGCACTTTCTTTCTTGTTGTAGTAGAATGCTTGGCCTTTCTTATCAGTCTAAGCGAGGTTACATCGGCCTTGAGCACTATGGCCGCACCGTAAGCATTAAGATTCTCCCCGTTGGTATACATATGGGCCAACTCCGAAATGTGCTGGACCTTCCTGAGACTGAGTCCAGGGTCGCTGAATTAAAGGATCAATTTGGGGATCAGACTGTTTTGCTTGGGGTTGATGACATGGACATATTTAAAGGAATAAGCTTAAAACTTTTGGCCTTTGAACAATTGCTCACACAACATCCTGACAAGAGGGGTAAGGTTGTATTGGTTCAAATTGCAAACCCTGCCAGAGGCCGTGGAAAAGATGTACAGGAGGTTCAGTCCGAAACTCATGCCACAATTGAAAGAATAAATCGGACTTTTCGACGACCAGGATATGAGCCAGTTGTTTTGATTGATACCCCACTTCAGTTTTATGAGAGAATTGCATATTATGTAATTGCAGAGTGTTGCCTTGTTACAGCAGTGAGGGATGGGATGAATCTAATACCATATGAATATATTATTTGTCGGCAAGGAACTGATAAGCTTGATGGTACTTTGGGCCTCAATCCATCCGCACCAAAGAAGAGCATGCTGGTTGTTTCTGAGTTTATTGGGTGCTCCCCATCACTTAGTGGTGCAATTCGAGTCAACCCTTGGAATATTGACGCTGTGGCTGAAGCTATGGATTCTGCCTTAATAGTTTCTGAGGCAGAGAAACAATTGCGGCATGACAAGCACTATAGGTATGTGAGCACCCATGATGTTCCATACTGGACACGCAGCTTTTTGCAAGATCTTGAAAGGGCATGTAGAGATCATGTGAGGAGGAGATGCTGGGGTATTGGTTTTGGTTTAGGGTTCCGGGTAGTTGCTTTGGATCCAAATTTCAGGAAGCTCACAGTTGAGCATATTGTGTCGGCCTATAAGAGAACAAAAAACCGAGCAATTCTTTTAGATTATGATGGTACTATGATGCTGCAGCGTTCAATCAGCGCGAGTCCCAATGCAGAGGCTGTTGGATTGTTAAACAACCTGTGCAGGGACCCCAAGAATGTAGTGTTCATTGTTAGTGGAAAGGATAAGAAGACTTTAACTGAATGGTTTTCTTCTTGTGGAAAACTAGGAATTGCAGCAGAGCATGGTTATTTTCTAAGGTATGAACCTTATATTTTACTCTCTTTGACCTTTATATTTAATACTTTGTTTTGGAAGCAATTGTATCTGAACCTCTTGAAGCATCCAACTAATTTGTCGGGCTCATTAATCACCCACAGGCCACAAGAGCCATGCACCGTGAAAGTTCAAACTTAAGTATGTATCCCTTGGATTTGACAAGAGTTAATAATGTGACCTCCCTCTATTAAAGTTGAGTTCATTCTTATATTAAACTCATTGTTGGAACTTTGTTGAGTAAAGAACATCAAGATAGTAATTTAGTATGTTAACAAGTTAGATTCTGCAACATGTTTAAAGATGGAAATATATTCCATATGAACCAGATCATTCCTGGTTAGGACAATGATATCCCAAAGTTCAGCATGTAGTGAGATTGGCTGGACCCATGCTCTATACAAATATGGCAGGGTCACTCACAGTTGACAGTTTCACCAAAATGTGGACGTGTAGATGTTGGATCGTATATGTTGTTATCCAGAATTCTTAACTTCTGATGTATATTGCTTTTGATTAGTTGGGGGAGGGAAAAACTGGAAAGAGCCTTGAACACATGGTAGAGAGGAGAGAAATATGAAGATTTTGAAAAAAATTGACTCTGTTCCATTTATTTTTCTTGGTGTGAAATAATTTGTACATTTCCAGTTTTAGTTTATTTCCCAAAAGATGTCCGAACACTCTTGGTAACAGTTAACCTGAACAGCATGAAGCTCTGTGTGAACAATTGTATACACTCTGCGCAACTCAAAAAGCAAGCCATAATCACACTTCCTGTGGGCCACTAGCATAGATCAATTATCTCCTAATTACCCCTTCAATTTTTACTGGATACACTCTCTTATGCAGCCTTTTGTTTGTAGGCATTCCAATTGGAAAATTCTTTGAAAATTTTTTTCATAACATCTTACATTCAACTTCCACAAGATCCTCCAGGGTTGAGACCACATGCTCTATTCAAACCAAATGAAGTTCTCTTTTTTCAGGCCAAATGGTGATGCAGTACTGGGAAACTTGTGTTGCTCTACCAGACTTTTACTGGAAACAAATTGCAGAGCCAGTAATGAAACTGTACACAGAGACTACTGATGGTTCTACCATAGAGACCAGAGAGAGTGCACTTGTTTGGAATTATCAGTTTGCAGATCCAGATTTTGGTTCATGTCAGGCTAAGGAGCTTTTAGATCACCTGGAGAGTGTTCTTGCCAATGAACCAGTTTCTGTCAAGAGTGGCCTTCACATTGTAGAAGTTAAACCTCAGGTTTGTAGACATCCTTTTTTCTTTCTCTCATCTGAAATATACTTTGCAAAATTACTAGCCAGTTGTGAAGAGAATAGTTTATTGATATAGCCACTTAATTTTTTGTTCAAGAGAACACCTTAGTTTGTTGGCTTTATAAAGTGATTCAGTAAATCTGCAGTCTATTGAACTAATAAATCTCTACAGGTTCTCTCATGTTTATAAAGTTAAGTCATTGAGGTTCAATTTTACTCCAAACTATCACAGGTTGGTTTGAATTTATCACTTTGGAGAAATACAAGAAAAACAATAATACCAGTTAACCATTTTAGTAGAGAAAGAGGATTCTTTTCTTGGTAATGATGTTCACATAATCACATTGCAAATCATAGAAGAGAACAGGTTAATCGAAGAGTTGAACCTTGGTTCTGTGGTGTATGTGACCTCTTTTTTTTGTTTCCTATGATACAACTTGCTCCACCCCTGGCAATTATTATTATGTTTTCAATTATAAGTGCACCGGCATCCTTATTGTTCATCTGCAATTATAGTTATTATTGTTCTCGTTTTACCCTTATATCTTGGAGCTGAGATTGACGTTGATGATAAATAGCTGATGCGTTTGTCTTTCAACTATAGTGGTTTGTTCGTGTAAATAGTGTTAGTAGCCAAGAAGTCCTTTCCCTTCGTTTCATTTTTCTTAAATTGATACTAATCTGGATACTTTTTAAGATAATGATTATAGCCCAACTTCCATATATTTTCGTGTACTTTGCAGTCCATAACCATAACACCAGTTTCCTTTTATGAATACTTAATGTCCCTTTCATTACTTTCAGTATGGTTCTCCAGTTAACTGTTATTGTAATTATCATATATTTCGAAATCTTTTTAGCGATAATTCTAGCTATCGTACTTCTATATGTACTTATAACATTCTTTATACTCAAATTTTATATATCATATAGGGTGTCAACAAAGGTCTTGTAGCAGAACGCCTCCTGATAACAATGCAGGAGAAAGGGATGCTTCCGGATTTTGTGCTTTGTGTCGGGGATGACCGTTCTGACGAGGATATGTTTGAAGTGATAATGAGCGCAATGGCAGGCCCGTCTCTGTCCCCAGTTGCTGAAGTGTTTGCTTGTACTGTTGGCCAAAAGCCCAGCAAGGCCAAATATTACTTGGAGGATACCAGTGAGATATTAAAAATGTTGCAGGGTCTCGCCACCTGCCTCGGAGCAGACTGCTAGAAATGTTTCCCAATCTTCTCCACGAGCTATCATTGGACAGAGAATAAATAGAGATGTTGAATATCTTTCTCATTGTTTTCACAATCTTCATTGGGAACCTTCAGCATCTTGTGGGGAGGTCTGAGATTTGTTTCTATTTAGTTGTATCTAAATAATTTGCAACTCAATTTTCTTGTTTCTATTTACCTTGTGATTGGTGACTATAATGCCATTATTTTGTAAACATTTGCTTTAGGGGTTTACAAGATATAATTTTTAACATTTGCGAATTCATTTTCCCTTTTAGTTAAGTAGTGTAACCTGAATTTTTCTGTAGTAAACTTCTTCCCCTTTTAGTGTTTGCAGAAGGCAAGTAATCTTTTACTCAGCCAGGTGGTTTTGAAACCATTTCACTTGAAAAAGGGCATTTCTTTTGCTTTTTACTATTTCAAATTGTCTCAAAATGCTAAGAGAGATGGATCATTTTTTTTTATTTTAATTTTTTTGCTAATTAGATGTATCATATTTATATATGGCTTTCTTTCTGTTTTAATAGTCACCGGAAATGACTGCCTAAGGGTTAAATCCACTTTTTTCTCGATTTACTCGACCTCGATTTACAAATGCATCACTGAACTAAATTTTTTTACAATTTACTTATTGAACTACAAATTATTTGTAAATCGTTATAAAATTCGTTAAATGCGTTGACTTTTAACAGAATATCCACTTATCATCCTAGTTGTTGCCACTTGCCACATTAGAAAATAAATGGGTTTAACTACTTTTTTGTTGACTTTTTATTTGCAAATTATCATAAAACCCTCAACATTAATAATGAAAAATTAGTAGTATTTTGTCTTTTATTGTATTCACATATATTACATATATTTAGGGTTAGGCAAAAAAATTTGGTTTTTTCGGTTTTTGGACGAACTGGCCGATTCAGGATAAATGTGAACCGGTTCGGTACTGGTACAGTGAATCGGTATATACCGGTTAAACAGTACCATTTTCGGGACATGCTTTAGATGATTCGGTATAAACCGGACCTGACTGGTTATAGCGGTTACTTAATATTTTATTCATTTTAGGATGAATTACATATTCTATTACATTTTTGAAAATAATTACAACAATAGTGTACTCATAAAATATTTACATAATTAATACAATTTCATATTTATTTACAATATTAGTGCAATTAAGATTTAATTTAGGGAATTAGTATGCAATTAAGATTCCTTAATTTAAGGATTAGTTATTCACATGACTTCTTCTCTCTCTTCATCTAGAACAACTGTATTACTTAATCATCACTCTTCTTCTTCATTCAACGTATTCTTTATATATATATATATATATATATGGGGTTCCATCCACAGCAACCGGTTGTTGGGAGCAACCCCTTTTTGGCCAGCCGGTACAGCTTGTACCGGCCTTAGAATTTTTTTTTTTATAAGCCGTAACAAGCTGTACCGGCTGACCAAAAAGGGGTTGCTCCCCAACAACCGGTTGCTGTGGATGGAGACCCTATATATATATATATATATATTTATGAGTCAACCAACTGTATAATTTTTTTTAACATGATTGTTGTTATACTTATGCTGGTACCGATCAATCAATCAGTAAAATGTGAGTAATCTCAAGCCAAACCCATCTCAGTTTCTCTCTCTAAAACTACATAGCAATCCTTTTTTCCCTTTCCATGTCCTCCCCTCAAAATCTCACGAACAATAGAAATGGTAAGGAATTGGGTCTTTATCAAAGAAGAAAAAAATGGCTGCACCACCAACTCCGGCTAACTTAGACGACTACTCACCATCCTCAACTCTCATCTCCTTCGACCGTCCAATCCCTCTGCTCCGACAACCCATCCCCGCCGGCGTACCCGACAACCCATCTCTTGGACCCTTCGTGCTCGGATTCAAAGACCCGTAATCCTTGGCCTCCGCATACAAATCCTGCAAGTCCCAAATCATCCAGCAATGAGAAGCCGGCGCTCGAATCGGATGCTCCATCAGCGCAACTAGCAAATGCAGAGGCACAATTTATTTTTTATGAATATTTGGTTACCCACAAAAATTAAAATTGTTACGTTTGTATAAAGATTTGGCTACCAACTGCACCATATTCATAATAATTTTATTTTTAAAATGTTGTTTATAAGTTGGTAGCCAAATCTTCATAAAAAGGTAACCAATTTAGTTTTATTAGGTTACCAATTAATTATAAAAAAAAATTAAGAACAGTTTTCAAGTGTTACGTGTAGATGGTATCTGAAATGTCATGTTTAAGTTTCTATTTATGTAGCTGTTAGTTACTTATAAATAATCTTTTAAAAATAAAATTATTTTGAATATGGTGCAGTTGGTAGCTAAACCTTTATAAAAAGGTAACTATTTTAGTTTTTGTGGGTAACCAAATATTTATAAAAAAAATTTGTTCGTGATTTTCTCTTTGTTAATCTACTCCAAATTCGTTTTGGATCTGTTCTTGCTGGTTTGGTAACTCCGACTTCTTCTTCTTTGATTTGTTTTAGTAACTCCGCCTTCTTCTTCTTCAATTTGTTTTGTTTTGGTTGTTTGTGATTTCCTCTTTGTTCGGCTACTCCGAATTCGTTTTGGATCTGTTCTTGCTGGTTTAGTAACTCTGACTTTTTTTTTCCGATTTGTTTTGGTTGTTCGTGATTTCCTCTTTGTTTTATTTTTGATTTGTTTGGTAACTCTGTTTTTGCTGGGAATTAGTATGCAATTATTTTTTAATTTGAATTTGTTTCTGTTGTTAGATCCAAGATATTTGAATTATTAATTATGACAGTTATTTCTCCTTGATTTTAGGTTTTTTTATTATTATGAATTGAATCCTATACTAATTTTCTAAATTAAGGAATTTTAATAAAATTAATATTGTAAATAAATATGAAAAATATATTAATTATGTAAATATTTTATGAGTGCATTATTATTGTAATTATTTATTAAATGTTGTATATTATTGTAAACAACCCTTAATTTTATTTGTGACGACACCAAAATAGGTCCATTCCACCCAACCCATTCTGAGTTATCAAATACATGGTACAGAAACAACTACAAATTTTACAACCCATAAGCTGTGAGTTTGAATACAAATATTATCATCTAGACAATATCCATATGCAAATAAATCCCCATCATAATTATTGATACATAATTTTACAAAAAATGGTGAGGACTACTAAACAACTCTCTCTATAACCTTCATTCCATACCCCGACTAGTACTCGCTACATTCTCGCCTCCTGAGAAGAAAAATGGAACAACAAGGAAAAGGGTGAGCTCAACTAGCCCAGTAAAGAATGTTATGACTAAGATAATGTACAACAAATTATCCTTAGTCTTCAACATGGAAAAATCTGATAGAATACAATAGACAACAAGTTTTAGATCAACAACTGCAGCGGAAACAACAATTCATTAGAAGAGTTAAGTAGAGAATAAAATCTACTAACGTCTATGAATTTAAAAGTCTATCATCAATATTTTATCCCTGTAACATCAATCAATATATATCTCAAATCAAATCAAATATTCATCTTTGCACTACAGGCCAAAGATATTCATCAGTCAGTCATGTTCATCTAAACACCTGTTCATCTTTGCACTACGGGCCAAAGATATTCATCAATTGTTCATATTCATCTCAATACCTGTACATCTTTGCACTACGGGCCAAAGATATTCATAACAAAATCAACCATCTTTGCACTACAGGCCAAATATATTCAGTAACACCATCATTTAGGATTGAGGATGATGAAAAATATTTTAAAGAAAACGAATCCAGTGAAACAAAATAACAAGTATTAAGGATTCGTACTTTAAACAATCTGAGTTCAAAAATACTTCATAAATAATCATACTGAAGTAAAATTCAAGAATGATCAAAACATGGATACAATCAAAGCTAGTATCCACAATAGATATTTTGGACAAAAAGAAAAAATTTCATTTTTCGGTGAATAGTACCGTATTCGTGAATAGTGTCGTGTACGTGAATAGTGACGTATACATGAATAGTAACTCCGACACCAAAAGATAGAAATTTGACAAAAAAAAATCTTCACGCTTCGTGAATAGTACTCGTGAATAGTAACTCGTGAATAGTAACTCATGAATAGTAACTCGTGAATAGTAACTCATGAATAGTAACTCCGACATGAAAAAGTTCCAAATTTGATAAAAAGTTCCAACCAACATTTCAACATAATGATATTGAAGAAATAATATCATTTGAGAAGAAAATAACATCCCTTACCTCGAAAGACAGTACTTCTAGTTGAAACACCGGATATAAGCTATAACTTGAACTTGCACCGTATAGCAATACTCAAAGTATACTCAAAATACTCACAAGAATACGCTCTATAATATAGAGAGAGAAAACTTCAGTTTCTGGTGTGATTTTCAATTCTAACCTAAGCACCTATTTATAGGAAATTGCTTAGAACACCAAAGCAGAAAATTTAATAAAATATTATATATTTTTTAAAAATTCTACGCCCACTCTTTCAGATATGATTTCAGCAACATAACATGTTTTTAATGAGGCTAACCAACACACAAACATTTTTGTTAATTAAAACAATTAAAACTTCCAAAAATCAATTATTTCGGAGCTTTAAAACTTCAATAATTCATAATAAATAGCCCTTTTGCCAGAAAATTCGAATCTCGCTACTTTTAATAGGAAATTCAATTCTCTACAACTTTGCAGAAGGAAGTTTTTCTAAATTCCCAACAGAAATTGACCGAAATCCACAAACGAACGATTTTACAGGCTATAATCAAATTTTCAGTCAATAAATAGGTCTACCGACACACAAAATCTGTTTTTAATGTTTATTGCAACAAAAATACTCTTTCTCCTCATAAACTCATATATCCCACATTCATCGTAAAAATATCATCATTATTATATTATTAAAAATATAATAATATATTAAAATGAATTATTTTATCAGAAAAAGATAAAATATTAATTTTCAACAATTGTCACATTAAAAATTTTTCTCCATCTATATCCACATAAATTCAATATTTTCCTCATCATATAAATCAATAATTAATTATTCACAAATAATATTACAGAATCACAGTACTAGCAACCAGGCCGTTCCCAGGAAAGAGGGGGCTTTCCAATAAGAATTTCTCCTTACTGGCGCGCAATTAGGTGACCAAACCTCTCCTTAGACAGAACTTTCTAGACATTGCCAATAATGTTATCAAATAATATTATTCAGATAATATAAATTATTGCTTTGATAATGAAAAATACTGTGTAGTGACAATTATTGAAACAACAGTAATATAAAATATCAATGCAGCAATTATTGAATCAATAACATAAAATACTGAACAGTAATTACTGTAACAATTATTGAGTAGTGCCTTCTTACGTAAGAGTCAATAATTGGTGCAATACCGTGTGCTACTGTGCAACAACGCGTATTACTTTACTTTACCCACCGGGTATTCCAACAGTATTAACGGTAACAAATACGCCGTTATTTTTTAAAAACTTTAATTTGTCGTTTTCTTCCTCCAATCGCTTTCTGTTATGGGGCCCACACATGGCTGCGCCGTCGTACGAATATTCCCCGACAGAAAGAATATTCTACGACCAAACGAATATTCCCCGACAAAAATGAGTATTTTATAACCACTTGCTTATTTTGAAAAAAAATTCATATATCACCCTTAACTTTAACCTTCTATCAATTTAACCATTTACTGAATTGTAATTATAAGAAAAATTGAATACTTTTATTTCATAAAATTCGGGGTCTTACATTATTTACTTATTTTCCTAATTTTCATTTTATTTCCTAATTTTCAAATCTCAGATTTACGTTTACCATCTCTCACTCTCTCGTGTCTCGTCTGCTGCTCATCTCTCTCTCAATCTCCAACTCCAAGTCTCCATCTCATCTCCGGATCTCCACTACTGCTCGGCGCTCGCCTGCTCATCGTCGTCATCGACAATCGACCCCCTGGTGGCCTAGTCTCGTACTCTCGTCTCCACTCTTCATCGACAGATCGAAAAATTCGTTAGAAGCACCGAAAAAGAGGACTAAATTGCAAATTTGACCATCCTATTTGTCATGTTTTTGCTAAACTGTTTCCTAAACTTTCTTTTTAGCATAACTGTTTCTCATAGATGCGTTAGTCATGCAAAAGTGTTCCTCCAATCTTCACCAAACTTTTTTTTAGCACAAGTGTTCCTCATATATGCGTTAGTCATGCAAATGTGTTTCTTCAATTTTTTTCAATTATTAAAAATTGATTTTCTCTCTCATCTCCTCATTTTTTTATTTTTTATTTTTAAAATTTGTGTAAAAAGTATATTCTTATTATTCTTTTTAATTGTTTATTTTTATATTATCATTTTGAATTTAATATGAAATATCTCTAAATTCAAAATTAGTATAAATTAAATAATTTTAGACAATATAATTTTTAAAATTATAAACTTTATTATTTTTTTATTTTATCTAAATGGTACTAATAACGGTATGAAAAAAATATAATTAATAAAAATAAAAATAAATACTAGTTTATATAAACATTACTATTTTTTATTAGTGTCATTTAGATAAAATAAAAAATAGTAAAGTTTATAATTTTGGTAGTTATATTGTTTAAAAATAATTAATTTATACTAATTTTGAATTTAAAGATATTTTATATTGAATTTAAAATGTCAATATAAACATAAATAAATAAAAAGAAGAAGAGTATACTTTTAAATATATTTTAAAAATAAAAAATAAAAAAAATGAGGAGGGAGGAGAGAGAAAATCAAATTTAATAGGTTAAAAAAATTAGAGGAACATATTTGCATGATTAACGCATCTATGAGGAACAGTTATGCAAAAAAAAAAGTCTATGGAATACTGAAGGAACACATTTGCATGACTAACGCACTTATGAGGAACAGTTATGCTAAAAAAAAAGTTTAGGGAAACAGTTTAGTAAAAATATAACAAATAAGAGAGTTAAATTTGTAATTTAGTCCGAAAAAGAGTCGTGGAGAAGGGGTTTGACTGTTATGGCTCTCCATCTTCTTCTCCCCCATTAATATCTTCGTTAGGGTAATGGATCTGTGTATTTTTGATTTTTTCTTCATGGGTTTGAGCAAAACAATTTGGATTTGTGATTTGGGGGTTCTGAATTTGTTCAATAATAAATAAATGGTAATTTGTTTGTGCCTCTTCTTCTGCCTGCTTTCAATTTGTTTCTCTTCTGTCGGCTTGCAATAGGGTCTCTTCTTTTGCCTGCTTGCAAAATTGCAATTGCTTGCATCATTAATTTGTTCGTGGTATGTCTATACTCTATTTGGTTTTTTGGATTTTGGACGGATGGATTGATAATTTGTTGAGCACTGTCTATTTGGATTGTTGCCAGCCCATCGGCAGATATGCCTTCACATAATTTATTATGTCTATTTGAATTGTTGTCCACTACCCTGTCTTGGTGATTCATGTAATTTATGATTTATAAAAATTTTCTATGGAATCATGGCTGAAATTGTGAAACTTTTCATAGAAGAAAAAATGGATGAAAAAACAACCGGCACAATATGAGATTAAAACCGGTACCGGGCCGGTTAACCAGTTCGGTATACCGGTATTAGTATCGGTACCCAATTTTCAATATATTCGGTAATTGGTCCGGTTTGAAACGGTTAATTACCGGTACGCATCCCTACATATATTATAAAAATAAAAGAAATTTAAGTAAATTTTGAATTTGAGTAATGTCTTTAATATTATTCATTAGTATTTTTATAATAAGAACAAATTAAAAATTAAAAATCATAAAAATAAATTCAAACTTCAAAAATAAAACTAAAATTTTGAAAATTAATTATTTTTTGTATTTTTTGAAACTTTATGTAATTATTATTTAGATTATGAAATCATTAAATCTAGGGTTTTATATAAAAGAAAGAAATATTAAAACATTTCAAACATCAATTTTTTTTAAAAATCCCAAACCATTAGATATGAAGAGAGAAAGATAACCCAAAATTCTTTCCCATCTAAGACAACCCAAATTCGTTTACATCAAGAATCAAAACTCAAAATTTGTACAGATTAAACCAAACCCAAAAGTCATTCCCATCAAATCGAAACTCAAAATATGTTCACATCAAACCATAAGAAGCACATAACATTTTTGTTTATTGGGAATCTGTAATTAGCAGCGAAGCTATTTCAATGGTGATAGGGGCATAAATGGTAACAAATGAACAAATTTAATGGGGTTTGTAAAGAGGGAAAGCTGAGAGACCAGTTGAAATCAAAGTGGGGATTTTCCGGTGCTCTATTCTTCTTCATCCTAGCGGTGGCTGCAACGTACACCACCTCCGTGGCGGTGCAAAATTCGAGTGTCGTTGAAAAAAAAACACCATTGACTTAATCAAAACTCAGGAACGGGAAACCTATTCTTTCAATCATTCGTCCATCTTCAACCTCCAACCATCAATCTCCTATTGCTCCATTAAATTGATGAGCATCTCCTTCTATTCTTCACGAAGAGCTCACTGATTACCATGAATTCGATCTTCATCCCGAGTACACGATAAAACAGATCTAAAAAAAATCTGAAAAAACTCTACGAAAAATCAAATCTGAAAAATCTTCGATCTACTCGTCCGACCAACCATAATAAATGGTAAGAATTTCTTTCACAAGATTTGTTTGGAACTTAGATCCCTTCACCCATCACATGTCATTTCTCTCTGTTTTCAAACACAATGGATATCCAGAATATACCGATTTTAAGAAATTAGGGAAGTTTAGGTAAATAGAACTTACAAATCTAGATCTTAAAGTCCCAAAATCTATGATTTCACTACACGAGTGTCGCCCAAGCAACAAAATTCAAAAAAATAAAAACTAAAACTAGACCTGAAAAATAAACCAGATAAGTAGGTAAAATTAAAAAAAATTGCCAAAATTTAAAAGAAGAAAAAAAGAAGAGATCATTAGTTTGAACTTTGCAAAATATTAAAAATATATTTTTTAAAATAAAAAAATTAGCAATTTTTTTCTAAATTTTCCATGACTTTTTAAATATTTCATCTTGATTTTAGGATTTTCAAGAAAAAACAGAGAGATAATAATAATAATAATCCTTTAATTTCAAAATATTAGATAATTTTATATATTTAAAGTGAATTTAATATATTTAAAAATTAAAAAAATAATATGAATTCATTAATTTTATATAAATACAATTGTAAAAATTATACATTAATTTATTTAATTAATTTAATTATTTGTTATTTTTAAAAAAAAGAGCTTTCTGTAAAGTTTTAAACAGAATAGACCGTTTTTTCAAATTTGTGTAAAAAATAACAGTACAATAAGTTGATCGTAAAAAAATTCAGTTCAGTGATATATTTGTAATCAGAGATCGAGTGGAGAGGAAAAAAGTGTATTTAACCCTGATTGCATAATCAAAGTATTTCTCAAGTATTATGAAATTATAACAAAGGAATTGTGCCTAATCAAGGTATTTCTTAAGGTTCTACCAAACAAAAAAGGTATTTCTTCAAAGAAAAATGATATATCTTGCAACATAAAAATTACGAATTCTGTTGTGTATATTTACTAATTTACGTATTGTGCCATTATATCAAATTGCAATGCATATCCGAGTAGACACAAGATATAGCTGGACCCTTTCTGAAAGTATTCTGATATTATGACTAATTTTCGCTAAGCATTGCCTAGTGCTATTATGAAGGAAGACCAAATTCACATGCCAAAATTTGAAAACAAGCTGGTATATGTTGATATTATTTCTATACAATCTCTACTTGGGAAGTAAACTGTAACACCTTCATATGTAAAACAATGATGTTGCTATCTAATGATTTTTCATTGTAGCACCAAAGCATAATAAACCTAAATGCGAACAATGATTCATTTTCTTACACTTGATATAGTTTCTGACCATATCTGAAAGTGGTATTGGAAAATTTAATGCCCAACCCCGCCTCCACACCATCTCCAACAATCGGGCAACACCAAACGTGTAATCTGTAAGCTGAATCAGAGCTCCAATTTCTGTTTAATTGATGCTAATCTGTACAAAAGTGACACCAAGGAGATTGACTGGATGTTGAGGGTACGGCACAAACCCAACATATTCGGCCAACGGAATGCTATGATTTGTTCTTGCTGCTCATTAATGTAGGGGTAACTGATACAATTCCGATAAGAAACATGGTGGCTATTGAGTGGAAGTCATAAAGGTCGCCCATCGAGCGCAACTCACCAAGAGCTATTCCAGCCTGGAGAAAAAATAGAGGGAAAAAGGGATATTTAGACGCTTCACAACAATTTATTTTCAAATTCTTCAATAAAACATAGGAGTAACAGGACAGTCATTACTTGTATGGACATTTCAGCACAAAAGTTGCCACTTGATGGTTTAAATCTAGTACGGGAATATGCTATGACAACTAATCATTCTATTTCCCCCATGCCAATAATCTCGTTGTGTTTAATCTCTAATCAATAAAATAACACAAACAAGCATAAACAACCCTCTCTCCCCTTTCCCCTTCAAACTATATTTTTCTTTATGCATGTAATCCAATGGGTAATATAACAACTTTTAGACTAAGCAAGCATATATATAAACAAACTCCAGGAGTTATGGAAAAAGCTCAATTTATAGCCTAGAAAATACCCTGACAGTAACAAAAGCAGCAGGTATAAGCCCAATCGAAGTTGCCAGGAAGAATATGTGGAAAGGTACATCTACAATTGGTGAGGCAACATTAATAAATGTATTTGGCAAGGTTGGGGTCAATCTTAGGAAAAGCATGTAGTTCAGAAGCCCGTTACGCCTTTTAGCCACCTGAGTAAACAGAGAGACATTATTCAAATAAACTGGTTGACACAGCAAATATGAGTGTAAAGGGATGAGTTGATAGTCACCTGGTCTCGAAAGAAACTTAGCTTATTGGGCCAGAGAGAGAAGACAAGTGGCCGTCCAATTAATTTGGATAGGAAAAAGCATGACGATGCACCGGTTGTAGCAGTGAACACAACCAAAGCTACACCTTTGAAGACTCCAAAAAGGGACCCCGCAAGCAGTGACATGAAAACAGTACCAGGAATCATAAAAGTTTGCATGAAGATGTAGACCAAGCAGTATCCCACTAGAACCTGAATGGTGTAGTCATTTGTGTAGCTCTCCAGGTGACCTCTACAGAAATATCCAACACAAATTAATGATTATCCCAAAACAAGCTAGATTAGACCCTTATGCAGGAATAAAATGAAAAAACAAAAACAGATCATTTTTTGCAATAGACAGTTACCCTAAAAGAAATGCGAGGCAAGGCATGGCAAATGAAACATGAAAAGGAGATTTTGAATTAGATGACATCTACAAATAATTTGGAATGGCTTGCGCCAGTTAAAATCATCAAACACACTGATTAATATTCTTTCTCTAAACAAGTTTACGAGTATAAAGCTTTTCCAGACCAGTAGTATAGTACAATTACATAGATGAACAATGTAAAACCTAGTAAATTTGAACGCCAACCTCTCTATATAACACAAACTCTAGTCAGAATCAGTACACACTACATCAACCAGGCTCATTGAGTTGGAAGATGCAAGTTGTCTCATGAACTGTTTTCTCATAGAACTACCACAATCACAATTCCAAAATGAGAATCAACTACCTAGTTAGAGTGTGTGTGGATAGTGGATTTGTAAAATGCAGCTAAAGAGAAAGATACAAAAAATAAAAAGTAAATGACTAAAAACATAGATGCGGTTGTTGATTATTTTTTTTGTCTTTTTGATGTCATAAAAGAATAAAAAACCAAAATTATATGAAAATAATGAGGGAAGGCAAAGAACAGGGCACTTTTTCCTTTATCTTTTTACTTGTTGACATTTCTAAATTCCAAACTAAACACAAATTATAGAAAATGAGGATCGTGTGGAAATTGCTCCGAACAAACTTCAATTTTATTTGGAAAAAGAAAATGCCAACAAACCAAACAATAGCAGATACTATACACTTTTGTTTTAGAAATCTGAAGAAATAATTCCATGAACCCAGATCATAATAGGACAGTAAAATGTATTTAAAACAGCACAAAGAAAATAAATCCAAATTTAAAAGTAGTGAGAGATAAGCCACATAAGCAGTCTAATTAAGATACCCATATAACAGAATCTAGATGCCAGCAAACCAAACAATAGCAAAGACTATATCATTTTGTTTTAGAAGTCCAAAGAAATAACTCCATGAAAACAGTACTCAGTGGGACAACTCAAGGATATCACAAGACTATCAGCTTAAATTTAATTTCAGTTAAACAAACAGTTACCAGGTAGTTCAGGGAGATATATACACGATCTGTCGGCTAAAAAACGTAATGTGCTGGTTTTTCTTGCCTTACAAGAAAACTTGAATGCAATCTGAGATTCTACTTGGGAGACAATACTATTATGAAAACATTTTGTGATTCTGAACTAATATTGAACTTCATATTGGCATGATGACTCTTGAATTAACTTTTTGTAATTACCCAAATATGGGTTTCAAGAGTGCATCAATTATATTCTTGTACTTTATAACAATGTTTAACAAATATTCCAAGTAGAGAAATTAGGGTAACCAAATAAATTTCCCTCATTATCTGTGACTCCATTTTATAACTTTCATATCTTATGGTGACCCAAACTTTCAACTAAAAGTATCATATGCAGAGAATAGACATAAGGAAGAACTTCTCTTTACATCATTGGACTTTATTCAAATGAAAACGCAACTTCGTCATCTTATTTGTAGATACAAACTCTTTGCAAAACTTTATCAGTGACCTAAGAAGAAACTAAGAACCTTTGAAGTTAAACATGTCCTTTTCGACCTTCCTTGCTCGCAAAACCTTCTAACTAAGTGATGCAGGAGGATTTCTGGTCGAAGATCCTGAATGGTCGGATAGAAGGATGATGATGTTAAAGGACCAAAAGCTAAGGGATCAACGCAACGGTATCGGTTGACTTCGAGGTCAGGCGTTCGGTTCGTGTCTTCGGGGTCGGAGTTCAGCTTCGGATGGCATCATGACTTTGACTTCGGACAGCGTCATGACTTCGGGTGTGGCGAACTTCTTCCGAAAAGGTTTCATGACTTTGGAAGTCGATGGACTTTATTATTATTATTAATATCAATTAGTTCTTTAATTCATAATATTTTATATTTAGCAAGTTGTTATTTGTTAATATTTTATTTTCGTATTTTTAGGAAGTTTGTTAGGATATCTTTCCGTATCTCTAGGAGGATTTTATTTTCACATCTCTAAGAAAATTCTAGAGTGAATTGGAGAGAAAGTTTTGTTAGCTATAAATAAACCCGGCTTGTGGATTGAATTAGATAGACTTTGATTTTGATAAATATAAATTTACACATTAGAGAGAGTTTCTCTGTGTTTTTCCGATGAATTTCTTGTTCTTTTATTTGTGAATTCATTTGTTTATCCAGCTCGCAGGATAATCGTTATCCCGCCCGGCGTTAGTTGGTATCAAAGCTCAAGCATCTTTCTGGGAATAGACTCATCGATTTTAATGGCTGGTGGTTGTGATCGAGGTCGTAGAGGACATATTCCGGCTGAGGAAGTCCCTGACCAGGATCGCAACATTCAAGACACGGTGATTGAGGATTTACAAAGACAAGTTGCAGAGTTAACCAAGCGTCTTAAGGCGCCGACTCGGGGTCGACGTGGACAGGTTCTGAAGGAGGAAGTCCCGCACCTTGATCACTATCGTGGACAGTTTCCGGCTGAGAAAGTCCCACACCTTAATTATGACGAGGAAGGGTATTATTCTTGTGGACAGTATCCGACCAAGGAAGTCCCGGAATATTTCTCGCACCTTGATCGTGATGAGGAATTTTATAATTTTAATTCCGATTTTGATGAACAGTTGGTTGAGGAAGAAGTAGATGGGTATGGAGAATCTGTAGATGATGAATATGCAGATGATGAAGAAATATATGATGAATATGCAGATGAAGAAGAAATTTATGACGAATATAAAGATAAAGGAGAACCTTATGGAGAACCTGAGTATGACGAATATGATGATGGCGACGAAGAGGAGAATGGATCGTATGAAGATAGTCAGGAGACCTTGATCGTTCGCAAGAGTACCAAATCATAAAGGTGATTCCGAAGAGGATTGGTTGAGAACCAACATCTTTCAAACAACTTGCACCATAGCAAATAAAGTCTGCAAGTTAATTATTGACGGTGGCAGTTGTGAGAACGTAGTGTCCGAAGAGGCTGTCAAGAAATTGCAGTTGAAAACGGATCGGCATCCTAAACCATTTAAGTTGTCGTGGTTAAAAAAGGCAATGAAGTAAGAGTGGATAAAAAGTGCTTATTGTCTTTTTCCATCTGCAATAAATATTTTGAGTGTGTGGTGCGATGTAGTAGCAATAGACGCATGTCATGTGTTGTTGGGCCGACCTTGGCAATATAAACGAAGAGTCATTCATAATGGTCGGAAGAATACATATTCCCTTCGTTTTAAAGGAGATAAGGTTGTACTCGGCGAGAAGAGGATAGTTCGGCTCGAGCAGTCGGGAGTCCGAACCTATTATCCATGACTAGATTCCTAACAAAGACCGATTGTGAAGGTGTGGTGTATGTTCCACTTCTTTGTGGGAGCGGTTCGATAGCTGAAAGCACTGAAGTGTCAGCCGACGTACAGGAATTGCCTGAAGAGCTTCCATCAGGACTATTGGCGATGAGGGACATTCAACAACAGATATATCTTGCCCCAGGATCGAATCAAAAAGAAAATATTTCAGGCTCAGCTGCCAAAGTATCTTCTCGTACAGTTTCCATTTTATCTGTGTCGAACTCGAGGACGAGTTCTTTCTAGCATGGAGAGACTAATGCAGGAGGATTTCTGAACGAAAATCCTGAATGGTCGGATAGTACGATGATGATGTTAAAGGACCAAAAGTTAAGAGATCAACGCAACGGTATCGGTTGACTTTGGGGTCAGACGTTCGGTTCGTGTCTTCAGGGTTGAAGTTCAACTTCGGATGGCGTCATGACTTCGGCTTCGGATAGCATCATGACTTCGAGTGTGGCAAACTTCTTTCGAAGAAGTGTTATGACTTCGGAAGTCGATGGACTTTATTATTATTATTATTAATTAGTTTTTTAATTAATAATATTTTATTTTTAGCAAGTTGTTATTTGTTAAGATTTTATTTCCATATTTTTAGGAAGTTTGTTAAGATATCTTTTCGTATCTTTAGGAGGATTTTATTTTCACATCTCTAAGAAGATTCTAGAGTGACTTGGAGAGAAAGTTTTGCTATAAATAAACCCGGCTTGTGGGTTGAATTAGATAAACTTTGATTTTGATAAATATAAATTTACACATTAGAGAGAGTTTCTCTATATTTTTCCGATGAATCTCTTGTTCTTTTATTTGTGAATTCATTTGTTTACCAGCCCGCAGAATAATCGTTATCCCGCCCGGCGTCACTAAGTATCTGCATCTCATTGGTGCAATAATCGGTTAATACTATACATTGACAACTCAGTCAACCCAATTTAATGTGATGCTATCCCAGTTAGTTACTCCAACTACTCACTGCAAAGTACAGATGCATCCAACTATTATATCTAACAGTATGTAAAAAATTCACCATTCACCCATTAAACATTCAATAAACAAAAAACTTACACCTAACTGAATAAAATCATTCAAAATTTAGCCAATTTTTTAAAGACATCAGATACAGAAACATCTTCCCAAAACATCAACTTAAACCAAACTTCCAGTACTGCCCATCTGCCCCATAGTTTTCTCCTCGCAAATATTGGAACCATAGCTCTCAGGAAATTGCAAGAGTAAGAAGATTCAAGTATAGCTTTTGGATTTATGTTATTCATCTTCCATATATGGCTTCAACCCAAATTAATAAGAAAAATACAATAAAATTTGTAGATTCACAAATATAACAGCTAAAACGAAAAAAAAAACAAAATAATAAATATGTAAAACCAAAGACAGAGTCAAACATGAAAAATTTATTACTTTTAGGATAAAGAATCTATCTATAACCACTGAAATTATTAATTATGTAGGTATCTATATCTTACAGGAAATAGTTTCAGGGAATATTTTCACTTGGAAGAATCTTACTAAAAAGAGGAAAAGTCCCCTTTCCACAACCACAGCCAAGGCAATCAAAAACAAACAAAAACCAGAGTCCAGAGACCAACCAGAAAATAAAGACACATACATATAGAGAATGTGTAATGGGTATCGATAATACCTGAGGATTTGAATGTCTTGGAGAGTACGGGGAAGCTTGAGGAAGCTATAATCGGAAGCTGGCATGGTGAGGTAGACGCATAAAAGACCTAGAACGAACCCCAATACGACGCCGGACGCCATCGCCATCTCCCAAAAAGTTAATGGAAACTTCGATGATGATGATGATAATGATTTATTCAGAACACCACCATTTCCATTATTTCCCTTGAAAGAAGAAGAAGATGGTGATTCTACCTGTTCCATCTTCTTCTTCTTCTTCAATTCTGTTTATCCAATTCAATTTAACAAAACAAACAGAAAATTATAAACAATTAAAACCACAATTCAATTCAATATATATAAATCTATATATACAGATATAATTATACCTTAATACGGTATCTTCTTCCTTGCTTTCGAATCCCCTTTCTCTCTCTGCTGTAGAAAATCTTCCGTATTTGAGGAGAGAGGAGAGAGGAGAGAGGAGAGAGGAGAGAGGATGTTCTCTGGCTGGAATTACACAGCAGCAAAAAGTCTTTATATCCCATAAAGTAAGGAAAATAAAATTCTATTTTTTAAATTTTATTTATTTTTGCTTTTTTTTCGTAGTAATGCAAGTTAGGGCAGCGACCAGCGTCTTCGGTAGCCGGTCAGCTGTCGTAGCCCCTAATGTTTATCCCACTCCCACTTGCACCCTAAACTAATTTTTTTTTCAAAAGTACTCTTAACGTTATATTTTTGGGTCATCCGTACCCCTGCCGTTAACAAAAGACAAACGAGATTAAAATGTGATGACGTGACAGACTTAAATATAGAATATATTCTAAATAAAATAATATATATCATTTAATCAAAACAAAAAATATTAAAATTCAAAATAAAAAAGCATAACATATTTACATTATTTAATCAAAATAATAAAATTCAAATTATTTTGTTAACTAATCAAAACAACTAATTAAATAAAATAAGTTGTATAACATATTTACATCATTTAATCAAAATACTTAAATTACTAAAATCTTAATACTAAATAATATTTTTAAAATTCAAAACTAGAGTATTATGATTATTTTAGTAATTTTTAATATTAATTTTTAAAATCATATCAATTTAAAAATATTATGATGTAATTTGAATTTTTTAATATATTTTTTAAAATATTATTACATCATCAAATTATAGCATATACTGTTATATATGTATAGATTATTACATCATCAAATTATTTATATTATTTATAACATATATATATTATGTATAGATTATTACATCATCAAAATTTTATATAGTTTAAAAATATTATTTAGTATTATGATTTTAGTAATTTAAAATTTTTATATCAATTAGTATTTAGTATTATGATTTTAGTATTTTAATGATGTAATTTGAATTTTTGTTGTTTTGATTAATTAACAAAATAATTTGAATTTTAGTATTTTTTTTATTTGATTTTTTTAGTATTTTAGTATTTTTTTAAATTAGTATTTTTGTATTTTTTTTAAATTAGTATTTGATATAAATATGTTATGTTTTGAATTTTAGTATTTTGATTAAATGATGTAAATATGTTATACAACTTATTTTATTTAATTAGTTGTTTTGATTAGTTAACAAAACAATTTGAATTTTATTATTTTGAATCAATGATGTAAATATGTTATGCTTTATTTATTTTGATTAAATGATATATATTGTTGTATTTATAATATATTTTAACTTCGTTTGTCTTTTGTTAACGGCAGGGGCACGGATGACCCAAAATATAACTTTAAGAGTACTTTTGAAAAAAATTAGTTTAGGGTGCAAGTGGAACATTGCAGTAAATATCAGGGGCTTTTTTGACCCTTTGCCCCTTCTACTATTATGTACATCTTAGTTTATCCAAAGTGTTTTTGTCATTCAAAATATTAATTGGAAACTGATATTTTCACGTAATTTTATGATATTTATGCATAAATTTTTTAAAAAATAATATAAAAATATCAATTTATTTTTAGGACTGAATGATTTAATCGGTTAGCTATTCATTACATTTGTTTTGAAAAAAAATAGTTTGAATGACTGAATCAGTCAGTCATTCAGACGATTTGGGCTGAATGATTTAGTGTGATCTTTTTGGCTGAATAAAGTTTTTTTATATACAATATTAACTTATATTAAGTAATATTAAATAAAATTACAATAATTTTAAATTTTTTGCATGAAATAATAAAAATATGTTATTCAATATTTCAGACATGTCAATTATCAAATAACTATTTTTCATTAAATTCAGCTCATTCAAATTCAGATTCAGATTAAGATTAATCCATTTTTTATCAAACCACCACTTAACCTTTCGAAATAGTGTTTAGCGGTGGACTCTTGTTTGTTCATACGTGTACAAACAGTCTTTATAGTGATCAACGGATTTTGTTGTTGTTGGTCTCTTCTAATATGAGAGTTAGTAAACCGGACATGGAGATAAATTATCAACATAATTGAGTATGCATACTTTTTCAAAATAAATTTTTGCTAAATCAAATATTAGTATCCTTCTCCAAGTGATGTCTACATAATTTTGGATCAAGACCTAATAGAATATAAATAATTTTTAACTCCATTAGTTGTGACAGAAGAGTGCCATTTTAATTGTAAAGTCAATTTTCTGAAAAGAAACATATAAAGAGAAGAATATTACAAAAATCTTGTGGTCTTATATAGGAAAGACTAAAGGATGTCCCAAAAAAAAAAAAAGAGGAAGCGAGTTAAGGATGTCAATTAGAAATTTAAAATCGAGTAGCCTATAACTAAGGGATGAGTAAGGTGCGGTTTGAAACCTAAACCATACTTGAAACCGCTCAAGTACAATTTGAAAATTTTAAAATCTTATATGAAACCGTTTGTAATTGGTGCGGTATAGTTTTAAACTGTGCGGTGCGGTTTCAGTTCCAAAATCAATTGTAACAACAAATTTTTATGTAATTTATTACACAAACAATGATAGGAAACAATGAGAAATGCATAATAACAAAGACTAATCCCAACAACTTTTGATCATGCTTAATTACTATCAATATCATTGTCAAAGATAATAATAAACAAATCAAACTAATGGACAATCTTACTTGGCCAATCGAGGAAGACTAATTATGTAGATGCTAATTAGTTTCGAAAATCATGAAGTAAATTGTTTTGTTATAATTAGTAGACAATATTAATAATAGCTTCTTTGAAGGGAATTATATAAAAGAGGCATTCATACTACAAACTGAGTAATACAACTTATAAGAAACAAATATGAAAGAGCGGCGAGAGACGAGTTGTTGACTCCTCGCATCCAGCATACTCCTCGCATACTTCCTGCCCTTGTACTTCATCTGCCCCTACAAACATACATACATACATACATACACACATGGTGCGGTTTCGATTTTATGCGTGCGATTTTGGCTAGTAACCAAATCGAAATCGTAAATTTGATTTTTCAACCCACCTAAAACCGCCACATTCGTTGGAATCGTTGGTGCGGTTTTAATTAGAGCGGTTTGTGCAATTTTTGGTGCGATTTCGGTTCTAATTTGATTACTTGCTCAACCCTACTTATAACACTCCTTAATTTTATTTTATTTCTCTTAATATTATTACTCCCTCCGTCCCATAGTTATAGGTTGATTTCTTTTGGCACACAGTTTAAGAAAATCAGTTTAAGTGACCATTTTTAACAAAAAATTTCCACATATACCCCTTAATATGAAATTAATGAATAAGTTAATTACTCCTTACTTATCACACAAGAACTCTCAACTTCATTGATTGACGTGTACTGACCATTAAAATTCATAACCATAGAACTTTAATCAAAAGAATACAACAACATTAAATATGGTGATAAAAATAATGACATTAAAAGTTGTTTCTTCAAAAAAAAATAATGGTTAAATATTTATTATAAGAGCATAAAAGTAAAATAATAAACCAACTAAAATTTATAAATAGTAAGTAGCCTATATATTGAGATATCTCAAAATGGAAAATCAACCTATAACTATAAGACGGAGGGAGTATTATTTTATTTATCACTTTATTTTTTTTCTTTATCAATTGAGGAAAAAAATACCTTGTTTAATGCAAAATTTGAGGCTGAAAAAAACTAACAAAATAAATGGAGTAATAAAAATACAAAAAAAAGAGACTAAATGTAATAAATAATTTCCACATATTGGAATCCAGCTCAGCATTGCAAATGAAAGGAGTTGAGCTCTTTTAGACGAACATAAAAATTAGACAAGATTTAAATTTTATTTATTTATATTTTTATTCATTATTAAAAATTAAAATATAAATAAATAAAATTTAAATACACTCACGTTTAATTTTTATATTCTCGTAGAGTTTCTTGAAGGGGTTGACCGGGGAATGAGTAATTGAGACAGGTCGGCCACGATATGCACGTGCCAAATGGGAACCCGCGTTCTTTTTCTCTCTCTTTTTTTTGTTGCGGGGCCCCTCCAGGTGATGATTAGCGTACGTAATCGACGAAGCACATGAAGATAACTCAGCACGCCACGTTTTCCGGATGCACTGAATATAAAAAATTTATATATGGACTATTATACTCCTATGTCGTACTCTATTAGCTATTGGGAGAATCTTACTCGGATATCTCATATGCTCGTTGCTTTGCGAGCAAATTACTAATCTTGGAATGATTAAGACATCTTTTTATATTATATTACTCCATTCGTCTTTTAATATAAGTCGGTATTTGAGTGTACATAAGTATTAAAAAAATAATTATATAATATTAAATATAATATTAATTATTTATATTATTCTTAAATTAAAAAAAAGTGTTATTTATTAGACATAAAATAGTAAGAGAATCAAAATTATATTCAATACTTGAAATAATTTTTAAAACTAAGCCATTAATACTTATTTACATTTTTAAAAGACAAATATTAAGAGATAAAAATATTATTTTAAAATAACTTTATTAAAGGTCGGAGAGTGTAGTATTAATCAGAAAGGAAAAAGACAATATTGTCAAAACAAATATATTAATTAATTGATGTGAGTTGTGACTTGTGATTAGGAGTGAGCAAAAAATGGATAAAACCGAATTACCGAACCGAATTATTTTAACCGAATTATTTCGATTTTTTGATTTTTTTTAGAATTTCGGTTATATCTGAATTATTATTCAATATTCGATTTCGGTTCCGGTTTATAAAAACAGGTTATTCGGATATCCGAATAACCGAACTCTTTAATTAAAAAATAATAATTTTATAATTATATGTACACTCAGTCACTCCTAGTCCAGTCCAGTCTCTACTGATTTTGCCCTAGCCCTTCCATTCCCGATTCCTTTCCTCTTGTCTGAGTTCTCTCGAGTCTGGACTCTCTGTCTCTCTCAGTTTCGCTCTCGCTAGTCGCCTCTCTCCGATTTAGTCTCCGACGGTCCGGCCTCCGCGATGCCGCCTCTCAGTCTCTCAGCTCTCACGGTCTTCCTTCGTTCGGCGTTCGCAATCGCAGCTCTGCCGTCCGCGTCTCCGCCGTCCGCGTCGCAGCTCCTGAATTTCTGATTCTGTTTCAAAAGGCATATACTTCTTGTTACAGTAGAAATGTAGAATTGCCAATTTACATCGACTTTTTTGTAGACTAAGGGTTTTTGGGATTCTTGAAATGCTTGAGGAAGCAAAGACCATGTTCTGCATGTAAGGTTTGTTTGGAGCTTGAAGTGTGTTGGTTACAGTCAAGCACCATAGACTAGTTTCTTCATGTTCATGTTCTGTATGTAAGGTTCGGTTATTATCCGAATTACTAAATTGTATATTCGGTAATTCGGTATTCGGTAATTCGGTTAGTTTTAAATTTCGGTTAGTGTTTCAGATAGTAGTTTTATTGATAGTTCGGTTTTCGGTTATAACCGAATAGCCATTTCGGTTCGGTTATAACCGAATGATCACCCCTACTTGTGATACTTAAAAGTCGCAAGGTTTTCTCTTGTGTAAAATGAATCTTTTCGAGTTTTATAGTTGGACTAAACAATGCTAATGATTTTGATTTAAAAAAAGGAATATTTATGGTAAAGACATTTTTACTCCTTAATGTTGCAAATTAATTTGAATACATTTTTCAACAAATTAATATCAATATATTAACGCCAAGATCTTTCTACGCGCCTCAATTACGTAAAAGCGCATCCAACCATGCACAGTAAACACGTCAATACCAGAAGTTTGACGGCTTGGACCGTCAGGAGATAGCTCCGGCGTGAGAGTCAGTACAGGTAGATACAAGGATAACAATGGAGGATACTAGCTCTAGTGTTTGATAAAAGAAATATCAGTTACCTCTCTCATGTTCTGTTCCGGCCTCATATACTATATCGTTTGTCCTGTATGCAACCGACCTCTGCTGACCCCATCCCAATGCAGGCAGTTCACCTGCTCTTCCCATCACTGTTTGTCACCTTTTTCCACCGTCGACTGACTATGTCCAATCCTCATTAATGCATTGTAGGGATAACAATCAAAGTTCATCCATGTAATGATTACCGGTCAAAGCCCAAATAAATATATTATTCACCCAATGGGGAACCGACCTAATACTTTCAAGACCCTATCCCAACATGTCTAAAGTATTATGGCCCAACATTGCCCCCCAGTCTTTTACTAAACAATATGTTTAATAAAAGAGTACAAATGACATTGGCCCATGACGAAAGGAATTATGATAGGATCAAAAGAGATCCAAAATGAAATTCACTGAGGTCAAATTGGTAAGGAACTGAAATAACAAGATAAATTAAAATCGAAAGCCCAATCCGGTTAATATCTCTTCAAATTCACCATCATTGATAGTATTAAATGAGCCGCCCTCGAGCTTCGTGAAAAATTGAAAAGACAACCACTATAAAAACTAGTTTTTCCACATTTGATGATTTTATTCGCCTAATTTTGATTATCAGAGCATTAGCCTTCTTCTTCGTCCCGATTTCTCCCTACAAATCGTCATCAATGGCTTCCCAAAGTTCTAATAACACAGTCCCCATTCCTGCAATTCCCCATTCCACTGTTCCTCCTTCCCCAAGCCCTACTAAAGTGGCTTCAGGGTCAAACCCCAACCCAACTGCTACTCTGAGCAAGAATCCAACACCAAAACCTCTTTCAAACCCTTCCGAGTTCTTCAAAAGCGAAGAATAATTTCCTCACGTCAATACTCCATCTTCCCTAACAGAGAAAGACATTCGCATTATTCGAGAACGATATCAAATACAAAAGACCCACCACCTAAGACGTCCTTCTCCCACTGAAAGGATGTACCAATGTCTAGAGGGTTGGACTGCCATGCCACTCACACTCGTGGAGAAAGGGATTCGCTTCCCTCTCCACATTTTTCTAGTCACCCTCCTAGGGTTTGTTCGCGTCGGAATTCGTCCAACTTGTCCCAAACTCGTACATCCACATCCTAGCCTTCATCGCCTTCTGTCACGAGGTGGGCGTTGCACCTACCCTCGATTTCTTCTTCTCCATTTACACCATCAACAAATCCTGAGAAAAAGGATTTAAAGTTCTAAGTAAACTAGCCTCGAAGCCTGGTGAGAACTTCGAAAGACGTTCTCTGATAAACACCCCTTCTAGTAACAAAGGATGGCATAAGAAGTGGCTCTTTGTCAAAAGACCAGAAATTGCTTCTCTTTCAGACTGGACTACTTTGGAAAAAGTCTCTACAGACTTTAGGGACATCGCCGAAGAGCGTGTTAATGAGATGATAGAGCTCTTGGAAAACTTTTCAAAGAAGGAGTGGAGCTATGGACTTCTTACCAAGCAAGCGTGGTTGTATGACCACAAACGTAAGTCCCGAACTCTGTTGATGCATAATTTTTCCAATTTCCATTAACACTTATTCTGAATTATTATTCCTTTTTCTTTACAGTGTCTCTTATCAAACCAACATCTATTGACCGAAAGGATTCAGACAAATTCCTTTTGGGTAAATCTTCGCCGACTTCTACTGAACTTTCAGTTGAAGAACCTTCAACTTCGAAACCTCAGGCCGCTGAAGTCCAAACCACCGAACTCACCCCTGTCGAGGAATCTAATGAACCTCTCCTAAAGAAAAGAGCCGCCCGAAAGCCTAAACAAGTTCCCCTACCAGCCTTTAACGAGAGTCTCCTCGACATACCTCTTGACGAAAGGACCCGAGTCCTTTATATCAAAAAAGGAAAATCAATATAACCCCTCTTTTCACCGAAGAAATTCAAGTACCTTCCACCGAAGCTCCTCTTGAAGCCAATCATCCCACAGTGGTTCCAATAGAAATTGTTGTCTCCGAAGAAGAACAAGATGAACCCACTTTTTCACTCACTCGCAAAAGAAAACATCCTGATGATAGCCAATCAATCCTCTCCCTTGATCATACCAATACTCAACTTCACCTTTTCCTATACGACCCATACCTTCCCCTCAAAAACCAACTTCTTCCAAGAATAGGCTCGAAACCGTAGCATCCCCTACACTATGATCAGAACCTAATGAAAGTTTACCATTCCAACTCTACAACTCTTTCGTTCGTGACACCGATGAACATCAGTTCGGCAATAGCTCCACCATGGACTTGATCGATGAAGGAATGAAGTAACAGGCTAAAGTAAGTGGTTATCTATTATATACATTTATATTCCTGCACATCTATTTGAAACTGATTTGACTAACACTGATCATCTGTAGGCAAATGGTATCTTTGGGTACCTCCGTCCCAAATACAAAGAAGCTGAA
This sequence comes from Panax japonicus, assembly GCA_020205505.1. Classification (NCBI taxonomy): domain Eukaryota; kingdom Viridiplantae; phylum Streptophyta; class Magnoliopsida; order Apiales; family Araliaceae; genus Panax; species Panax japonicus. Next base: position 13,657,575 of record CM035113.1, read on the forward strand.
GCCGAAGAAGATGCCACCCGAAGAGAAAATGCAATTCTAAAGTCTGCCTTGGCCAAGGAGAGAAGCCAACATGGGGATGCTCTCTTCAACAATGAAGGTCTTCAAAAAGAATTGGCTCAAATTAAAGAGCAGCTAGAAACAACCAAGGCCATTCAACGAACAACAGTTGACATGAATGTCGACTTAGTTCAAAAAAATGAAGCCTTGAGGAAGAAGAACGAAGACCTCGACCATGCCAACTTGAGTTTAGCGAAACAGGTCAATGATGTCCAAGCCAAAGAAGAAAGACATCTGGCCAAACGTCGTAAGCTTCAAGAGAAACTGCGAGCACTTAAGGAGCTGGGTCCACCCTTGATTGAAGATCTTGGATAGAAGTTGAGTTAAATGAGGAAATCGTCCTGATATACTCCGAAGGTTATGAGGTATGCCGAAGCAAAGACAAGGCAAAAATTGTCGCGGATAAGGTAGATCCTCATAGTAGTCCGATAAGCCCATAATACACTAAGGAGCTCCTCTGGCCATCTCCCATTCGCCTCATCCAGTCTTGGCTTGATCCCATTTAAAAGCGTTCTGTTGGTTACTTCAACCTGCCCATTAGATTGTGGATGAGCTACCAAAGTCCTTCTGTGATGAATTCCCAATTCCTTCAAGAAAGCTTCAAACTTTGACCCCATGAACTGGCGTCCATTATCAGAAATCACCACCATTGGGATGCTGAAATGAAATACCACAGACTCCTTTAGAAACTTTAAACATTCCTGTTCTGTTATCAACCTGAGTGGCTTTGCTTCGACCCACTTGGTCATATAATCAATTGCTACTATAACAAAACTGACTTGACCTTTAGCTTTCGACAACAGACCCATTATATCTACCCCCAGACAACAAAAGGTATAAGAGATAAAATTGAGTACAACTCCTCCAGTGGCTGATATGGGATCGGACTATTCAATTGGCACTTCAGACACTTCTTCACATACTCCGTAGCCTCTTTAAAAATTGTAGGCCAATAATACCCCTGCTGAAGTACTTTGTAGGTTAACGACTTTGCTGCCATATGATCTCTATTGATACCTTCATGAACTTCGTAAAGAGCATATTCAGCCTCATATGGAACCAAACACTTCAACAACATGAGATGAGTAAGCCCTTCGAAAAATATCTCCATCAATAAGTACAAAATTAGCACTTTTATACTTTACTTTCTTAGCCAGCATCTGATCCGAAGAAAGTACGCCATCTGCCAGATACTTCAGCTATGGAGTCATCCATCAGTTAGAACGCTCGACACACATTACTTATTCATGATGTATACTAGGTTGTTGTAGAGTCTCCAAATACACTGATCTATCAAAATTACTTGCATCCATAGTAGCCAGTTTTAACAACGCATCGGCAATGGAATTATCATTGCGATCAACTCCCTGAAACTCATAAGAAAGGAAATATTGAAGTCAATCCTTTAACTCAGTGAGATACTTGATCATTCTTGAACCTCAAGTTTCATATTCCCCTAAAATCTTCTTGATGACTAACTGAGAGTCACTGTAAATGATTAGCCTCTGAACTTCGAGACTCTTTATTAGTCGTAATCTTGCTAGCACTGCTTCATATTCTGCCTCATTGTTCGTTGCTCTGAATCCAAACTTGATAGCCTGTTGCACTCTGAATCCCTCTGGACTTGTCAAAATAATCCCTGCTCCACTGATGTCCGAAGTAGAAGATTCGTTTCTATACAGTGTCCACGAACTCTACTTCTGTTGAAGTACTACAACTACTCCGTAAGACTCTTCAGCTTCTCCCAAATTATCATCAGCTTTAGAAAACGAACACTCGACCACAAAATCAGCCAAAGCCTGCCCTTTAATATCCGTCCGGGGATAATACTCTATGAAGAATTGAGACAATTCCATCGTCCAAGTAGCAAGTCTCCCCGAAACCTCAGGCTTGCCTAGAACCTTCTTCAGAGGTTGATCTGTGTATACTACTAACAATCGAACTTGAAAATATTGCCTAAGATTTCGACTAGCTATTATCAAAGTAAAGGCAAACTTTTCAATGTTCAGGTACCTTGTTTCACCATCCCTAAGGACATGGCTTACATAGTAAACCGGGTGCTACTTACCCCCAACTTCACGCACCAATACTTCTCCTACCACCAATGAGCCAGCTGCTAAATACAAGTAAAATGGCTCAGCAGGAGCGGTCTTCACCAATAAAGGCGCCGAATATAGATACTTCTTTATTCTCTGGAAGGCGTCTTCACACTCTGAAGTCCACTGGAACGTCTTTGAATTATTCGGCCCTTTCAACGTATCAAAGAAGTTTAAACATCTCTCTGCCGACTTAGACATGAACCTCCTCAAAGCTGCAATTCTTCCGGTTAGACGTTAACATCTTTAAAAGATTGAGGAGTCTTCATGTTCAAAATGGTCTGGATCTTTTCTTGATTAGCTTCGATACCCCGTTTGCTAACCAGATAACCCAAAAATTTACCTACACCTAAACCGAAGGTACATTTGGTAGGATTCAGCTTCAGGTTGTAATGACGAATTATCTAGAAACACTCTTCTAAATCAGTCCAACTGCCCTTGCATTGTCATGCTCTTTACGATCATATCGTCAACGTAGACCTCCATATTTCTCCTCAGCTGCCTTGTGAAAACGAAGTTCATCATTCGTTGGTACGTGGCCCCCGCAGTTTATCAAACCAAATGTCATCTTCTTATAAGTATATACCGACCGATGCGTAATGAACACTGTCTTTGGTATATCCTCTTTACACATAGAAATTTAGTTGATAACTAGAAAAAGCATCCATAAAGCTAAACAAGGCATATCCCGAGGTCAGCATCGATGTGTTGGGTTTCGGCACAGAAACGTACAGCGAAAATTAAAATTTTAAAGCAATTTCTGAAACCCTAAAACAGGATCCATGCAAAAAACAATTAATTCAGTGGATAAATATTATATCGATTATAGAATTTTCTGAAACGCTCCTGAATCTCCAACGCAATTCCTCACGGTACTACGTCTCTACAGTATCCACATGAACGCACACAAACCGTCGCACGATTCTGCAATAAAAGGAGCTGCGGTACTAGCCACCAAAGGAACAAGATTTTCAAACTTTTCTCTAGTCTCTCTCTAAGAGCGGCTAGGGTTTGTGAATTTATGATCGTTCCTTAAAATGGCTGCTATATATCATATATATAGTAGTTAATAGGAATTAATCAAAACCCTAATTCAATTAAAATAAAATCCAAAATTTATATATATATATATATATATATATATATCTTAATTAAGTCTTACTTAATTAATATACCTATATATAAATTATCCTAATAATTTAAATTCGTAATTTAAAATTCTATCAATCATATTGACATATTTAAATCTTTACAATTTAAATTAATTTCCTTTTAATTACGTTCTTTGTGTGTGGCCCTATAGGTTATTATTACGTTGGCAATAATTTTAAAATCATATTATAAAATTATAAACAGTGAGCGACATCTACTAATGCATCACTGCTACCCAAGTAATAATAAGATCGATGATTCGATACAACCTTTTCGTGACTAATGTTTCAATGTAATTTAATCCTTTTAACCTTGACATCCTAGATTAAACTCGAGTCATGGAATATGTCATACTCTTCATAATTTAATCTGAGTTTTCTTAATCAATGAGTAGACTATATGAAACAAATCACTATTTGAGCATGACCATGCATTTCATAGTCCTACTCAATCAAGAGGCCTATGGATATCACCCCTAATATATAGGATGGTTAAATTCCATCTATATCACTCATATTCCTCACACGATTCATGATGTACCCAATAATCACCTTTATAGTCCACCCTATTAAAGGTGAAATTTGATGATATCAAAGTACATAAATTCTCGTGTAGAAATATAGTGATTTCAGGTCGGAGGACCATTACATCATTGTCACTATGAGAATTTCTAATGACACTTCGATGCTCCATATAGAATTCTCATGGTGGGTCTGTCCAGTACATCGTTCTCTAACACATACCTATGCATTGACTTAATATCTCATATATTTATGACCAATGAGATTTGGTCATCAGCCAATCCACATACTAGTCTCAATGCATCATTGTTATCCTATCAACAATGGTACTCGACTAGGGACATTTAATAACAATGATACTAATTGTAATTATATAATCTCATGTTCAAGTCACATACTTGAAACTATATAAATTGTATCACTATTCTAAGGAATTTTATTATGTTAACATTTATATAATGTAGTAAATACAACCATAATAAAAGCATTCATTTATTTAATCAAATATAATATCAAAATGTTAAGGAATTATATCAAATAATTGGCCTCTAGGGCATAAACTCTAACACGATGAGCTGATCAATGTGAGTTAAGGGATAAAAGTTCTTCGGGCAAGCTTTATTCAAGTCCGTGTAATCTATGCAGACTCGCCATTTCCCGTTCTGCTTCTGCACCAGAACCACATTCGCCATCCACTCCAGATAGTCAATCTAGAATATAAAATCAGCAGCCAAAAGCTTGGCTATTTCTTCATCAATAATCCTTTGTCGCTCTGGTGCAAATATTCGCATCTTCTGCCAAACTGCTTTCTTCGCTGGATCTACATATAGCCTATGCTCCACAACCTTTCTTCTCACCCCAGGCATATCACTAGGTACCCAGGCGATGATGTCAACATAACATCGAAGTAGTTCTATTAGGTTCATCCGGTGAGGTTCCGGTAGACCTGAACCTATCTTTACCGTCTTGTCCTTCTTACCAGGAATCAGATAGAACTCCTCAGTCTCTCCAGCCGGCATGACTAACGGCTCTGAACTGCTTTCAATAAAGGGCTCAATCTCGATAGCTAGAGTTTGCTTTTTCTTACTAACCCCTACTCCAGAAGCAATCACAACATTCTGATAACACCTTTTAGCCAAATCAAGATACCCAGCTACTTCACCAACTCCATAAGATGTCAAAAATTTGATTTTAAAGTGGGGAATTGATGTCACGGCTTGAAGAGCAGTCAAGGTTGGTCTCCCTAGAATGGCGTTGTAGACCGAATCTACATGCATAACATAAAATTTACACATTATTTCTACCTGTTGTGGAGTTGTACCAAAGATGACTGGCAGCTCAATAGTCCCCGCCACTTTGACCGGATCGTTACTGAAGCCATATAAAGGAGCCTCCGGCCTGACCTCCATCTTTCGCCCATCCAGATGCATCCTCTGATAAGCATATGCGTATAGAATATCAAAAGAAGACTCATTATCGATCATCATCCACTTCATATCCACCAAACCCACTTGTTCTGTAATTACCAGGGCTCCTTTATGGGGTTCAATGGGCTCCGAAGGGTAATCCTCATCAGTAAAGGAAATTATCGTACCTGGATAAGGTCTATCAGTCTTCGGGAGTGTACCCTCCACTGACATGATCAAATCTAGACATCCTCGACACTTCTTCCCGATAACCTAGTGATATTCTTGGTACTTGAGTTGGTATTATATTATTATATCAGTTATTTGGATGTTTTTATGTTTAGTAGTGCATATTAGTTAAAATTTTCAAAATTTTAACTAATATGCACTACTAAACATAAAAACATCAAAATAACTGACATAATAATATAATACCAACTCAAGTACCAAGAATATCACAAGTACCCCCAAACTTAAGAAGAACATTGTCCTCAATGTAAAGATAGATAAAATTAAAACTAGAGGACTTCCCTGAGAATATGTTTATCGTCATCGACATCTTCCTCCAAGTCCTCCAAGTCGGGAGTGCCAAACTTGTTGCACGATACTTGGTACCTGAAAGAAACACAAAACTTTACACTTTGGGTTGCCTCCCAACAAGCGCTTGGTTTATAGTCTTCGGCCCGACTTTATTTAAATAGAAAAAATAAGTTTAATAAAAACGTGTCATGCAAAATCGGACCGTAAGGATCCAACAGATACGTTGAGTCTTGCACAAGAGAAATGCATTTACATACAATCTTGTCAATCCAATCTCACAAACGATAACAATAAATAGAACTGTAAGGCCCCAACTTATGCCAAGTCTTGCACAAGAGCTGCATTTACATACAGTCTTGTCAGCCTATTTATCGCAATCGAAAAACACGCGCAAATAAAGATCAAACAAATCAAAGATAAATATAAGTTCAAATTAAGACTACATTGATTGAAATCAATTTTGGAAAATATTAGAATAATAATTCCCCGGCAACGACGCCAAAAACTTGTTGGTTGATTTCGCAACCAATAAACACACGCAAGTATACGCGGTCAACAAGTAATATAATGATAAGAGAGTTGTCGAACCCACGAGGAATTATCACTAATATCTATCAAGTACTGACTTTATATCGCCTCAGTCTTATTTAAACAGTTAATTAAAATGATAAATTATGATTACAATTAATCAAAATAGCAGAAAAACATAACATAGATAGATAGATAAAGAGCTAAGAACACAATATCCACACACAAGCATTTAGTCAAACACTTGGCGTGCATCACTTTGTTCAAATCTCTTAACTCTCTTTATGATCATGGCGGCCACTATGAATTGGCAATACATAAATTATGCATATACATAATCACATAAATAACCAATTCGCATGACACCAATCATAAAGAAAGCAAATTAGAAGTTTAATTCATAACAAATAAATCAAACTATTCCAAATATTAGGTAATCATCCAATGGATCATACAAGTATCAAAGAAAAGCTAGAAGTTTAATTCAATTCCTTGCCTCCATAGGTGTTACAAATGTTTGCACTAGATCCCCAAGAATGGGTTCTAGCCACTAGAGGAAAAAGGAAGAAAGAAATGATGGCTTCCCTTAGTTGTTGGTTGAAACTCCTCCATTGATGTTGTTGAAGCTCCCACCATTGATGCTCCTTGAAGCTCTTGAAGAACCATGGCCAAGAGCCATGGCCTCCCTCTTCTCCAAGCCGCCACCTCTCTCTATTTCTCCTCTAGGTTGCAAGTAGAAGTGAAGGATTTTGGATTTGAGTCATTAGGTTGAGCATTTAATAGCTGAAATCTGTCCAAAATTCGTGTCTGGCGCTGCGGCGCCATGATTTGGCTTGAACGGGGCGCTGCGGTGCGGGAAAAGGGGCTGGGGTACTGCTAAGTGGCGCTGCGGCGCCACAAATACACTAGCAAGTCGCGCTGCAGCGCCGGGCCATTTCCAGATTTGACACCCGTTGGGAAAATGGTCATAACTTCTTCATACGAACTCCGATTGAGGAGATTCAAGATGATCCGGAAAGAGGATAAGTAGATTTACAACTTTCATTCTTTGAGTTCTTCGAAATAATGGCTAGAGGAATGCTCAAATTGGCCTTGAAGTGACTGCTATGCAAATAGCAATTGGTAGTTTCCAGATTTGACACCCGTTGGGAAAATGGCCATAACTCTAGTATCCGAACTCCGATTGAGGCGATTCAAGATGATCCGGAAAGAGGAGACGTTGATCTATAACTTTCATTCTTGGAGTTTGGACAGATAATGGCAAATATTGGGCTTTACGAGACTGCTATGTCAATGGCAAACCGAAAATGCGAATTTGGCGATTCCAACCATCGACCCAAATGACATTCCATCCAATTCCTACAAAATAAAGTAAAAACACATAAAACTAATACAAATATACATAAAAGCAATATAAAACTATATTACACAACAATACAATGAAAACACATAAAAAGCAAACAAACTAGCTTAGGATTTACAAATTATCAAACTCAAAAGTACCTAATTTGTGTATATAAAACACACTCATCACCTAGCCAGAAGTACCCCCAGTAATAACATCAACCACATATCTCACTGGCTGATCAGGAGCTGGTAATGCAGGTTGAACCGGTTGAGCAACCTGAACAAACCTCATATCCCTCTGTTGATCTCGTGGAGGCCTTCTTTCTACCATATATTGAACCAACGTACCGCTCTAGACATTATTTTCAATGAATTCCTTCAAACTCCTACACTCATTAGTTCCATTCTCAGATGCCTGATGATAATCACAATACCATTGAGAGTTACTAGACCCGGGCTTAAGATTGTCCCGAGGAAGCTCAAAATAAGGTTGGTCCTTAATTTGATCCAGAATGGTGGTCCTATCCGTGTTCAAATGAGTGTATACTTTGTTTACCTTCTGGTCTGGAACATGAGGATGACCTCCTCCCTGACGCTAGTTGTTGTTGTATCTCTTAGAACCCCCCTCTGACCGATCATTATTCCCACCGTTCTTCTTCTGATCGCTTTCAGTTTTGTCTTTATCCTTATCCTTCAACCTCTCCGTAGAAGGACGTTTCAAGCTATTCATAGCTTCTTCTACCACAATATAACCATCTGCTTTATCGAAGGCTTCGGCTAAACTCTTCGGATGGTGGAACATCAACTCCTTCACCAGCTTTTCTGACTTGACCAGGTCTAATCCATTTTGAAACAACCCAACAGCCTGAAGATCATTAAGATCGGACACTTGGCCAACATCTTCTCTGAATCGCTTCACATATTGACTCAAAGACTCAATCGAAAATTAACGAACTTGAGTCAATGAGCCGGTAGGCTTTCCTCTCCTCATGTTACTCCCAAAATAAGTATGGAATTTTCTACATAGATCCATCCAAGATGAGATTGAATCCAAAGGTAGAGTTCCCATCCACTGCCTCACATCTTTCCTCAAGGTCGTCATGAACTTTTGACACTTGGCAGCATCCGAGAAATCATAATAATCCATCAACCTATCAAACGCCTGACTGTGGTCATAGGGATCCCCAGATCCATCATAACTCTCCATGCGAGTAAGCTTTTTGGTAGGGTCAGCTTTCTCTTTATGAATATCCGAGGAAAAAGGAGACGCCTTTTTCCCCGAAGTGTCCTTTACCTGTTGAACCTCGGCTAGCTGCTTTCGAAGCTCCTTTAACTCCTTAACCAAGAACTCCACTTTCGTGTTGGGTTCTAGGCGGTGTGCCTTCTACCCTTTTTCGATTTTGGTTAGCTCTTCTATCAACAGTATAAACCTATCTTCTTTTGACATCACCATGGAACTCTGCATGAGAACCTCCAAAAATGTCCCGGGATGCAGTACAATCATGTTTTCTTTTTAAAGGACCCAACCTATCCTTGACAGAGACTCGTTGTATAGACGAACTCACAACCATCGGCTGTCCTTCAGGGGTAACCGTTCTACTCCTCACCATAACTTCCGACGTAGAACAACTAAAATATGTGATTGAAAACTCAAGAACACTAGAAAACAACCCTCCTTCTAGTGCCAATGTTAACGCTAAGATCTTTTCACGCACCTCAATCACGTAAAAGCGCGTCCAATCCTGTACAGTAAACACGTCAATACCAGAAGCTTGACGACTTGGACCATCGGGGGATAGCTCCGGCGTGAGAGTCAGTACATGTAGATACAAGGATAACAATGGAGGATACTAGCTCTAGTGTTTGATAAAAGAAATATCAGTTACCCTCTCTCATGTTCTGTTATGGCCTCATATACTCTCACGTTTGTCCTTTATGCAACCGACCTATGATGACCCCATCCCAATGCCGGCAGTTCACATGCTCTTCCCATCACTGTTTGTCACTTTTTTCCACCGCCGACCCACTCTGTCCAATCCTCATTAATGCATTGCAGGGATAATAGTCAAAGTTCATCCATGTAATGATCACCAGTCAAAGCCCAAATAAATATATTATTCACCCAATGGGTCGGCCCAATGAACCGACCCAATACTTTCAAGACCCCACCCTAACATGTCTAAAGTATTATGGCCTAACATAACACTATATAATGATTGAATAGTAATATTATAGGTTTCAAGAATATATATTTTTAAAAAGAACGTATTATCCTTCTATTCCTTTTTATATTTATTTCTATCTCATTTGTTTCAATCATTTTGTTTTGATTAAATAACTTATCTATTTTCTCTCACTTAGAGCTATAAATAAACTAAGGGTTTGATAAAATTGAATGAAATAGTTCTGAATCTTTAAGTAGTTTGAATGAGCTAAATGAACCAGAATTCTGAATACTGAATGAAAAAAAAATTATTTGATAATTGACATGTCTGAAACATTTGAATAACATATTTTTATTATTTTACCCCTTTAAAAACATTCAAAATTATTGTAAATTATTTAATATTACTTAATATAATAGTTAATATTGTAAAAAAAATTTAAATATAAAATACTTCATTTAGCAATCATTTAGCCAAAAAAATTATACTTGGCCATTCAACCAAAAAATCTGACCGATTCAACCATTCAGACGATTTTTATTCAAAACAAATGCACTGAATGACTGACCGATTCAGCCATTTAGTTTCATTTAGATCTAAACAAACACTGTAAGAACCCGAGTTTTTAGAAAATATTAAAATAAAAATTTAGTAAATAAAATTCTGAAAGCATGAGATGGGTTCGAACAAGAATATAGATGTGTTGCGAGAAATGTGGTATTGTGTTACATATGGTAATATGAGCTATGTAATAAGTGATGTTGTGTTTAATAAATATATATCATTATTATACATTTGTTATAAATTGTAGAGATGAATTAGTAAGAAGATGGATAAGATTTATCTATCGGCATTAAATAATTTATAGAATTATTTTATCATAGCTGGTGATATTAAATATCTTTGATAATCACCAATTTCTAGTGTATATGTACGAGTAAGTATAAAGTCTAAGGCAGTGCAACCAGTACTCTTTAATGGTGGATGTATAGGAGCTGAGCTAAACGATTCCTTTAGAGAGCGGAGGTATATACGAATTAGTAACCAATCTAACTCACTGTGAAAATAGTGTAGACGAGATGGAAACTAATTTGTTGGTTGTTTGTGGGAAACCACTCAGTGTACTATAGTGAATACTATTAAAGACTTGATGTGTGCTAGGTTTAGGACTTGTATGCGTATATGTTAGTTGACGAGAGAAAGAAATTGATATACCTTTAAATTGGTTAGAGAATTATTAAGTAAATTGATACACGACGAGAAGTGAAGATAAAAGGAATATATGTATGAGTTATATTCGAGTTTTGTGTTATTGGTGGTAAGAAACCGTAAAGGAGATGTATAGTTGGTTAACTCATAAGGGAAATAGAGTTTTAAAACTCGTAAGTGTGATCTTTAAATTGTTAAGGAAAATAGTAACCGATGATGTGAAATCAAAGAGGGGATTGATGTTAGACGAGTTAACACTTAAGGAGGATGTGTAAAGTATTTAGAAGCAGTATGTTTCATTTCTGCTGATGAAGAACTTGTCTGCCTCTGAACTTGGTATGGCGCAACTGCGCCATTTCCAAGCCTATTACCAGCGCAGCTGCGCCGGTCTGTAGGATCAGTTTTTGGAATTTAAATTAAGAAATGGGTATTAAGGACTCATAAGTATAATAAAAATCTTAAATGATGATTAAGTTATCTATGAATGGATTTAAATACGGTTTAATTAATTAACCCGGAATAAATATTAGTTAATTAAGTGATATTATGGAATATTATATTCTATTAATTAGTGGAGTGCATAACTAATTATTGAAAAGAAACTAAATGATTAATATTAATTAATTTTTGTGATATTAAAATGTGATAATGGGTTGAAAGTATCCAACTGAATAATAGTTTAGCCCAATTAAAATATTAATAGTATTACTATGTGTAATATGTAAAATATTAATATATAATACCTATGACCTAAGAATACATGAAGTGTGACATTTAATTGGGACTAATGATATAAGGTATCAAGTGATATAATAAAATCATAAGGGATTTTAATACAGAAATAATTAAATATCTGTATATTCCAGAAATTGGGAAGAGAAATTATGTGTGCACACTGGATAGATAATATTAAATAATGTGATAATGTGTTTATGTGAGTAGTAAAATATAATTATGGAGATACCCGGACAATAATACCTAACTGTGTTATTCTAATTGCGTGTATTTAATGTACATGGATATTATGAGGTGAGTACCTAAATAATCCCTAAATGTCCTAATGTGATAATAATTATACATTAAAATTTCATTTTGGGAATTTAAAGAACCAAACCAAGCCTTAGAATAACAAGTTGATGAGTTATTTGGCTTGTCCCAAATTTAGTGTCCAATTGCTCCCTATTTCTCATTCACATGCATAGCAAAAAGGCTAAGGCATATTTTCCTTTTCTTCTTCCAAGCTCTTTCTAGCTGATGATTATGTAAGGAGTGGTGGTGATGATGATTTTCAACTAACATCTAACAACTATTTGTTAACCTCCATGAAATCCTTGAATCCATGGGTTTGATTCAATAGGAAATTGCAATATCTGTGTAAAATTTCTTCTATAAGTATGAACTCTCCTTCTCTAAATTCCATTGCTGAGAATTGCTAAGGAGTGGGATTGAAAGCATAGATAGAGTGAGTGATTGTATACATATCAGTAGAAGAAGTGTGAATTACCAAGCTAATTACAAAGGTATAAAATTCATTCTTGTTCTTCATTTTTAGTTTCTGTTAAATTTCCATTCTTGAATTATCAAATTCTAAATTAGGTGGAGTTAGATGATAATAAGGACTGGGTAATGATTACATAGTTGTTATATAACCATATAAGCATGTTTAAACTGATATATGAGTAATTAGAATCGAAGTCATGAATAATTTCTGTGGTTGGGCTGAAGTTCTGTCAAAGCACGCCAGCCTCTGAGTTTAGTTTTTGCTTTCTATTTTAAACTCTGATCAGTGTTGGTAAAGTACTATGACATAAACTAGCATGCAAGCATGTGTAATGTGTATACACAAGTATGTTACCCTAATGTGAGCATGTTTTACTAGATTAGCATACATGATTAACGAAAGTGTAGGTTTAAAATGGATTTAGAACTTTAGAAATGAACTTGATAGGTATGTATGCCATGTCTATATACTGACTTGGTAAGTATGTTGGTATGGTTTAGAAATGCATGAATAACCCGTTAACTTGTGTTTATATGATTCGTAAGGAAGTATGAACATGTTGAACTTATTAGTAAACTTTACTAATGAAAATACAAACTTTGAACGTGAATGTTAACATACTACTTTGAGAGTTAGAACCTAACATTTATGAACATGTTTGATGATACTTTTAGGGTTGCTAAGGTATCACATATATATTCCTACTATGTTAAGAGTTGAGAAATTCAAGTTTTGAAAACTAATAATCATAAGTATGGTGTTACCTACATTTCGACCTTATAAGATTGTGTAGAAACATGCACAAATTAATATGACATATGATTCAAAGTTGTCTTACATGATTTGGTTTGCATGACATAGATTTGAAGAAAAAAAACTTAGACATTTTGAAAGCATTATTCGTGAGCATTGTGTGGTCTAAACTTCTGAACTTGTAGGATGTACATACTAGTATCTTTTGGGTCTTTAAGCATAACCTATAAGTGCAAACATATAGTTTGACACAATGTATGTCATTGGAACATTATTTTAAAAAGAGTTTAAAGTGATGGACGAAACTAGTTATGTATAAATGATATGAATACTTGCGAGCGTGCATTATATAACCCTCTCGTATGAATAGATGGATAATATAGTTAACCTCATGATTTCATGAACTTAGTTGGCCTTAACTTCGTAGAAATTTCCAACTAGAGACATATTATGTAAAAGTGGACTTGATACGACTTTGAGAAAGTCCAAGATCTCTTAAGATGTATGCTTGCTATGTGTTAATATTCGGGCATACTAAAAAGAAGTGGAATGAAACCCAAAAGATAAAATCTCAACTTTGGTCTGGCCAGTGGACGGCGCAGCTGCGCCACATGGTAATGATGCCTGCCTATTTTAACTTTGATCTGAACTTTAAAGCATATGTGTAATGAATGTCTAAAGCTATAATACTTGACATATATGATGTTTTAAGTATAAGAACAAGTAATGGTTATATAAAACACAGAGTTGTTAAATTTTATTAAAGTTTGCAAAATGCAAAAACTATGTGAAACATTCATCTATGAGTTTAATAAAATGTTTATGAAATAAACCTATATGCCTGTTATATCAGAAAGTAACATGCGTAGTAAATATTAATTGATTATGAATGCATAAACTGAGTATTTTATTATATGCTATGTGCTTCATGAAAACTGTTAGAATTGCTGGGCTATCGAGCTCACCCTTGCAAATAACCACTTTTGCAAGTTAAGGACTCACAGTAAAGATTACGTGCTACTTGATTGATAAATTTTAATAGTATCGAAGAATATTAATTCATTTATTTAAATATATACTCTTGAACATGATAGCAGTTTATGATGTGTAATACATGTTAAGTTGTACTATGTGATACATAGAGGAATTCGAATCGAGATGTAAAGATTTATACAGTAATTCGAATAGACTGAATCATAGAATAAATTGATTCAGGGATTTGTAATTGATTCAAATTAAGAAATCAATAAAAGATTTATTTTTCAAAGGAGATTGAAAAAGTTTAAATTATTCCGCATATTTATATAACATCGAATATAATGTAAGACATAAATGGTAAATGACCAAGATTTGAAACTTATAAAAGTTTGGGGTCATTATACAGATCCTAGAAATGGAAAGAATTTATATTCTAAATTGTAATAAGCAAGGTTATATTCATTAAGTTATGAATAAAAGATATAATAGTTTGACTATAGGAGTATCGTGGCAGACCAGATTCGAGGTTCGAAAGGACCTGGAATTTGGGAGCGTCACAAACATTCCCTAAGTTGTTTGCAAAAAAATAAATAACTTATCTCTCTTCTCTCATTTAGAGCTATAAATAAAATAAGTTGTTTGCAAATAAAAAAAACTAGACTTAACTGTACTTACAATTTAAACTGTAAGACCCAAACTTTCATGAATAAAGATTAATTTTTCTCGAAATATATTTTTGAATATTGTGGTGTGATTTGATATAATGTTATAGTTGTGGGTAATATTTATAAATTTTGTAAAGTATGCAAGTTGTTATAAAATATTCGAGTGGTTGGGGAATATTCGTTTTAAATCATGAAATATTCGTACAACGATACAATCATTGGTGGATCACACAACGGAATTATTGTCGGAGTTCAGAAAATGACATAAATATCTTTTTATAAAAATAACGGTAAAAGTTTTACCGTTAATTATTGATATACTCGGTGATAAAAGTACAGTAATACTCGTGGTTGCATAGTAGCACACAAGTATTGATTATTGATGCTTATGTGATAAGTTACTTAGTTATACTCAATTATTGCTACAGTAATTACTACATAGTATCTCACGTTATTTGATTTAATTATTATCAATATTTTATATTATTAAATCAATAATTGAGATGACCAGTTATTCATATTATTATCTGCATAATTAACAATGTCTAGAAAGTTATGTTGAGGAAAGGGGTTTGGTCACCTAATTGCGCGCCAATAGGGAGAAATCCTTATCGTAAAGCCCCCTCTTTCCTAGGAACGTTCTGGTTGTTAATATTGCGAGTTATAATAACGATGAATAAATGTTGTTAAAAATATTGAGGGAATTTTTATAAAGTATTTGTTGTAAATTTTGCTCATTATTTGGATTCCCATTTACCCATTTTTCAAAATAATCGGTAGAAAGTTATTCAGTATATATAAAATGTGTGTGATAAGGATGTGTATGATAAAGATGTGTGTGATAAGGACATGTATGTGAAAGTGATGTGTGGGTGGGAGAATTGTGTGTGTGTCCGTGAATGTGTGTGTGAATGGTGGTGTAAATGTGGGATGATATAAATATATATGTATATATAACATGTGGGGTATGGGTGGAATTTGAAAAAAACACATGTGTGGGTTTGAAAAATGGGGTGTGAATGAATTGCATTTGCCATAAGGCAAAGGTTATATATATATATATATATTTATAAGTTTTGTTTTTTATGAAAAATTGAATATATTATATTTTATTATGTATAGTGTTTACATAGTATCTGTATAGTGAATTTAGAATTTTTTTTTCAGCCAAACGTTGCTGCGCCCGTGATTTCATATAAAAGTACTGTGCAGTCCATTTCTAAATAATATCCTTCCATTCTCCTATAAATAGGATGCTTATTTAGAATTAAAAATCCCACCCAAATCAGAGAGTTTTCTTCTATAATATTGAGCGTATTTCTTTAGAGTTTTAAGAAGCTTTGAGCGTAGAAAATAGTGAAAGTTTTCTTCAAGAATATCCCCGCTATACCAGTTAGAATACTCTTCTTTTTAAGGTAAGGGATATTATTTTGTTCAATATTCGTAAGAAATAATATTTTCTTCCATACTCTGTAGTATGTAAGTAATATTATTTCGTTTCAGATTCTGAATTCTATACTCATTTTTGTTAAGTTTTGGCTTCTATACTCCATGAAATTAGTAGAATATCCTTGAAATTCGCGCTTCATCCAATATCATTTCATGAAATATTATTCTGAACATTCTTGATAAGTTTTAACTTTTTCATGTCGGAGTACTATTCACGGGGTACTATTCTCGAATTACTATTCACAGGCTACTATTAACTCGAGTACTATTCACCCGAGGTACTATTCATGACAAAAATTAATTTCTTTTCAGGTCCAAATCATTTTTGATACATTATTATTCTTGAATTTTATTTCACAAAGCAGTATCATGTTGACAATTTGAACATTATTGAAATTTGGATAAATTGAATTATAAATCTTTAAAATTTATCCTTTACTTTCATTTAATTAAATTCTTATATCATTGTCATCATCCTCATGCTTATATTATTATGAAAGTCATCTTTGGCCCATAGTGCATAGATGGACTGTTGATTGGTATGATTATGACAAGGATTATTCAGTATAATTATGACCGTAATGTTACAAATGATGTGGTAAAAGTCATCATTGGCCCGTAGTGCATTGATGAACAGTTGTTGGCATGATCATGTCCATTGGTGAAAATACGAATATCCTTGGCCCATAGTGTATGGATAATTCGTGGTCGTGATACTAATGAATATCCTTGGCCTTTAGTGCATGGATGATTCGATGATGTGGTTTATTTATTAAGCTGAGTCTCAGCGATAAAATTGATGATAAACTTTTTAACTTATAGAAGATAGTAGATATCATGCTCTACTTGACTCTTCTAATAGATTACTTGTTCCGTTGCAGTTAAACTTGATGTTTATTATATTTTATCAGTTTAACACTGTTGAAGGCTAACGATAATTTATTCTGCATTATCTTAGTCATAATATTTCTTACTGGGCTAGTTGAGCTCACCCTTTTACTTTCATTGCTCTCTTCAGGAAATGAGAACGTAGTTGGGACTATTCGGGGAATGGAGTGACGGTCCGAGATGGTTGTTTTAGTAGTCCTCACTATTTATTGTGATAATAAATGTAATGAGATTTGAATCTGAGTTTGGATACTGTCTATGAGACAATATTCGTGTAAAAACTCAGCTATGTTTTGTCATATTTTATACAAAAATTGTATTAATTAAGTTTGTATTTGAATTCTGTACAATGTATTTGGCGACTCAGAATGGGTGATGTATTCCTATTTTGGGGGCGATAAACAATTGAGTACAATTTAAGTTAGACCTTATTCAACACAAGCTTGAATCGTTTAAACTTGACTCTAATAAACTTGATTCGTTTAATACTTTTGCTTAAAGTTGTAAACGAGCCAAATAATTCGGGATCGATTCAGGCTCAACACAAAAAAATACGAGCGTAAGGTTAATAATATAATATGATCAAATCTGAGCATAAAAAATAGTTCGAATAAAAATATGAGTAGAATCTGAGTACGGTTATACTCGAACTCGTTTAAGATTCAAACTATTCGAATTCTCAATTGTGATTCGATATATACTCGATTGATACAGATTTAATTAAATACTCAATATATTCTCTTATAATATATACATAATTAAATAAAATTAAGATAATTAATTATTATTATTTTGTTTTGTTTTTAATTTTAATTATAATTTTATATTTGTAAAGTGTAATAGCAAATATATTTTCTCATTTCAAAGTAAAATAACAAATTAAATTTATAGTTATATTTATTATAAAGCTAGTTATTTATTTGGAGACTCGAATTCGAGCTTGAATTTGAAGTTCGCGAGTAGTTTGAATATAATTCGATCCGAATCGGATTAAATTTGAGTAATAAATTAATATCCGAGTCGAGTTGAAAATGAGTAAAAATTTTCAAATATAATTCGAATTCGAGTATGAATTAACGTTTCGAGTCGAATTTGAGCATCTCTTTATTCCTTTCGATGCGACTCATTTACACCCTTACTTTTGGCGTTCTTTTTTAATATATGTTCTAGGAGAAAACACAACGATTAAGAATTGTGATTAATAATTTAGAAAACTTACCAAAATTGTTATAAAATCTTAATATTACCCTTTTAAAAATTCATTAAAAAGATGTTAACTCCAAGATTTGTCCACACGTCAAATCACCAAAGTATCGCGCTAAATCCTGAATGTAAGACCCTGAATTTTATGAAATAAATGTATTCAATTTTTTTATAATTATTATTATATTAGTAAATGGTTAAATTGATAAAAGATTAAAGTTAAGGGTGATATGTGTAAATTATAAAAGCTGTCATAAAATATTCGTTGTGTCGGGGAATATTCATTTGGTCAGGGAATATTCTTACAACGGTGTAATTATTGGTGGACCCCACAAGAGAATAACTATAGGATATAGAGAAAACAACAGAAATAACCTTTTTATTGAAATAAAGGCAAAATTTTTACAGTTACCTTTTGAAATACCTCATGATAAAAGTACAGTAATACGCATTATTGCACAGTTGCACACAGTATCGCACAATATCTCTGATTATTGATGCTTAAATAAGAAGTCACTTAACTTTATCCAATAATAGTCGCAGTAGTTGTTGCATAGTATCTCATATTATTGATTCTATTATTGTCACAGTATCATCTGTCCAATATTTTATATTATTAAATCAATCATTGAGACAACATAATTATTCATATTATTATTTGCATTATTAAAATATGTAGAAAATTCTGTCGAGGAAATGGGTTAAGTTATTTAATTGCGCTCCAATAAGGAAAAATTCTTATCGGAAAGCCCCATCTTTCCTGGAAAGGATCTAGTTGTCAATATTGTGAGTTATAATATTAATGATGAATACTTGTTGAAAGATTAAAAATGTGTTATATATATATTTATTAGTGATAAATGATGAGATTTAATTTAATAGTTAGTCAAGACTAATTAAATAGTTTGAACTAACTAAGAAAGCAAAAGTGTGTATAAAACACAAAAAAAAATTAAAAATTGAATTTGAGTTCGGAGTTGAATTTGGAGACGCGGATGAGATATTTGAGTCCGGGACGATGAAATTAGTCAAAATAGACTATAAACACATTATTTGTCGGGGTTGATTTTTTGGTCAAAAAGTCAACAATTGACTTTTTCAGAAAAAGTCAAACTTCGAAAATTCAAAGATGAAATTTTAATAAAAATATTTTCATTGTGTTGGGAATGTTAATGTTAGTGAAAATCGATATTTATTTCAATAATAGTTGATTTCTAGATGTTAAATTGACCAAACAGATAATTAATCGGATAAATGAACAATTAATTGCTATTAGTTCACATGCAAGGAACTATTGGTTCACATGCAAGTACTATTAGGGGAGGTTATGCAATAATGATAATACTTGAGGTACTAAATTAAAAATAGAGGCAAAGATGAAGGTACTAAAGTATAATTAACTTTGTAATTTGCCACCTTTTCTTAGCCTATAAATACTCCTTTTTCGATTCATTATTTCCTACCAATTTTGAAGAGCGAAGTTATAATCACAAGTTATAGTGAGAGAAACTATAGAGAGACGAATAAGAGAGAAAGAAGAAGAGTATTCTGCTACTATACTATTGCAGTACCCAATCTTCTACTAAGGTAAGGGATATTATTTTTCGTCTTCAGTAAGGGATATTATTTTTCGTATTCGTAAGGGATATTATTTCTTTCGTATTAGTAAAGGATATTATTTTCTTCATACTCATAAGGGTTGTCATTCTATTCTTTATTAATCTACTGGGAGTAACCTGTCTACGCAGATTACCGCATGCATGGTGAATAACCGTTCGTATTCATTCGTTATTAATCTGCGGGAGTAAACTGTCTACGCGGATTATAGCATGCATGGTGAATAACCATTCATATTTATTCTTTATTAATATGCGGGAGTAACATGTCTACGCGTATTGCCACATGCACGGTGAATAACCTTTCGTATTCATTCTTTATTAATCTGCGGGAGTAACTTGTCAACTGCGGATTACCTGCATGCATGGTGAATAACCATTTGTATTCATTCTTTATTAAATTATGAAAATGATCTGTCTACGCGGATTACCACACTGACGAGTGAAAATCCATTTGCAGTTTCGTATATTCTTTCATACTTGTATGAGATATCATTTATTTTGTACTCGTCAAGGGATATTGTTTTCTTTCTTATTCTCCATTTATGGGTACTATTCATACCAGAGTACTATTTATTCGGGGTACTTTGCATGAAGGGGTACTATTCACGACAAAAATTGTTTCTTTCTATCAAAATTATTTTTGATACATGAATATAAATCTTGAATTTTACTCCACAATTAGTTATCATGTTGACTAATTTGGCCATTCTTGAACTATGGATAAATTGAATTATAAATATTTAGTATTTATCCTTGATCTCACTTGATTGATTCGTTATATCATTGTTATAATCATCAGACTTAAATTTGTGTTGGAAAGTTATCTTTGGCCCTGTAGTGCAAAGATGAACTGTTGATTGGTATAATTATGACAAGGAATTTTATATTTTTATAATCATTGACCGAATTATGTATTGGTATAATCATAACCATTGGTTTTATAGTTGTATGTCTTTGGTCCGTAGTGCAAAGACAAACTGTTGATTATTGATTTTACAATGTATGTCTTTGGTCGAAGTGCAAAGATGAATTGTTGATAATTGGTTTAAAGTTGAACATCTTTGGCCCGTAGTGCAAAGATAGACAATTGATTTGTATGATCATGACCACTGTTGTTATATTTGAATGTATTTGGTGTAAGGTGTAAAGACGATATGATTATTGAGTATTTTTAACCTTTGTGGCAAGGACATTAAGTGAAAGTTCTATTAAGACTTTGTGGTAATGACAAACTATTGATTTATATTATTATAAACATGAATTATGAATTTAACTATAATCTTTAGTGGTTCAGGTGAAGACAAGTGATGAAAGTTCTCTTTGTCTTGGGTACAACAAAGAACTGTTGATGGGTATTATAGGGATGAATATTAATGACGGTCCTTTAATTTAGAGGAGATAGTAGACATTATGTTCTACTTGACTTTCTAATGGATTGCTGTTTTCGCTGCTGTTGTTGATCTAAAACTTGTTGTCTATTGTATTCTATCAGCTTTTTTCCTGTTGAGGATCAAGGATAGTTTGTTCTACATTATCTTAGTCATAATATTCTTACTGGGCTATTTGTGCTCACCCTTTTGCTTCAAAATTCATTCAGGTAATAATAGTATAGCTAGGTCGAGTGAAGGATAACAAGGGAATAGAGTGATGGTCTAGTGACTGTTGAAGTTTCTCAATACATTATAAAACAACATAACAATATATAATTATATCGAGAACTTAAAATGATGTGTGTCGTATTTTATACGTCATTTAATAATTGATTTTGGTGAACAACAATAGGGTGATGAGAACCCGACTTTGAAAGCGTCAAAAATACACCCCATTAGAATGAGGAAGACATAAATCTTCTCGTGTTCCTTTGAGAAATTGCAATATTTGTTGTTATATTTTATATGGAATTGTAATAATTTGGGTGTGTATATTTTTGAATTATATTCAGTACAATATTTTTATTGAAACTCACAACTTATATGTTATCGTATTTTACACGACAATTGTATTAATGAAGTTTATATTTGGATTTAATAGTGATGTATTTGGCGACTCAGAATGGATTGTGTTGACCTATTTTGAGGGGTGTTACACTGAACATAAACAAAATCACACTGAGGAGGTTGACGGTCGGGACCGCCGGGGGATAACTCCAGTGTGAGAATAAGTACATGCTAAAATTGAGTTAATAATGAATGCTTAATACTTTAATACTCAAAGTAATGTTGTTACTGAAAGTAGTATGTCCTCAAGTCAATCACATTAGATGTGATAGGCATTTACTTTGTAATATTATTCATTTATTAATAAGAGAATTTATTTAATAAGAAAGGCATTATTTATCCATGTTAATTTGTTGAATTAATAAATGTGATAAACCCATAGTCTTGGAGCAATGCTTTTAGAATCATGATGTTAATCATACTAATGAGATCTAAATTCTAAAATAGCTCAAAACTAAAATGTTCCTAATCGTTGGATCACTAATGTGGGGCGTTACTCGTTTGAGATATATACTATGCTTGCACTGTTGAAGATGATGATTGATCTTATAATCATTTGTATGGAGACACTAAAACAAGTATGTAGGTGCTTATTGGAGAAAAAATCACTGAACGTGATTCGCTTAAAGGAACCCTAATGAAATTTTACTTGCTTGAGAATGAGAGTTCTTATAGTGATAGTTGTATAAGTGATAATTGGACTTGAGATCATTATAATATCTTCTATATATAATGAGTTATGTTTTTTCATATTCCTTAATACTTTAGGGTATATTTTAAGGTATGTTCGAATATAATAAAGTATATATGGAGATAGGTGAATGATTAATAAATGATCTACCCCTTCAGTAAAGAGAGAGAATGTCCTATGCAATTCGATGAATGACAACTTAGAAATTCTTGGCCAAGGTGGAATGGAAATTAGAATGGACTTTCTAATTTACATTAATCAGAGTTGTGCATTTTAGAATCGAAATGCATATGATTAAATAAATAAGATCAGTAATTCCACGTCTTATGTTTAATCGCGAGATTGTATGGTAAAAGAATTGAATTGTATGGTAGCTATTCACAGAATAGGTTCTTTGTAATCTTTATGATAATCTTTGTGATTGAAAGTTGAATTCATATTATCCGAATAGTCGTGAATCCTGATACATTATTTATAAGGTGTCACTCATGATGTAGAATAAATATTATTTATTTATATTTGAATTAAAAGAGTTTAATTTATTATAAATAATATTAAAATTATTCTAATTTATTTATTTTACTTACCGGCTTAATATTGAATCTAGAGAAAGGAATAATATAATTTTAGAAGTGATTGGATTAATAATAGTAAATTAAGTGTATTTAATTTATTAGTGAAATAAATTAAATAGCTTATATTTATAATTAAGTATTTAGAGAAATACTGAATTATAAATTAATAAGAGTAGTCATCTTATTATTATTATTATTATTATTACTATTATTATTATTAAATTGGCTAAATAATAATAATAATATAGTATTTGGAAAAATACTAATATTTATAATTAAGTATTTGGAAAAATACTATATTATAAATATATAAGATGACCAGTCTTATTATTATTATTATTATTATTAAAGTTTCTAATTTGATTGGGAATTAAATAAAATCCTAATTTTTAAAAGGTTTAGGAAAAGGGTTAGTCTATAAATAAGATGAGTCTTATTGTGGGATATACTAATGCTAATGCAACTTGCATATCTCTTGCAAGGATTCTCAAAACCATAACGAGTTAAGATAGAGAGAATTAGGACTAGCCATCACATCTCAATCAGTTTTTCTTGGTGGATCACCTTTTGAGCTTTACATACTTTGAGTAGCGAATGTTTGATCCTAGGATTGGAGAGACCGCGAAGGAAAAAAATTTGAATTTAAAGATTGCATCAAGGCGTTGTTCTTCTTTAAAGGTATATCTTTTATCCTTATTCAATAAATGATGTTTCATAAGATGATTAATGAGTTTGCAGAAAAAATTTAAATTATTTATATTGTATTATTTCCGACAATTCGATTGTATACTTTGATCTTGACTGTTGATCAATGTTTCTGTTTTATGAAAAATAGATTGTTATAAGATTTTATAGAATTACTTAAGAAATTGGAGCTGAAGGATAGGAGCATTGAAGACCCATTTGTAATGAAAGTCTGATTGAATATACTATTTATATTCAAATTTTATTCTTGCACTCTTAGTTTGACCTTTTGGTTCATGATGGCTTTAGTGAACCAAATTAGAATTAAGTCCATAATCATCCCAGGTAGAATATAATATTCTATATGTGCATGCTAATTATATAGTAAATATATTATTATACATGTTGATGTATATTTAATATGATGCGTATTTCTCTCTCTCTCTCTCTATATATATATATATATATATATATATTTGCATGGACACTAAAATAAGATGAGACAATTAATAATAAAAACCCTATAAGAAAATATATTAAGTTGAGTGCGTTCAAATACATTGGAGAATGTCGAATGTACCTTCTAGCATAGTGAAGCTATAGGGTATTGAATATTTAATGAGTTTGTTGTCCACACATAAGGCAAGACAGCAAGTATTACATATTTAAGATTTTGCATTATTACATTGGATGTTTATAAGGAATTGAACAATACTGTTTTGTTGTGCACACACAAGGGATGTAATTTTCTATTCACTTATATGGAAATGTTGAGTTTGAGTTAACTTAGATTATTTTAGTTTGGATGTGCATACACTTGACTATTATAATCTAAGAGGCAAAATCAAAAAGGAGTTACATAGAGATGTAATTGACAAGAGTTTTCTACCTTTTGAATAAATATGTACGTAGTTTGTTGTGCACACACAAGACTATATATTTATTACAATTGGATCCTTTCTCACTAAACATATTTTACAAAGTCACAATTACAAATTATGTCGAACTATATATATAAAGAGGGTTATATAGTTCGAAGAAATAGTGGGAGACACCATTTTAATAAAGATCTAAATTAATCTTGTGATTAATAAAATGAATGCATGCTAAAGTTTTTGAATTACAAATTCATTTACAGAATTTTATAAATATCTTATTCACTATCATTGCTAAACATATTAGATGTTAATAAATTAACCGGACCAAATTATATGGATTGGTTAAGGAATTTGAGAATAGTTCTCACAGCTGTAAAGCTATTTTATGTCCTTAATACACCAGTCTCTACAACGGTCGCAGACAATGCCTCTGAGGAAGAAATTGTTACTTTTAGAAAATGGAAGGATGATACACATGTGTCTCAGTGCATCATGTTTGTATCCATGAGTAACGAGTTACAACGTCAACACAAGAAAATGGATGTGCCTACTATATTGCTGCACCTTCAAGATTTGTTTGGTGAACAGAGTATGTCTTACAGATATCATATATCTAAGAAGTTCTTCCGATCTAGAATGATCGATAACACTACAGTATAGAAAAATATCCTTAAGATGATCAATCTGATTGAATAATTGGGATAACTGGCTTTATAATGGATGGAGAGTTGAGCCAAGATTTGATCTTGCGGTCACTCCCTGACTCCTCACAATTTGTTATGAATTTTCACATGAACAAGCTAGATGTCAGCCTGTCTGATTTTCTTAACATGTGAAAAAATGCTGAGAGTCATTTTTCAGCCAAGAAAGACCAAGTCTTACTAGTAAATGAACTTACTAAGAAAAGGTTGCGGGCTAAAGGATCTTCTGAAAAGATGAAAAATCCCAAGAAGGCAAAAGGAAAGGAAAAAACAAAGGACAATAAGAACAAAATTTATGCGGATAGCAAAGAAGTTTGCTTTCACTACAATAAGCCTGGACACTAGAAAAAGAAACTGAAAGGAGTATCTTGCAGAGGCTAACTAGAAGAAGTTTAATGAAATTTCTGTTACAGATACATATTTGTTCATGATTGAAATAAATCTTTTTGTAAGTTATGTTTCTAATTGGGTATTGAATACCAGCTATTGTTCTCACATATACAATTTCATGCAAGGCCTAAACAGAAGTAGAAAGATAAATAAAGGGGCAGTAATCATGCGTGTGGGGAATGAAGCAATGGTTGCTGCATTAGCCGTAGGAACTTATAGTTTAGCAATGCCTACGGGCAAGTCTATTAAGTTAATAAGTTTTTATTATGTTCCAATTCTCATTAGAAATATAATTTTCATTCCGTTGTTAGACAAGGAAGTTTTGGTTTTATATTTTAGAATAATGGTTGTTCTATTTATAATAATAATGTTTTGTTAAGAACTGAAAGATTACTTGATGGACTTTGTATACTTTACTTATATGAAAATATTTTGTAAATTGAACAAACTAGTAAAAGAAAATGAGATGATCATTTAAAGAGTTGAATATGTGTATTTGATGAAATACAAGTCAGAATCATTTGAAAGGTGCAAAGAATTCAGAAGTGAAACTAATTGATAAATATTAGGAATCTTTGATTGGACCGAGGTAGGGAATAATTGAGAAATAAGTTTCTAGATCATCTCAAATAAAATGGTATTTTCTCAAAATGGACGCTTCCTGATATACAATATTTGATTGGTGTATCTTAAAGGAGAAATCGTACATTGTTGGACATGGTACGATCCATAATGATTTTTACCGATATTCTAGTATCTTTCTAGGGTTATGCCCTAGAAACGACTGCATATCTACTAAATAAGGTATCCTCAAAATCCGTATCAAAGACTGTGACAACCTAAAAATTTAGAAAATCTTAAATGATTAAATTAAATGTTAAAGTTTAAAACCTAGAGTGAAAATAGATGATTTATTTAAAATTTTTAAGAAAAATCTATACGGTTTAGTAATTGAAAGAGATTATGTAATAATAAATATGGCAAGCCATACGAAGAAGGCTTATTGATTGTAGCAAACCGTATTAAGAGGTTTAATAAACATTAAATTAAATGTCTAGTCTAATTTACGAGTATACAAATTATTTTATGATTTATGAAGGATGTGTATGTTGACGTAATATGGTAAATATATTAAATTATATTTATTTTATGTAAATAAATTTATATAAATAATTTATAATGTGAGAGAATAAAAGTATTAATTATTTTCAATATATGTGCATGTTTTGAGTAACTGGTAATTGATAGTTAATATATATATATATATTACGCGAGGAAATAAAATTGTTGGGAACAATTGGTGTAATGAGGCAAAAAGAGGCGGATTAAGCATATAATATTTATATAAACTTTACCCAAGAGTATTAGAATAAATTCTTATATGAAATTAATTTAATAAAAAAAAGATATTATATTTATCGCAATATCTTAAGGAAGTAATTAAATTCTTAATTGAATTTATGTTAATGAGATAAGGATATTATATTATAATATCTTGGGTATGTAAATAATTATATTTGCATAAGAAATTATGTGCAACATATTTATTTTGCAATTATAAAATAAATATGTAATTTAAGTATGTTATGTTATGTTATGTATTATATAATTTATATATCAAAGATGGACTATATAAATTTTATGATTACAAGAGGGTAAAACGCTTTAAGGAGATTTATGTAGTAACTTATTTGATTAAATTAAGTTACTAAGATTGGGTAATTAAATTACTTAACAAAAACATTAAAAGAATAATTGGTTTAATTATTTAATTAAGTTATATTGGTTAATTCCTTAAATGCCCCTACTACAATTCCAAACTTGGTGGCCAAGTTGATAGTTTTCCTCCTTATTTTCCTTTGCTATTGGCGTGAATGAGAGAAAGTCTAGGGATCAAGAATTTCTCTTGGAGATTAAGCCAAAATTACTTGCAAATTGAGAGCTTAACAATTTATCTCCTCTCCCTATACTAGGCGAAACTTCCTCTCTCCTCCTTGGCAAAAAGTTGGAAAAACTGTGATGAATGCTCACTTTTGGCGCTCTGTTTGGGTAGCCTATCATACCTGAAACCCAGCCCTGATATTTTTTAAAAAAACTTCAGTATGCCATATATAACATATCCAAAAATCAGATTAATCGGAGTTATGAGTAACGCGTGAGAAAATCGTGAAGTGGCTGCCTCATGATGCGCAATGGGTAGAGGAGCAACAGTACCTGCCGAGCGCCGCGCGCGCCTGGGCTGGGCTGGGCTGGGCTGTGCTGACTGTGGCTTGACGTCCTTTTTGCGCACTATTTAGATGAGTTTCCGTGATCCGTTTTCGCGTTGTGAAAATTTTCTAAAATACTATGCCATGAGGTTTATAACACGCTCGATATTTCGCTGTTATATGACTCATGATTTGAGAATTAAAAATGAGCGAACATGAATGTCAGAACTAAAATATGAGCGAACGCCGAGCTTCGGCGCGTCTAACGACTTTGACGTTCGATGTTCCGAATCGTGTTTCGGCAAAATAGTAAGTCATAATAAATCTAATAAAATCCCATGGGGCGAGATTTGGCTATAAGTGATATTTTATGCCGAGAAACTTCCTTTCAGGTATAGATAACACAATAAAAATATGTAATAAATATAAATTACATACTTAAGCGAAATAAAAAATATAGTTGCCTATAAAATTATTTTGTGGTGCAACGAAAAATGTAACTCACCTTTTTTGTTTTGTGACTTATGTGAAGTATGTGAGTGATTAAATAAACGGAATAAATCAACTTTTGTTACCTGTACTGGGACACGACTTACAATTTGGTACCCGAAGTGAAAAAAAGTTATAAATTGGTGATTGTATTCAAAAAATGTTACACTCCGTTAAACATTAGGGACACGACTTACAATTTGGTACCCGAAGTGAAAAAAGTTACAAACTGGTGATTGTACTCAAAAAATATTATACTTCGTTAAACAGTAGGGTTTCATCTTTATTCTTTTTAAAAATTAGGGTTCTCTTCTTCTGTTCTTCTTCTTCTCTCATTCTTATTGTCTCGATTCTCCATTGATTACTGGTTCCCATATATTTATTAAAGGATTTTCAGTGTTTAGTTGAAAGGATGAGCTCGTCTTGGAGTTAAATTATAAATGAAATCGGGGAAAAAGATTGTAGTTCATGCAACAAAAATGAATGGATTAAACCAGAGTTCCTAAGTCAGTGCCACTGTGGAGCAATGGTGCGAATGTGGGAGGCAAGAAAAGATGGAACAAAACATCAAGGACCTTCTTCGCGTCGACTTCGCTTCTTTCTCTGTATGTTTGTCTCTCCCGTTGGATCAATTTTAACGATTATTTAAAAATTGGAAAGTACAAGCACCAGATTACAAACTTTTTTTTAGTATAGTCACAAGTTTGTATCTTTTTTCACTTCGAGTACCAAATTGTAAGTCGTGTCCCTAATGTTTAACATAGTGTAACATTTTTCGAGTTCAATCACCAGTTTGTAATTTTTTTCACTTCGGATACCAAATTATAAGTTGTGTCCCAGTACAGGTACCAAAAATTGATTTATCCCTTAAATAAACTTATTGTAAATATGTATATAATTATTCTATATATAAAAAGAATTAAAGAAAGCTTTATAGCCTAATGTTATAAATTTGATATGAGAATAAATAAACTAATGGTTATAGTAATTGAAGAATGCTAGTATTTAAATTATGTACCAGTAAATTAATGAAATGAATAATAATCAATAGATGATTAGTTGATATGATTAATAATAAAAAAGGGAGTACGTTAAAACTCAAAATTTGATTTAGGGAAAGAATTTTGAAGCAGGCACTTTTCGGTTGCGTCTGGAACGTCAAGATTAGTTAGAAAAAGCTGTAAACATAAAATGTGTCGGGGTTGACACTTTGGTAAAAGTCAATAGTTGACTATTATGGAAAAAAGTCAAAATTAGAGTTAGGAGTGGAATCTTGAGACGCGGACTAGATATTTGAGTCCAGAACATCGAAATTTGTAAGAATAATATGTAAACACAAAATGTGTCGGGGTTGACTTTTTGGTCAAAGTCAACAATTGATTTTTTGGGAGAAAAGTCAAACTTAAATTTGGAGACAAATTTGGAGAAACGGATGTGTCCATGACGTCGGGAGCATTGATTTTAGTAGGAATCGACTATAAAATTAAAAATTTGACTTTTTGGGTCTAAAAGTCAAAGATGAAATTAAGCACGCAAAACGAGATAATAAAAGCAGGACCCACTTGACCAAAATCTAATGGAAATTCTAGCACATGGGCAGCCCACCTAACCTCACCAACTCTCCCAACAATTTCCCCTAAAAAGTGGATCTAGTTTCCCTTTAATTAATATTAAACCTCTAATTCATTTAACAAATAAAAAGCATTTATCTCTCATTTTTTACTCTCACACACAAGACCAAATAGGGAGAAGAGAGAGAGAGAGGGGGCTGCCATGGATGGAAGGAAGAGAGAGAAGGAAAAGAAAAGAGAGGAAAAAGGAAGAAGGAAAAGAAGAAACCATGGATTTCTCCATAACTCTCACCCAAAAACCCCAATGAAAGCTTTAGATCTTGAGAGGGAATGAAAGAAGGGGAGGTTAGCCATGGAAAGAGAAGAGAGGTAGAAGAAATTAAGAGGAAGATCGAACACTAAAAGTATAAAATTTCCAAAACCCAAAACTCTAGCCAGTCTAATTTGTTTTGTTATAGTTGTTTTAGATTAAGTGTTGAATTTATGATTTTAAACCATATGAGGGTAGATCTACATAATATATAATGTTTTATGGTTAGATCTTGCCATTTTAAGGGTTGATGAGCTTGAACAAAGAAGAAGAACCAAAACAGTTTTTTAACTTAGAAAAATTTTTTTGGTACTGCTGCCCCTAAATAGAACATTCGAGGTTAGCTAGAATTCCCTAAAATTTCTGGGCTTTTGGTATGTTATCGTACGCTGAATAATATTTCCATAGACTCTAGAACGGACTAATTCCGACTTCGGAGCAAAGAGTTATGCTATTTTAAAGTAGCCGAGTCAAAACTGGAAGACCAACTCGGGTCAGTCACTTTAAACGAAATTTCTGGAATTCTGTGTTTCGAATTTGGAAATGGTCAAAGAATAAAAGTTGTAGTCCCGGAAGTTAGCTTTGCGTAGGTTCAAGAATCGCTCAAAAATGTTTTGAAACGAAAAAGTTATGACTATTTTAGCGAGAGGGTAAATCTGGCAAAAAGTTGAAAAACTGTGATGAATGCACACATTTGGCGCTCTGTTTGGGTAGCCTATCATACCTGAAACCCAACCCTGATATTTATTTTTAAAAAATACTTTGTTATGCCATGTATAACATATCCAAAAATCAGATTAATCGGAGTTACGAGTAATGCGTGAGAAAATCGCAAAGTGGC